>KK115971.1:838702-885967 GCA_000611955.2 Stegodyphus mimosarum | reverse complement strand
TTATTACTCCGCTAGTTTCAACTAAGGGAAATCTTATTGATATTCCAATGTAGTTAGACAACAGCTCCGAAACGGATTCACTTTATTTAGGGAACGAACAGTGATTCCATGATTGAACTGAATCGATGAATTTTAAGCCGCCAAAAAAAAACACTGACTAAGAATTTTATAAAAGATAAGGACAATGCCGCGAGCATAAAATTTAAGAGGTATTGAAAAGTTGATGACATGAGGTTACTGCTAGAAGAACCACTTGTTTGTGCACACGAAATTGTGCCATGCCCAGTTCCTCATGAGTTCAGGCTATTTATCTAAGCAATTCTACACTGTCTGAAGTTGCTTCCGGTTGGTTTCGCAAGAGTATGGCTAAAGAGGAGAGGCATGCTCAGTATGAAACGCAATATAGTTTTGTAAATTTATAATTTGTTGTCGAGACATAAAAGGCCGTTCCGGGCTATTAAGGGGAAAAGTTTAGGTTTAAGGACCCAGAACTTTCTGAATAGATTTTATATGCGGGAACCATGTGATGTTTTAACAAGACACCTAGATTTCGACAGAACAAATACTTTAGTAACAACTGAAAAGCAAAGCAGAAGTAAGATGAAAACACCTGACACGAATGCTTCTTGAGTGTGAAAGTACCAGCTATGTCTGGGTGATGTAATAATGGATCCACGCAAAATACGTTACAAAAAAAGGAGGTAAGATACATAAATGCAAAACAGTTGAGCTATACTGAATAAAAATTAATTAAATTAAAAATTTATACTGAATAAAAATTAAGGAATACAAAATATTAAAACTACAGCCAGAGGAAAACTATATACAATGCTTACAAAATACGCAGATAATTAGAAGTTACAGCATATTTACTTTATTGTATATATTGTTGTGTTTTAGGAACTATATATTCTTGTTTTGTTTTCGTAATGCTTCGTGATCGTATTTTTAAGATATTTTTTACGATTTTCTGCGTCATAACTCTAATTTACGGAAGGTTATCCTTAAACATATTATGCTACGTATAATGGAAAAATACTCAAAATATGTTCCGCTTAAATATGTTAGTTTTCTGCTCTCGTTTCAGGATTCAATAGAATGATTGACAAACAGAGATGAAAAGTCATAGTAATAATACATCTTGACTATTCATAATATACGTCATTTATAACTATTTTTAAAATATTTAAAATAATTTTCATCAGTATTTTAATTATTACCAGATTCAGCTAATTCACTGCATTAATTTTATAAATCGTATTTCCTTTCTTTGAGGTTTCCTGCTATATCCATAATATTTCCCTTATTCATATGTTTTATAAATTTAAATCGTTTACCAAACACATAAATCTCATATAAACACTTTTGTACTTACTAATACTACTTTTATTTTCTTTAATGGTTCAACACATAGCAGACATAGGTGACGCTATTCATTGGACTAATTTTTCATTCATTGTACAATTCATTTCAACAGCTCTTCCTTTTCTTTACGTCACTTAAATTTAGCATCCAAAATAATGCATTTACTATATGCAATAAACCCTTTATTATACTGGCAATATATATGTATCTTTAAGTAACCTTTTTAAAATAATGCAAACTCTTGTACTTTGCGAATTTTCAACTTATGATTTCATCTTCTTTTCCTAGTCTTTTAATATCAATTATTACCGTATTCACTCTAGTATTCGCCTCTTTTCTCTCTACTAATTTTACCGCCTGAAACTCGGGTGGGCAGAAACCCGTGTTTCTTATCGGTCTGCCCGCGGAGCGATGTCGGTCCGTAAACTCTGTTCTCCGCTTCTTCCAAATTCAGGAGTATTGTAATAAAATACCTACCGTCGTTTACAAAAGAGAAATATTAAAATCTGGCAACTCTTGTTGTCTGATTAATTTACGTTTTAGTATCAGGGACCTATCGTGGTGCCACAAACGTGTATTTGCGGGTAGGGAGTACTCATATCAAAAGACGCATATTAGTTTTCAGTGGAAAAACACTGATTTATCTTTGAAGTTTGTTGAATAATGTCAAGTGTATTATAAGTGTAATAAATAGAGCAAACTTAAGGAGGATTCAGAATTTAAGCAAATGGAAACGAAGCTTTTTAACCAAATTCAATTTTCATTACGAATTCCTATTATTTCAGCTGTTGCCACTTGAGCAAAGCAAAAGCGACCTAGAGGAACAATATGGTAGATCAGGGATTCTCCACTGCTCGCTGTTTTTATTTGCAATGATGTTGTGATTAGTTTTTATAATTTTCTGTGATTTTAGTGACAGGCTTATTTACTTATATATCATAATTATACTTAAACATAATTCCAATATTTACTTATCTTTACATTTAAATATTATTGTAGGCAATTGATAATAATAATGTTACAATTAACTATGTAGTAATTCTTGAATACCTTGTAAAGTTCTTTTTTTGGAAGGGAACCCACATATCCGCGAAATGTTTTCGTAAATTTTAATGATCCACGGGGCGAAAAGACTAAGAAGCACAGATGTGTACTACTTCTGAAGAAACGGCTTATTGATACGCATGGCGCATTAAAAAGCACACATAAAGGCACATCAATATAAGTTTCCAAATAATAAACTAAAAAAAATTAAGGGGAAATTTATGCGAGGAGGACAAATGCAAATACGGTATTTTTGTGACTGATTCTTCCTCGCAATCCACTTTAAAGGGATATCGTTAAAACAGAGATTAGATCCATCTAATTTGTTTAACATAGTAGTGCAGGAATTTTTATTTCATTTTGTAAAATGTTTAAACTTATCAGCTTCTGCATTATAACGTTTTATGCTTCAGAAGATCAATCCTTTCCTGAAATTTGAAGACGCGGTTAAAACAATCAGTTTTCAAAAGTAAATACCTCCTTTCGTGTTAGATAACTGACCTACATCAAAAATAAGATATGAATCAACTTTCATTCAGTTCTTAAACTGATTTTAGAACAGTAGAAATTGAAAGGAAGAAAGAAAAGACCTATTGAACTGTGCTAAGAAAAGTTTAAAAAGAAAACTTCATTTTTATCACAAAAGTAGTCAAAATTTGAGCTAATTCTAATGCTATTGATAACGAATTTGAAGTATTATTTAACAGCACACGTTAAGCTGCCCTAAAACTTCCTAATTATTATGAAAGTAGCAATTAAAATATCTTAAGTTATTTATAATGACAATAACAGCGCGAAAGAGCAAAATATTTTATTTTTTATCGTAATTCACTTTGTCTAATTATGAAAAGTATGTAAGCATTTTAAGAAGCAATCACATTTTAAAATACAATAACAGCTATTAACCATTAGCTTAATTTCTTCGCTTGTTCGATAGGTATGATTATTTATATTATATACAATCTGTATAGAGGAACAATGTAACTCAAGAACTATTTCAGACATTTTAAACTCCATTCAGCGTTCAGATCCCTTGCTCAATTGAAGTGAAACAAAATTAAATTTGCTATTAGTTTTTTCATGAGTTACTAATTCAGTATTTTTATTTCATATAGAGGTGGGTTTTCGTTTTTTCACATATGAAATAAAATTTAATTATTCAGTTTTATTTTAAAACGAGACCATTTTATACTTTTTTTCATTTACTGTTTATTTATTGCGGGAATATGAATGATTTGCAACAGTAAAATCTTCGCTAAAAGCTACAGTAAACGAAAACATTAAGATTCTGTCACGTTCAAGAAACTATACGAAATAAGTATTATCACTGTACAGGTTAATTATTATCACGACACGATCTAATTACCATCACGACACCATCTAATTACCATCACTATATTCGAGAGTTTACTGATTTCTTTTTTATTATTTATGCATTACTACTTGCTACGATTATTATATCTGTACATTTACATTGCAACTTACTAGACAATTTTTTACTATCTTTTAGAACTTTACACAGTATTTATATAAAAATTCAAACAAAATATATTTGAAGAATTGAATAGTTGAAAAGAATAACATCAGCATATTAAAAGGCAAGAATACAGCTTAAATATAATAAACACATCAACCAGTGAAAGCTAACAAGCTATTTAAGTCTAAAGGTGGTTTCTAAATAATATAAAAATTTACATAATAAAAAAATCATAAAGTCGGAAAGCAGCTACACATAAAATTTGAAAAAGTTTAATTTTTCAAAAGCCGTATTACCCCATTAAAAAAATTCACTCTACCGAAACTCGAACTCATAGCAGAATTGCTCGTAGCCAGACCTTGTAAAAGATGTCGAACAAATTATAAATCGAAAAGCGGCACCTCCATTTCATTTTTGGCCAGACTCCTAGAGCACATTGATCTGGATCAAAGGACCTCATCATAAGTGGAGGTTAGGTTATTCAATTATGGCAAAGCACACGAGGGCTATCTGCCTAAAGGGAGGGATGCCTTCGGGGAGGACTTTCTAAGGTAAGCTGGCTCGTATACACGTTACACATGGGGAAAACCACGAAAACGCCCATGCAGCCAGCCCGTTCGCGGGATTCGAACCTCGGACCGAACTACCAGTGTTCCGCGTCTTTAGCGCTCGGCCGCTCATCATAAGTGGAAAAAATTTGCTTCTAAATGTGGTAAAATATGTTCAGGCTCTTCAATCCTGAAGCTTGGTCACACGTACGTGATAAATTGAACATAGCAAACCTTATATCCAGAAGAGTTAATGCAGAAGGTCTTTTAACAAATGAGGCCTAATCGTCAGGTTCTGAATTCACAAAAAACAATTATGTCTCCTTACCTGAGTATAGTAATTGTATTCTCAAAGACATACATTTCAGAACTGAAAAAGGGATCCTCTGTAAAAGCTTACGTGTGATTTGCTCTAACTAAACAGAATATGGTACACATCAATTATCGGGATCGGATTCAGAAATGTATGTGTGCATGCATGATGCATGAATGGATGGATGGATGTGTTCACGTATGCACGTATATGTGTGTGTATATACACACACACAAGCATGGGTACTTACATATATTTCTGAATCCGGTCACGATAACAAAAGAATATCTAAAACGATTTATTTCATGACATCCTGCTTAAAATTACTAGCAACTTTTAAACTTACTTCTACAGTTTCCAACCTTGGGACTTATTTAAAACTGCAGAAACTCAAAAGACAAGAAAGGTACCTAGGTGATTATGTATCAACGTAATCACCTTGTCGCAGTTTGACGATTATTTACAAATGAAAAGATACATGTTACTTATAGAATGCAAGTTGGTAATTTTAGTGTTTTTTTAACAAAATTTGGGGTTTAATTTATTATGGCAAAGCACACTAGGGCTATTTGCCTAAGGAAAATGATGCTTTCGTGCAGGACTTTTCTAAAGGAAACGGGTTCGTATATAAGTTACATAAGGGTAAAACAACAAAAATGCCAATGCAGCCAGTCCGTTCGTCCGGATTTCGAAGAAAGTTCCGAACTACAAGTGTTCAGCAATTTTACCGCTCGGCCGTTGGTAATCAAGATAACCAAATTATCTTTAAATGATATTTGCGAACTAAATGAGAAGTAAAGTACAAATTTTATTTATTATATAAGTATTATACAGTACACAATTAAACAATAAAATACATTTTTAGCGAAATTGTTCTGTAATTTTTTGTTCTGTTGTCTCCTCGTGTATTTTGCAATCTATTTTCGCTTAAAAAAATCGGAGAACTGCTCAAACCCGGCATTTCTAAAACATTGGCAATTCTATCTATCAAACATATCTCATTATTGTTTACCGATATTAAAAGAGAATAATGCATAAATTTTACTTCAGTTTCTTTCATTGATGGCAAATTTTACAAGTGAATATTTTAAAATTGAGTTAAAGGCAAAAATTGTCACGGTTTGTCTTTAAAAATCCTTAGAAATAGAGCAAAAGGAACGCGTACGAAAATGGCGACGTTGCTTCTTTAAAAAACAGCGATACTGCGATACTGCTGTGTTGTTCTGGGTATCTATTGCCAAGGCAATACTTCCCAGACATTCAAAGTGTAAAGTCCTTATACAGTGGAAAGCCTGAAGTGTTTCCTCTGAGAGGAAGATTTGATGAGTACGAAAGTCATTACTGCCTCTTCCTTGCATGCCCGAGCGCTGCCTGGAGCTGGTACGGCGAAATGCCGGTCGAAGAGCAGGGAGCGTGGCCTCGTTGGAGTTAACCAATTGGGCTCGCTGTCAGGGAAATAGCAAAGTCCTAATTTCCTTTTGTCTCTCAGTAACTCCACAGCTCATTAGGTATATGGGCATATTACCCATCAAATTAATCAGAAAATTATACGTGATGTGGAAAAGAAAGTTGACAACATGCGATTAATTCTCATGCGAAAGTCGGGAGAAAATCTGTGATTGTTTGAACCTAACTGTTGCTTGCTGGTGATTGATCGAATTCATAAGCGTTGATATTTTCGAAGAGAAGATATGAACATCGCGCACAGGACTTGTTTTTGTAAAATTAAGACAATTATTATGCTTGCCTGATTAAATATGAAGCATAGGGACGAATAAACAAATCTTCTAAGATAATTTCATAGTCCAGGATATGGGCAAAATTTGCGATCGTATTCGTCACAGCTTTCTGGAAAAAGTTCGCATTGAGTTTATGTAAAAAGTCTTTCATGTACTCAATCTTGAGGTCCCAGTGTAGATTTTCATTCCTAATGTAATAAGGGGCATTTGTAATAGTCCTTAGAAACTTATTTTGCAGGACTTGTAGCTGGCGGATATCACTGTTAGTTGCACTTGCCCAGGTCGGTGCAGCGTACGTGATAATCGGCCTAACGATGGCTGTGTATAACCGTCTCTTGCGGTTGAGGCTGAGGCCTGAGTCTTTGGCGAGTTTTAAAAAACTGATATCAGTATTCTGTCTTAATATTTTCAAGTATGGTTACCAGAATTTGGCACATTCGGCTAATTTGGAGACTAATACTGAGGTGTTTGCTATGATACGTATCTGAAGTGCTTGGTTTGGTTTGGTTTGGTTTGGTTTGGTTTATTTCATTAATGGCATAGCACTCGATGCCCATCTCCCTAACCGGAGGGAGGCCCCCATGGAGGACTTTTAAAAGAGAGTTTAACTTTCTGCGTGTGACTTACAGGGAACCCCTCGCTAAGCATCTCGAACCGAGTGAACGGACCTGTAATCTGATCAACTGTTTACACAAATCAGAGAGACTGACAACTCGCCTCCGTTTGTTTAGAAAACGGATACCGACGTGGCAGTTGCAATGTTTGAAGTCTGAGAAGCAGTTTCCAAAGAATTAATTTCTGTTTGAAAAAAAAAAAAAAAACAAGAAAAGGAAATGGGTAAGTGACTGGGGCAGCTCATTGTGATGAATTAGGACCATTAAGTAAACTTTAAAATGAACTTCGGGGTGAGGATAATCTCGAAGTTACAAAAACTTCATCAGAATGCGTGATGGATAATTTGAAGCTTTATTGGAAATGGTCACCCTATTTATGCAGAAAAGAAAATTGCGTTCTTCCGAGATGTGCCAGCAAAATGAAAACCTCAGATAAGCGCTTCTTTTTTTGGAGACGGGTGAGTCCTACAGTTCTCTGCAATATTTATTTAGAGTACCAAAATGCACAATCAGCATAGTTGTTCAAGAAATGTTTGAAGCCATTTTCCGTATATGAGGCTGGGCGAAAATTAGTAATCTTTCGTTTGAGTTCTCCATCTTAGCATGTTAATAATATCCTCATAAGCCTTCTGTCGGCGATTTTTATGTTAATACTTCCGACTGATCGTTTGTAAATAAAACCCCGATTTGTTGTTCAAATAAAAAGGAAAGCCCATAAAAAATTTCAAAACATTAGATCATATTTTATTAGGTGTAATTGGTCATGAGTAAAAACTGGTTTTTCGAAATTTATATCAACAAAGTCAAATGTTTACCCTTTCATTTATTTTTTTGATTGAAAACTGTATTTAATTGGGTAGTTGAATAACATAGAACTTAATTTTTTGTATTAAAGAAAATTCAGAAATAAATATATTTAAAATAAATATTTTGAATCCGATACCCTAATTTAATTTTCTAAGCTTTTTCTGCAGTATCAAAAACCTAAATTCATTCTCATCGATAGTTATACCGAAATTTTATTTAGGTATTGGTAAACAATGGTTATAATATTCACGTGGTGAGTATTCCATAATACTTCACAAGTTGCATATGCATTTAAAAAATCCCCTGGTTTGGTTATCGCTCTATTTCGGCATTTTCGACGTGAGGGAAAAATTTTCTCAATGATGTCTCTGCGAACACTGCTCGGACGGATAGATCTTCAACTGGTTCGAAGCAGAAATTGAATTACTGACTCATCTTGCCTACGTTTCTATGCGAGCGAAATGAGCGTTTGCATTGTCAAAGCTGTCGTAGCGAAAGGCTCGCTACTAGTCACTCGGAGAAATGTAAACTGGCTTGTATACATGTTACACATGGGGAAAACAATGAAAACGCCCAGCCAGAGTTTTCGTGGGATTCGTATTTCGGACCGAACTACCAGTGTTCAGCGACTTTACCTTTCGGCTGCTGGTGTACCCTCGTATCTGAAGCGTGAAGAGTTGACCAATACAGAATCTCTTATTTTAAGATTCGTCCAAAGTTAGTATTTAGAGGAAATTTCAGCCTTAAAGAAAGATGAGAACGTAAAGGGTGAAAGTAAATTATCTGCTATCAATTGTTCTCTTGATAAAAACTGGCTTATTCGCGTTGGAGAACGAATAATCAATCCTAGTATTAATGATAGCATCAAACTTCTTACTGTTCTCTCAACAAGACATCAATCAATATTTTCCTTTGAAATATTTACATATGGTGTAATAGGCTTTATTATACATAAAATGTCAAAATTATTTGCCGTTAAACACCATACATTTGTGCAGATTGTTGACACAAAATTGTGCCACATTCTCAAAAACATATCAATATTAGAGCAACAGTTTATGGACCAACTCAAAGGAATGCATAGAACCTGCTTTTTCGTTTAGGGTTGCTGGTATAGATTTTTGAGGATATTTTTGCGTGCAATTCAAAGGACACAGTAAAGATGTATTTAATAAGATATATGTGGCAATTTATATGCGTTTTTGTACTAAAGAAAGACACCTAGACTTTGTGAATGATTTAACATCATCAGAATTCATTGCTAGTTTGAAAAAATGTTTCTCTATGAGAGACAAACCCTCTGAGACTTTCACTGACAATGGACGAAATTTCGTTGATGCAGATGCCGAGATAAAATGACTTCTAAAAGTTTAAAATTCCAGTTGAACCATCGGTTCATCTAGAAAATTCGAATTTGGGGGGATTGTATGAAACTGACGTAAAATTCCTTAAGTATTATTTCAAACACTGATATTTTTATTTTAGTTTACAAGAATCATTATAATCTTATAGGAAATTGAAGGATTTTTAAACTCCAAACCATTGACTTTATTGTCAGCTGATTTTGATCATTCTGAAATCCTAATTCCGGGGTACTTTTTATTAGAAATCCATCGCTTCCACCATGGAACTCCCACTAATAGATGTCAGTGAAAATAGTCTTAGCAGCTGGAGAAAACTTTCCAAATTCTCTCAAGAGGTCTGAAGATATTAGAAAAAATGATTGCTTAAATATTCTGCAGGCAGCCGTAAATGGCAGTCTAATAGGAACAACGTAAAGGTTTGGGACTTTCTAAAGGAAAGAATCATAGCAGGCACTAAGTATTTAACAACAAGAGTAAAGGAAATATTCGGTGGAAGTGATTTCTAAACATACACATGCCACAAGGTAGTATACTTAAAAGATCTACCCAAAACATTTCTTTATTACTTATATATTAATTATTGTGTTTAAGTGTCATTGTTAAAATCCATTTTATGCATATTTTACATTACTGTTGTATGTGTAACTAATGCCGTAAAACTTCCATTAAATCTTATACGTTGTATTATTTTGTAAATAATAAAATTATTGGTTTAAGAATCGAATCGGTAGAGAGTGATACAAATTTGAAGCTTTTCTCGCGTCGCTGGGAGCGTAATGTTTATTTCATTGTACTTTTGTGGCTACACTACTCTCGCGAGAGAAAAGGTCCAGAACTTCGAGCACTTTTGAAATGAGGTGTTTTCATTTACTGCAGTGCTTGAGGAATAGTTTCTGTCCTTTCAAGCATCTTAGTATAATTTGAAACAGTTTTAGAGGAATAGTACAAAAAAATATTCTTGACTATATCGTAAAATTTAAGAAGCAGATATTAAAATATGTTGAAATAAACAATAAGTGTGTAAAGACAAGACAAGATGGTTTGAAATTGAACAGGAATTGGCTGGATATCAGAGGAAGCAGAAAAATTTACAACGAATCAATACAAATTTACAACGATCAAATACATACAGAATATCCGCACATGTATGTGCGGATATTCTGTATGTATTTAATCTTATGTACATACCCAAGTATTGAACACGTATACTGTGCCAAAAAAAGGGGGCGCAGTTCTATAGCTCCCGTTCTACTAGGCCGATTGAGGAAATTCAAATTGCGTTTTCCATATCTCGAAAGCTCGGCTTAGGATATATATTAGATTTATATGTAGCTTTGTTCTAATGCAGGTATTTTGACACAAAATGACCTTTTCTGAAATAACATACAAATTTTCTTCCGTATTTCAATTCTACGGCTCAAATTATGCCTAAATATTAAATTTTGTATAATTTAGTGCGAAATTTACGGAGAAATTTGAAAATTTAACTTGGGGAATTTTTGTCAGTTTCAGCAAAGTATAATTCATTTGACGAAGTTCTTAATATATGGCAACCTATTTTACTTTCATTGTGCAGGACAGGAAAAAATGTCACATCATTCCAACTTTTTTTACATTGTGGATGAGTAAAAAAAGTCACATCGTTCCTATTTTCAAATAATTTTAACAAAGTGCTTAAACCACATATTTGCTATTACCGCTTTCAACAAATATGCCAAATTTCAAAACGCGCCAATATTATTCACGTATATCTTGGAAAATTTTGAATAAAAAGTTCTAATTTTTTGCAGGTATGCTTAGAAATACACCTACTTTAAGATGATTGTAAAAGTTTTATAGCTTATAATTCAAAATTCTTTTCGAAACATTTTTAAAAATACAAATTTTAAAAATAAATCAAAAATGGGTGAATTTTATTTGGAATGAACCTAAATTTCGAACTGTATAGGAAGGAATCAAATAAGTTTCATAAAACAAGAGGTATTTATAAATACATTCCAAATTTGATTAACACTGAGGAGCTAATTTTTTTTAAAAACTAATCGTGTGGTTTTTACAAAACTGGGAAGTTTGGCATAATCTGAGTCGTAAAATCGAAATATGTAAAAAAAATTGGCATGTCATTTCAGAAAAAGTACGATTTTCTGTCAAAAAAGTCGCGCTTTCTCGATATGAAAAACAAAATTTGAATTTCGTCAATTGGCCCAGTAGAACCGAAGATATTAGAACTTCCCTTTTTTTTTTCCTTTCTTTCAAATCTCTTAACATCGCAAATCGTTTTCCAAATTGATATTTTATTTACAGTTATGCACAAATATAAACATTTCGTTTTCCAATTTGCTTACGAATCCTGGGTGTGATTTAAACTTTTTAATATAATCTAGTTTAATTTTGTTATACAGGAGGGTTTTATGTTTTAGATGAACCTAAATTCTTTTATCAAATATTATTAAAGGAACCGAGTTTCGTACAAAAAATTAGGTTCCGCAAATGAAATGATTACTTTCCTTATTAATGCAAAAGGGTTCTTTGTTTCAAAACGCGATTATGCGTTGTTTCACTTTACATTCAAGTCTGCTACCTTTTCGCAATATGTAAGCTATTTATCTTTCAAATTTAATCTGCTTTTGATGAAAAACGTTAGCTATTTAAAACCAATACATGCAGTTCTTAAGAATACTATTTTTTTCATTTTAAATCTGATCCAGTTAAAAAATAATGCATTTAATTCATGATATATCTAATTAAAAACATGAAATACTTTTATACAAAAACATTATACATTTTTTTACTTTTTAAATTTATTGAAGATATATAATGTTAAAATGCTAGTCTATATCCATATTAATTTAATATTCTATAAAATCTTTCGATTTCGACCTGCACCTTGGCTATTGATAATCTCTTGATAATTAATTCATACCAAATTTTAAAAGAGACCATTTAAGCTACCGTTAAAGTTAATGATTTCAGATTTTTCTTTTATTTGTATTTTGCTGAAGATGTTTGGGCTTGCACTGACAGTTTATGATTATGATTTTCCTCTTATTTTAAATTCCTAACTTTTGTAATTAGAGCTTATATTTACTATCAAGTGTTTGAGAAATAAAGGCCGCAAAATGAGTTTTATGGGCGAGGTTATAAAGAGAGATTTACACAGTCTGTATGCGTCAGCGAAATTTTAATATAACGATTAAATTTTATTCTGGATGTAGACGATAACATACATAACAAGTAGGGTTAGAACTTAGTATATCTCATGCCACATTAGAAAGCAGTTTTATTCGTGACATTTAGAATATAAATTAATACTTATTTGCAAAATGTTATTATGTCCAAGCAAAAAAAGTGTTTTAAAATAATTCATTTAAGCTTTACTCACTTACATAATACTGAATTCATATAAGACACACATAATAAGTACCACTGAACTCAAATAAAATAACTTAAGCATTGTCGGTTGGCAACAATCTATCAGAGATATGATTTTTCACAAAGTGAAAAATATGAACACATTCGCGAGGTATTTCTCGTAGTTTTAAAAAAATCACATATATTTGAAAATTAAGAGAAATGTAACCTTTTCAGATGAATTAACATATTTACAATATTTAGGCATTGGGTAGTGGTATGGCCTAAATCAACGTTAAGAAATATTAGGATGGCTTAAAAATAATTCAGTAATTGGAAGAAATTATACTTCCATTTCCCTTTCAAAGAAATTGAAAATGCTCTGACTTTTTTAAAATTGAATGTATCATATTTATAAGCATTTTCTAGAATTCTAATCGGATACTAATCAAAGGCTCCGAAAATTGAAAATTACGTATCTTTCAGTGAAACGTCTCAGAATTTTTTAATATCCCAGAAGAATAAATAATACACGTTTAATTACATAAAACTTATTCTAGGTAGTAAGGTCTCTTACGCCAAACATTTGTCAAACTTATTTACGAATATCAATTACTAAACATTACATCTCTAAGGCGACCACGCGCACAAAAATTTTAAATTATCTGGAAGCGTGTGTGATTTTCTCAGAGAAGGGTTTACTCTTATTTCACAAAAACAACAACAAAAAAAAATTACTAGAAAATGAAAGAAAAAAAAATCGACTTACCAACGAGTAGAGACGAGTTTGGAGAATTAAAATCAGTAGACTCTAAGTTTTGCTCGAATAAGATTAACCACAGCAAAAATGTTTATAGTGAATTGTGCATTCCAATAGCGAAAACATGGTGTTATATGGATCATGTGCATATTCACAAAGCCTACAGTCTATTCTTCTACGATTGCTTCGATTGGATGAAAAATTATCTCGGCGGTCATACTTACAATTGGTGCGTTATCGCCCTGAATTTTCCCTAGCGGGCTTTCAAGTAAAGCCAAACACACCTCATGGATGAGATAGGTGTTCCTATCATTTGTTAACGTTTTTTAAAATTAAAGTCGAAGAGCGCGAATTACATTTGACATAACGTGCTGATCTTAGATATTTTATTGAAGAAGAAATTGAAAAGCTACTGCTAAAAATACAGTGATGTTTTTGCAAGAAAATTGTGTACATGTAAAAGCTATATTTATCTTTTGCACATAGCTGTGTTGTCTATCAAAAAAACGTTCCTTGTGTGCATTTCAACAGCAAATTAATTTTCACAAATAAAGGAAAACTCCAAGATGCTTCCAAAGTAAAATTCAGAGTCTCTGCTAATTTTTCTGGCATAATTTCTAATACCATTTTCTATTCTGAAGTGATTTTAGAGATACATTAAACAATTCTTTAAGTTTTGGCGCGAATAGTAAAGTAAACTCGTAATGCAACTTGAATTTGTATTTAAATTTCTTCTAAATCTATATAGGATTTTATTGTCTATAAAGAAATTATAAAGAGCTTCTTTTGGCCATATTTTGAAACCAAAAGAGAGAGCACTTGCTTTATGTAAATTATGCACTGTATTTAAAAATGTCACTAATTTAGAAATTATAATATTTTCATTACTTATTTATAGAGCATTATGCCTTAACGAATGGCATCTTATTTTTGACTGTTTTATGGAATGTAGTAACGATCTTTGTATACTTTTTAAAAGAAGGATATTATTAAGAGCTTTTGTAACATGAATAGTGATAGGTCAAAAGCAGTCTTAAAAGTGTTGTTAATCTCAATAAATGATTTCTCTCTAAGTGAAAAACGACACGAGAATTTCTTAAATTCTAATATATTTTAAATAAGAATAACAACAAGAAGTTATCCATAAAACACTCCTAGTTTTATTCAAGGTTTTATTTATATTAGAAAATTGCTTGACTGCGTAAATCCACCCCCATCAAGAAAATAATGTAGTTTAAGAAATTCAGAAAATTGTATAGGCCTCAAGTAACGGTAAAGGTCACATAATTCACTGCTAGAAATTTTTTTATTTTGTAATTTTCATGAAAACGGTAACTTCATTTAATATTAAAAACTATAAAATCCTTTTGAATTATGTATTAAGGAGGACAAAAAAAGTTGAATTACAAATTACTTTCATTAACTTTAAAAATATTTCAAAATATTCTGGTTTAAGCAAGCCAAACTTCTGAACTTCTTGTATTTAGGATATTTTCCGAACTTTCTTTTTCACCATTTACCTCATCCTTCATTCTTTGATTAAATGCTTTCACTTGTTGCCATTCTAAGACATTATTCCTTAATCTTTGACATCTCACTTTATAAGGTAGTTCTCCCGCCTTCTAAGCATGTCTTCGCGGTGTGATAATCTTGGCGCGTAATAGAGAGGGCTGAGGTTCGAATTTCCGCGAGGGCATTGTTCATCTTTCACATCTCTCACCATCAAAATAACCTAGTGTCTCTAAAACTTTTAAAACCAATTTCACCAACGACGGCCAAAATTAGAAACCGCTTGTAAGATTTAGTTTTCTTAGCTTTCATTAAAATGTAACTAGATCTACCTAAGTGTTGATTCTTGCGAATACACTGGTGTGCAAAAATTAAGGAAGAGACGGTTTTTTCAATATAACTTTGTACAAAAGCTTTCCAAATCAACACATTTAGTACCGTAAGATCCCCAATACGTAAGGACATGAGTAATGTAAGCAACACTTACGAAAAGAGAAATCAGAGGGATAAAAAGAAGCTTTATTGAAAAAGTAGCATGGAGCGCAATGCGACTGAAGGCCGAAACATCCCTGTGATGGGTGTCCAGCAAGAAACATCCGGTCTTTAAAAGGGGATATAATCTCCCCTGACTGCTAGGCAGGTTTCACATCATTTGTGCATGCTGGATATGTGGTTGTTAATGAGCTGTTGAGACACTGTTGCTCGTTCCTCTTGTAGCACCAATCGCAGTTTCGGAATCGTTACTGGCGATAAGTTACGTGCTGCCACGTGTCTCCCTAGTAAGTTCCGTACATGCTTGACGGGATTTAGATCCAGAGACCTTGCCGACCAATCCATGTGTTAAATATCTTCACATTCCCACAGCTCTTCGACAGTAACTGTGCGATGAGGTGGAGCACTGTCGTCCATGAAGAGGAACTGAGGACTTGACCTTGTGAAAAGACGCATGTAAGGAACAAGAAGGCAGCAATTCGGTGTGATTTTAACTGCTATACGGCGTGCAATCTCTTTGCCAGAAATACTGATCTTACACCGACAACATGCTTTATACTACTCAGACACTTCCCCATTACGTCTGCCTGCATATCTGCGCATGTGCTACCGTACATCACCTTACTTAATCTCCTGATTGGTCTTTCTGTCCGCTCGCCTCTTCGTTCAGCTGATATGCTAATTTTTCGACTTCGTCCTAAATTTTTGCACACCAGTGTATCTGTACAGGCTTGAAAAGGAACTAACCAGGGGAAGGGTGAAAAAGACACTTTTTATTGAACTCAAAATATTTGACAGTCAGCACGGACTTACTACAAGCTTACAAAAACACCAACGGAAGCTTTTTAAAAGATTAATAAGAGATTAAGACTTTGTTTAAGATTTCGATCTGTGGGAGAAATCATATATACAAAATATGAGTTTGCATATCGGCCATACTTATGCCCTTGCTTGGCTTCGCGGATTTAATTAATATTCAGGGGCCAACTACTTAGAATTCTGATAGCTGCGACTATATCTTTCAGATAGCTTTAGTTAAGCTTAGTTTAATTTAAATTCATTATTATTTAAGTTCAATCCCAAGTGGAGGCTTTGTGTATACTCCGAGTTAGAAGTTGATTGTATTTATTCTGAGAAATAAAGGGTAGTTAACCCTTCTTAAGTCTTACATGTTTGTTCACACACACTTAAGCGGTTATTCGCTTGTTAGTGTTTGTGGGGTTTTGAGATTGAACATTGGAATTAAATAAGTAAAACCCCAGAAGTTCATTGTATCAGCGTAAATGTGTATTTTATTTTTTAATATGTCAGAATGTGTTTTGTTTTGCTTCTTTTCAGTAAATTAATAGACGTACATTTAATTTCTAATATATATTTAATTAATAATAATTGATAATCATGTGCATCTGCAGCATTTTCATAATTAATAGAAAAATTCGAAATCCCTTAAATTCATATCTTGGAATTTTTAATTTCTTCATCCATTTCCTTTTCATATATTACTGTATTGTATTCAAGTTTTCATGTAAGTAGAATTTGTAAATTGTTGCATTTTATTTATGACAATTTATATTTAAATGATAATTTTCATAAACTGCTGCATCATAACTTTAGTTAACAGAAGTTAAAATAGTTAACAGAAGATGTTTCTAACGTCTTGGTACAGATTAATCTTCAATATGGAGCTTATTTTACAGTCTAGTTTCAGGCTTGATAATTTGTAAAATTAATTACTGGAAATTATTTGTAAAGAAAGATGGTCGCTAAATTACGCTAATATGCCTTCTAGCTGTTGTAATTTATGGTACAACAAAAGCGTAACAAGTAAAGCACGCTAATAATATTGTTACGGACTTCACATTTATTTGGCTATTTATTTAGAATTGTAATTAAAATTGCTTTATATTTCCCGTGCAACGCAGACGATTTTTGAAGAGAAAGCTACGTCGAGAAAAAAAGAAAATAAAACTAAAAGAGTGCGTGCATTTAATGTTTAATAAATAAATATCTCGTAATTACTGTTGCCATCCAGAAAAATTCAGAAAAATCGAGATTGTTCTACTGATAATTAAAAAGCTTGTAAAAGCCGAATTCAGACACCTCATCTCAGTTGTTGTTGCAGTTGAGTTTTGCTAAACATTTGAGATATTGTGATATTGTGCGAATATCTCTGAAGAAATATTTTAGCATTTTGATTTATTTCTTGTGGAAAAATTAATTTTTTGTTAACTTTTTAACGACATGTGCATTCAATCCATAACGAACCCGTATGCATGCAACAATTTTTGGTGTCAGAAGTGGGATTGGAATTTTGAATGCCGATTACACGAGCTATGGAAGAACAGTTAAGGCAATTTATGGTAACCTTTGCTGCATTTAAAGAAGAAATTAAAGCTGGCCAAAATTCTGTGAAAGAGGAGATGAAAGCTGGTCAAGCATCTGTTCAAGATGAAATGAAAGCTGTTAAAGAAGAGATTGCCTGTATAACAGAAAACAAATTCGAAGCTATGAAAGGCAGAATTTACGCTGTTGAAAATAAAGTTGAACACATCGAAAAAAAATGTTTCTTCTGTACAAGAACAAATAGAAGAAAGAGTTGATTCTGTAAAAGAACAAATAGAAGGAAAAGTTTCTGCCCATGGAGCAACACACGCATCGAAGGAAAGGTCTCTGTCGTGCAACACCAAATCGAACAACAAATTGATGACAGGGTTTCTGCAGTTGCTAAAGAAGTTGACAATTTAAAGAAATTCGTAGCGACGGCAGGGAGCAATAGTGATGGTTTTATATTCTTACCAATGTCTGCTCGTCCATCGTTAAAGCTATCGACATATGGTGGGAAGACCTCCTGGCAAGTGTATAAGACACAATTTTGTATAGTTGCGGAAGCTAACGGATGGGATTCCCAAGCTAAGGCCTGTCATCTTGCCGCTTCTCTGAGAGCAGACGCAGGGGATATCCTTCAGACTCTTCCCGAAAACAAAAGTCTAGACTTCGACGCTCTGTCCGGCGCTTTGGAGCTGCGTTTTGGAGAGAAGTGTTTAAAAGATTACAGCAGGTTGCAGTTAAAATCCCGTCAACAGAAGCCTACGGAAACACTCCAGGAGCTTGTCACGGATGTTGAAAGGCTGTCCCACCTCGCCTTTTCGGAGTGCCCGACAGAAACAAGGGAAATCCTGTCCCTGCAATACTTCATCGACGGCATCCGGGATCCTGAAATACAGAAAGCTCCGCGAATGGCTGATGTGAAGGACGTAAAAAGTGCTCTAGTGTATGCCATTAAATTCGAGGCAGCACAGCAAGCAACTCTTAAGATCGCTACCCAGTCAGAGCTGTGCGAGTTCACGAGTCAGTGGATCAGTTGATGGCTCTTTTAGATGATTTAACAAGACAACTGAATGCCTTGCAGCGGAATATTGATAACAAGAAACCGACCGTAAAGTGCTGGAACTGCGGTGATGTAGGACACATGCGAAGGAACTGCCGAGCATCCCACAGCACGGAAAATAAGATGAACGATGTAAACACGCAATTAAACGACATGAGATGGAAAAGGAGTGAAAAGAAACCAAAGTGCTGGAACTGCGGAGCTGAAGGCCACGTACGAAGGAACTGCAGAACACACCAGAACACGGAAAATAAGATAATTTTCCAGCAACGACGGAGGAAACAAATTAATTATCATATCGAGGAGCGGAGGTTGTCAGATAGTAAAAACCCCTGTTTCAATGCGCTCAAGATTTCTGCAATGGGTAGCAGGAGTAATGGACTATCCATCAATGGGCATATGGGCATATTAACGGAGTTCCTTGCAGTATGATCATTGATACAGGAGCTAATGTTACCATCATTCGAAGAGATTTAGCTAAAACACTTAAGGATAAACTGATTTGGACGCCATGCTGTGTTACCCTCGAGACTGTGTCCGGTGAAAAAATCGACATAGAAGGAAAGTTAAACGTAAACATCACCTCTGGAAGTGCCACCTACTATCACACAGTATAAGTGTCGGATATTACAAATCCTGCATAGTAGGATTGGACTTTTTAAGGAAATATAATTTTTCCTTAAACTTCAAAAACAACAAACTGTTTTCAGCGTTTGAGGACATGACTATCGATTTTCAGAAAGGATCCTCCCACGAAACGCCGACGTGTCGTCTGAAAGACCCTGCTCAGAAAGTTATCGAAATCATATTGAGATCGAGGAGAAACCCGAGACTACCAGCCCAGATGCTCCTCGATCGTGATCTTCGTCTGCGTTGTGATCTTTTGTTTGGCCGCCCTGCAGATGCGTCTTCCTCGCCTGAGGAATACATCCAAGATGTCCAGGCCCGGTTTTTAGTAAAGCGCCGTTCTGCACGAAAGCAAGTCAACTTGGCGACGAAGAAGATGAAGACCCGCTACGACATGAGAGCTACTGGCCGTCGTTTCCACGAATGAGACAAGGTGTGGTTATGGAGTCCGACTCGACGGAATAGACTTTCTCAGAAACTACAGTCACGTTAGGATGGTCCTTACACAGCCCTAAACAGGCTGAACGACGTCATGGTTCGGATCCGTAAGTCAACGAACTCTAAACCCAAATACGTTCATTACGACAGGTTAGTTCATTACTATGACCATAGTACGTAGTGTATAAAATTGTAAATAGTATAATACCATGGTCCTATTTGTATTTAGTATTTGATTTGTATTTGTTTAGTATTTGATAAGTATTTGTATTTGATAACATTTTGTATTCGATAGTATTTGTACTTAGTATTTGATAGTATTTGAATTGTCTTTAGCGGTGGATAGAATTTAATTTCCTGAAAGTTACTTATTGCAATTATTGTTTATTTTGTTATTGTAATGTTTATTATAGCACTGATGCCTTGGTTGTAAGTTTGGCTTCATGTCCAGGGATTGTACTGCCCGGGATGTGCAGTCCTTGGGAAGGGGGCAATGTTACAAATTTAATATTTGTTTGGTTGTTTATTTAGAATTGTAATTAAAATTGCTTTATATTTTCCGTGCAACGCATACGATTTTTGAAGAGAAAGCTTCGTCGGAAAAAAAAGAAAATAAAAATAAAAGAGCGCGTGTATTTAATGTTAAATAAATAAATATCTTGTAATTACTGTTGCCATGAAGAAAAATCTAGAAAAATCGAGATTGTTCTACCGATAATTTAAAAGCTTATAAAAGCCGAATTGAAATACCTCATCTCAGTTGTTGCAGTTGCTGTTGTAGTTTTAGCCGTTTAAAGCGAACTGCTGTTAGTTTACTTTATGCTGTAGCGATTTCGCTGTGAGAGAGAATTAGTTTATCTGTTTTGAATTGAGTTTTGCTAAAAGTTTGAGACATTGTGCGAATATCTCTGAAGAAATATTTCAGCATTTTGATTTATTTCTTATGGAAATAATAAATTTTTGTTAACTTTTTAATGACTTGTGCATTCAATCCATAACGAACCCGTACGCACGCAACAATATTTCTAACTGTTGCAATTTATAACAGAACGAGTTCATGGGATTTATAAAATACCTAATTTATAATTTTCATAAAATTTTTCAGCAATATTGGAATTAACAGCGCATACTCCTAATGCTATAAATTTTAATAATAAAGATTTAAATTGCCATTTCTTCCTTTACTGATGCTTTTATGTTACATTCCTAATGCTTCATAATGGCATACAGATAAGCTTAACTCATTTACCAAACATGTAAATCTATAATTCAGCATACTTTTGTGTTTACGAGTATTGTATATTGTTCAACACATAGAATCTCATCAGCCTATTTTCAAGATGTTGTGATAAGGTGGCATAGAGGTTATTTGTCTAGGATGAATGATTTCCGAATGCAAAGGTATCTCTTTTAGGCCCCAGGAGAAATCCTTTTGCAAGGAGGTGCCTTTGTTAATAATTCTGGTTGCAGACTCGAAGGTCACTGCAAGGCACAAAGGGATAAAGAAGTATTTTCATCAACGTCAGAAAGTGGACACCTTTATTATAGATGTGTGAAGGAATCCCCCCCAGGAGTTCAGCACAGGTAACGACACTGTGAGTTAGATAAGGTTTTGGCAGCGAGAATGTACGTTAGTTTTCAGAGAAGAGCCGCGACTAGCCAGCTGGAGCTATGAGCATTATGGCCTGCGACAACTTTCACTGCTCATGTATACTGTTGATCGTGTACTTTCCTGTTTAATAATTTTCTGAAATTATGGGACTAAATGTATCCAACATCGTCATGAACCGCGAGTGTTAATGTTTTTATATTATTAAAATTCATGTTATTATTAGAACTTGAATTAGAGATTCGTTTCAACCCTGTTTGACAACCGTGGTTTTGTGTAGCGGTTTCGGCCAATCCACCACAAGGTCTTGCGACGAGGCGGTAAAGTAACTAAGTATTGGTAGTTCGAACTGAATTTCAAATCCCAGTGATACACCAGCTCTTTTTTCCTCTGTGCATATTTCACATGAAAAAATGAATTGTAAAAACTTCAATTTATGAAGTAAAAAATATTTTTTTTATTTATTCTTTAAAGATATTACAAAGTTTTTTATTGGTAATTTTAATTTTTACCTTAGCATATCTCCTTGCAATAAGAAAATAATAAGTAAAGAAATAAACACGGTTTCCATGATTGATACCTTGTAGAGTTATTAGGTTATTTAGAAGCAGGAGAGATGAAAAATGAGCAACGCTTTCGCCGGGAATCGAATCACAGACCTCTCGGTTACGCGTCGAGCGTGCTGGCCACTACACCACGAAGGCATGCGAAGAAGGCGGGAGAAATACCTTATATACTCCCCCCCCCTTTTAAAGGACGACTAGGGATTAGGGGACCCAATCGCCAAATCTTGGTGGTGGAGTATTATTATCCGCCACCTTTTGAGTTCGAGCGGCAGTGTAGAGTCATTAGGTTATTTAGAAGCAGGAGAGATGAAAAATGAGCAACGCCTTCACCGGGAATCGAACCACGGACCTCTTCGTTACGCGTTGAGCGGGCTGACCACTATACTACGAAGGCATGCGAAGAAGACGGGAGAAATACCTTATAACCTTAGTGAAAATCATACATATGTTTTTTCCAAAAATATAAGACTTTATACGGATACCGATAATTATGGATTATTTCTGCATCTAACTTGCTTAACCTGTTTATTCCGGAAATTTCCTGAAAGTACTAAATGCTATCCTTTAATATGTTTATTCCGGAACTATACTTACTACCGAACAATCGTTTGCCCACCAGTTACCTATATTAAATTTTACAATCTAGTCTAGACACCGTGACTATCATTATCGTTGTTAGGCGGGCCACGTGCGTATATTCACAAAGCCTACAGTCTATTCTTCAGCGATTTGCTCTGACTGGATGAAAAATTTTCTTGGCGGTCATACTTGGAACTGGATTTCGACTAGGTGGCTTTGAAATAACGCCAAACACACCTTATGGATGACATGGGATTTCCTTTCATTTGTTAATACTTTTTTTTAAATTAAGCGGCGCTGAATTGTCTGTGAAATCGTCTGCGTTTAGCACCGAAGTGTGGCTATGGTAAATAAATATATTGAACTTTAAAGAGTGTCTTTATTCTGTTGTGGTTTATGAGCTATCGACGAAGTAGATTTAATTCAAAATTCGTTAACTGTTAATTCAATATGCTTAAAGGAAATGCAGGAAAATTGCATATAATTTAATATTCCGTACAAGGAAGTCATGTGGTGTACACATCAAATTTTTTTACACTGTGATATAACCTGGCTGGGGACTTACACCTGGAACTGACATTGTACTTTAGGGAAGGACAAGAGGAAACTTCTGTTGTCTCACAGTGACTTTCCCGAGGAAAAAGAAGGCTATTTTACTCTGCAAATAAAAAAAGGTGGACGAACAAACATTGTGGTCAGTGGTTATCCCACTTCCCCAAGGGAATAACGCAAGTGTTAATAAGTTAATAAGCAAGTGTTAATAAGTTAGAAACCCAAGATAATAACGCAAGTGAATTTGTTAATATAAAAGGTAATTGCCTTGTGCTACCCTTGAGCAAGAGATATCTGTCTACGTACAACAGGAAGAATGGTGACATCGGAGTATTCGGACTGTGGGTCCAACATTCGTCGTAACTAATTTTAACTTAGAATTCTAAAAATGGTGCAAAATACATTTGTAATGTAAGAAGACTTAGTCAATAAGTAACTAAATTAAGGAAATGAACACACAGTATGGGATGTAAAAAGAGAAGCGAGTTAGCGACGGGTTTAAATAAGAATTAGTTCAAGTGAGATATCACAATCTAAAAGTTCTTGACTAAAGTTTGCATGAAGCATTCACAGAATCAAAATGATCTCACCAAATGATACACAAGCAGATAGAGTAAATGGAGTAGTTACAGGCAATGTTTATACAGGAGGCTATACTATAGTAATATAGAACACATAGAATAATAAATGCAAAATACAGAATAATAAGTATAAAATACAGGAACATAATGTCATTTGCAAGGAATTGACATTTTATTGCTTAATATGGCCGTTAGCCATTATCTGGCAAGAAGTTATCATAATCGCAAAATAAGATGATGGAATGGATATTTTCTCTGAGACTTTTATGAAAGTTGTGCCCTATTTAGTGAGAGATAGCGCGTAGCTGAGGAACACCCATATCTTCAGGAATTCATTCTTCCGAACATACTACAGTCTCTCGGAGATTTGTTTCAGGATACGCCCATACAGAGTTAGCATAACAAAGCATAGAATGCAATATGGTTTTGTAAATGAGTAACTTATTATCAGCAGAGAGAATGCTGTTCCGAGCAATTAGTTTAGTTTCACCCAGCTAAAACTTCTAGACAATAGAATGTATATACTATGTGGTTCACGAAAGATTTAGGTGGAAAATCATTTCGAGATAGCAGACTTAATTCCGAGATAGAGTAACGTGGTGCCGTAGAGACGAAAGTTGCTAGTAATATTTTTTCGAGAAATGGAGTAGATTATTCGATGTTTATCTCAATTTCCCATCGTAAAAAGCTAGGTTTCAAATAAGTGAAACTGCTTTTGTAATTCTTGTACTGCTGGGCGAAGAAAAGCATTTTGTGATAGGATCGCAGTGACATCTGCATATAACACTAGTATGGTGTTGAGTGTTTGTGAGATATCGTTCAGATACAAAAGCATTTGGCACAAGTAGTGAGCCCTCGGCACGTCAAGTAAACTAGCTCGACGGAAAGTATGTGTTAGATATGTAAATTACAAAGTTATTGTTGTTTATGATGTCGTCTGAGATCCTCAGGATGAGTAATTTTCTTTAAGAGAAGCCTAGAATAACCTAGAACAAACCAAAATTTGATGTGGACATCACATGACTTCGTCCGACCTATTAAAATTACACACAGTTCTGCGGCATTGCATTAAAACTTACTTCCTAAAAGTAGTCTAATTCAATTAATCATTCTCTCAAGGCAAGTCGGAAATGACATCAAAAACTGCAAATTTTGAAATTAAACATCCCGGTTGTTTTTTGTCAAACAGGAATGAAACTTGATTTTTCCTTTATCGCAAGACGCCTTCACAAGCTGAGAGAGAGCAAGCAAAAGTTCGTGTGTACAAAAGAATGTGAGGATGTATTTAAGAACTTGAAGAAAGCTTTAGCATCTTCTCCAATCCTGACGTATCCTCAGCTCGACAGACCATTTATTCTCGACACGGACGCGAGTAACGAAAGTGTCAGTGCTGTTTTGTCCCAAGAAATAGAAGGCCAAGAACGTGTAGTGGCTTACTGGAGCAAGTGCCTGTCTAAACTGGAGAGGAATTACTGTATCACCAGGAAAGAGTTGCTCGCCATAGTCAAAGCCGTAGAACATTTCCATCATTATCTATACTGCAGAAAATTCCTGTTCCGCACAGATCATGCATCATTGGCCTGGCTTTTAAATTTCAAGAATCCTGAGGGTTAAATAGTCAGGCAGATACGGAGACTCCAGGAATATGACATCTCTATCCTTCATTGGAAAGGATCATCGCACGGAAACGCCGACGCCTTGTCTAGAAGTCCTTGCCCAGAAAACTGCCGATATTGTTCCAGGGTCGAAGCTAAATACCAGCTGCTTAATCCGATCGCACGACAAATTACAACATCAACACCGGCTGATCCAGCCCCATGGAGTGACAAGGAAGTCAGGAAAGAAGAGCTGGAAGACTGTAACATTAAACCCATAATTGATTTATTAAAGGCCTCAAACAGAAAACCTACCTGGCAGGACAATTCGAGCTATAGTAGCACGACAAAATAATATTGGGCTGCATGGGACTCACTCTATATACGAAACGGTGTCTTGTACCGGAAATTCGAATCAGATGAAGGAAAGGCATTCTGATGGCAGCTGCTACTCCTAAGATCCCTTATCCCAGACGTGCTCAAAGAACTACGTAGCAGCCCTGCAGGAGGCCACTTCGGAATAATGAAGACCTTGCAGAGAGTTCGTTAGCGCTTCTGGAATAAGGCAAAGGATGGCGTGCAAAAGTGGTGCCGATCTTGCAATGCCTGTGCAGATCCGAAAGGACCGAAGAAACGCAGTAGAAGGAAGCTGCAACGTTACGATGTAGGAGCACTATTTCAACTCATCGTCTTTGACATCTTAGGACCACTTCCACGAGCTGCTGATGGCAACAAATACATCCTCGTTGTCATTGATTACTTCACCAAGTGGCCTGAAGCGTTTCCTACTCAGTAGCAGAGATGATGATACAGCACTGGATTTCCAGGTTCGGAGGGCCTCTTCAGTTACATTCCGATCAGGGAAGGAATTTTATCTCGGCTATAATCAAAGAACTCTGCAAGCTACTCGGCATTGTCAAAAACCAAACGACGCCTTACATCTTCAGTCGAATGGCATGGTAGAGAGGTTTAATCAAACCATCTTGAATAACCTCTCATTAGTGGTTTCCAGAAAACAGCAGGACTGGGAAAGGAAATTACCACTGTTTTTACTGGCTTACCGCAGTGCCATTTACGAGACTACCTGCTATTCCCCATCTCAGATGCTTTTCGGTCGTGACCTTCGTCTGCCATGTGATCTTTTGTTTGGTCGCCCTAAGGATGCGACTTCATCGCCTGAGGAATATATTCAAGATCTTCAGGCACGGTTGGAAGTGATGCACAACTTTGCGCGAGAGTGAATCAACTTGGCGACGGATGAAGACCCGTTACGACACCAGAGCTACAGAACATCGTCTCAACGAGGCAGAAAAGTTGTGGTTGTGGAATTCGACTCGTCGAAAAGGACTTTCTCCGAAACTACGATCTCCTTCGGTTAGTCCGTACACCGTCCTAAACAGGCTGAACGACGTCGTGGTTTGGATCCGTAAGTCATTGAACACCAAGTCTAAAGTCGTCCATTACGACAGGTTAACTGCTTACTATAGCCATAGTGCGTAATGTATATCATTGTAAATAGTATAAGACCATCGTCCTTTTTGTATTTAGTATTTGATTTGTATTTAGTATTTGATAGTATTTTATTTGTATTTAGTATTTGACAGTATTGGATTTGTATTTAGTACTTGATAGTATTTGATTTGCTGAAAGTTACTTATTGCAATTATTGTTTGTTTTGTTATTGTAATGTAATGCTTAGTATTGCATTGATGCCTTAGTTGTAAGTTTGGCTACCTGTCCAGGAACTGCACAGTCCCGGACGTGCAGTTCTTGGGAAGGGAGCAGTGTTACGGAATTCGTATTTATTTAGCTATTTATTTAGAATTGTAATTAAAATTGCTTTATTTTCCCATGCAAGCCAGGCGATTTTTGAAGACAAAGCTACTTCGGAAAAAAAAGAAAGTAAAAATAAAAGAGAGCGTGCATTTAATTTTTAATAAATAAATATCTTGTAATTACTGTTGCGATGCAGAAAAATCTAGAAAAATTGAGATTGTTCTACTGATAATTAAAAAGCTTATAAAATCCGAATTGAAATACCTCATCTCAGTTGTTGCAGTTGCTGTTGTAGTTGTAGCTGTTTAAAGCGAATTGCTGTTTGCTTACTGTATGTTGTAGCGATTTCGCTGTGAGAGAGAATTAGTTTATCTGTTTTGAATTGAGTTTTGCTAAAAGTTTGAGATATTGTGCGAATATCTTTGAAGAAATATTTCAGTATTTTAATTTATTATCAATAAATAAATATCACGTAATTACTGTTGCCATTCACAAATATCGAGAAAAATCGAGGTTTTACCAGAATATTCTAGTAAATAATTAAAAAGCTTATAATAGCCGGATTAAAACACCTAACGACTTGTGCATTCAATCCATTACGAAATCGTACGCACGAAATATATATATATGTGAGGGAACTAGAAATTTTTTTCTATGTGAAGAAAGATTATCAACTTCCTTTATTTCCTAGTTTGAGTCTCTAAAAGAATCCCAAAATGTAAGTTTTACATAAGGCATAGAAAAGTCCCACGAATAATGCAAAAATATAATTTAATTTACATACTATAAATGGAACTACATTCATTTTTGAAACTAGCAATAGAAAAGAAAAACATTGTTTTTATGACCTACACTAAAAAGCATGTTCAGCGTATTGAAAAAATATATCAGGATTATCAAATTTAGTTACACGTTTCGTATTAACAGTTCCAGATATATTTAGATGTTTCAATGAATTTTATGAAATTTATAATTTGATTAGATGGTATTTTTTATATAAATATATTAAGTTTATAAGGTACTTCTCCCGCCTTCTTCGCATATCTTCGTGGCGTAGTAGTCAGCATCCTCGACGCCTAACAGAGAAGTTCGTTGTTCGATTCCTGGCGAAGGCGTTTGCTCATTTCTTCAGCTTCTTGACGTCGAAAAAATACCTAATGTGTCTACAAGTGGCTCCCGAACTAAAAGATGGTGGATGATGATTCTCCGCCAGCACGATTTGGCGATTGGGGCCCTTAATCCCCAGTCGCCCTTTAAAAGGGTGAGTGTATAAGGTATTTCTCTCGCTTTCATCACATGCCTTCGTGGTGTAGTGGTCAGCACGCTCGGCGCCTAACCGAGAGGTCCGTGGTTCGATTCCCGGCGAGGGCACTGCTACTTTTTCATATTACCTGCTTCCGAATAACCTAATGACCCTACAAGTTTACTTAATAATCTGCTTACTAAAAATCAGCGAAATTGCAATTAATATAATTTCCTTTTAATGACAAAAAATTAGCAGTGAATGAATTGCGCATAATGATAAACATGCCATAACAACTGAAAATCGATTTAAGAGCTTGAAATTGCTTACAAAAAGTAAAACATTCAACAGACATACTGTTGCGTGCATACGGATTCGTAACAGATTGAATGCACAAGTCAGATAATAGGTTAATAAAGCTTAGTTTAATAAAAAAATATATTTCGGAACTTTGGAATTTTCCACAGAAATATTCGTACAAGCGTTCACAGTATCCCGCAGTATAATCACTAGTTACACTTCAAACGACTAAGAACGTTAAACACAACTCAGTGCAAAGCGCATCTAAAGAGAAAGCTAACTCGGATTTATCTCAGTTCACTCAGAACTACAAATCGCAACAACAATAATTAAGCAACTGAATCGAGATGTTATCCCTTCGGGGTTTTATGGCTTTCAACCGGCCGCAGAGAAATTTCTTTAGTACTTTCTGCTTCTCGAAATTACTGGTAAGCAAAACGAAGTTGAAATTACGGTTACAGCTCAGATAGTGGTCAATCACATTTATTGAATTTCAATACATATTACGGTGATACAGGGAGCGAACCAAAATGTCACCAAATTTGGCCCTTTTAGCGATTTCCCGCTCAGTTCGGCGACAAAATCAGTCGCCAAAACCGTTGTCAGCTTGGCGATATCTCACCAAATTACCGAGATACCCATTTACTGAATGTTAAATGCAATTGGGCCTGTATTCTTTTCCAGGATAGCTTTCTCTTAAGGTTTATCTCGCGCTACATTACAAAGAAAAATACAACAATTTTACTTATAATTCTACTAAAATTACTTATCTAAGTACAAAAGTCCTAACAATACTCTCTTCCTTACTTAATCAAATATCTTTTATATAAATATGTATTTCGTGGGAGTGTATAATTAATTTTTGGAACTTTTTTTAACTTCTAATATTTAGGATATTTTCTGTACTTTCAAATTACTCCATTTCATGTTTCATTCTTTGATAAAACACATTCACTTGTTGTCGTTTTCAGATAGTTTCATAGAGCTCACCGAAACATTAATAATATAATAATAATTTTGTTTGTGTAAAAATTGAATCTTATCCAATAGTCTTTGACAACTCACTTTTAAAACCAATTTGGCCAACGGCGGACAAAATATAAGAACACTGAGCAATAGTAGTTTGATCGGGTTCATATTCCGGCGAACAGATTGGCTGCATAGGAGTATTCACGCGTTTCCTGGTATGTAAGAGAAGTATGAACCAGTTTCACTTAAAATATTCTTCACGAAGGCACCCCCTCCCTTCTCAGATAATCACTGAGTTCTTTTCCATAATCTAAATAACTGTAATCCTTTTTAAAAAAATAATTTAACTCTGCTTAAGATTTCGCTCTGTGAGAGATAACAAATATACGCAGTAGATTTGCAAATAAAAAAACTTCAGAAATATAAATTTTTAATTATTTCCATAAGAAATATATAAAACTAAAGAACATAGGTAGCACGAATTATAGGCATTCGCAGATTAGATTATTTGTTTTATGTCAAAGTACATGACGACTTTCTGCGTAAAGGAAAGGATGTCTTTATGAATGATTTTTTAAGGAAACTTTTTTCATATTCTCATTACTCAAGGAAAAGATCATGAAATCTTTTATGCAGTTAGCCCATTCGCCGCAATTTGAACCCAGATCGAACTATTAGTATTCAGTGATCGTATCTCTCGGCCACTAATGGGCCTATTAACAAGCAAGCGTAAAGGCAATTAATTTAGAAACGTTGCTAAGGAGAAGGAAGTGAGTTTAAATAAATTAGATATTAAAACACTTGAAAAATACCAAATATAAAAAAATTAATAGTAATTAAACAAATGAAAGTAAAAAAAATTGAAAGGGTTCAGATTTTAACTTTCATCCAAAAGCCTGCGTTAAAGTTTAATGAGGTTTATCAGCAGGGATTATTAAAGGAACCATAGATCATAATTTCTCCCCTTCTTGAGAGCGTCTGAAAAGACACTAAATACACATTTAACTATCTTGCATCGAAAGAGGACCAAATCTGTAATGCTACTTGAAAAGGACAACTAAAACTAAAATTAACGGCAACTTCTTGCGATAACGGATTTTGCAAATGAAGATGATCGGCAAAGAAAATTGCCCATGCATAACTGAAAGACTATCTACCACAGGAATGAATATTGTAGATTTGATCTTAATACTGCAGGATCAAGAATTACTAGTAGTCATAAATTCACAACTTGCGAGTTAATACTTAAAGAATTTTAAAATAGCTAAGTGAGTAAAAGCTAAAGTAGCTCTGTATTTAAACTTAACAGAATTCCGTAACAGAATAAAACTATGTAATTTATTCTAAACAATTAATACTTAAAATAACTGCGCAGCGAACTCTTTCCTCGAAAGGGAACATATTACTAGAATTTGCATTAAAACTGACACAAATCGCTGGACGCACTCCAGAGATTTGCAGCGGCTGTAAAGAATCTACACCTCGACGGTTCTAATGTAATTATGATTTACTACAAAAACCGAATTTCGAAAACGGGTCCTTCTGATCCGCGAATTCGATGAATGCAGTCATCTATCTATATTTGTAAAATGTGTGCGCGTCTATTTGTTTGTTTGTGGCATTATCTCCTCTGGAACGGCGGAGAGTTGAGTTTTGAGAGAGGTACTTCCCGGATTCCAAAAGTTCGTGGGAAACAATTTCGACCTTTCTCATCTTCGTACGACATTACTTAGTCGAGATATTAATTTAAAATTCTGAAAACGCTAATTTTCGCCCTCATTTTTCCGAGTGGCAACAGTCTGACATGCATTGGTTATTGGTCATTGGTCATCAGGATACAAAATGTATTTAGCATTTAAAATATGCTTTTGAGAGCGCTGGAGTCAAATTCAAGAGCACAGGATTGCTCACGCCGAAAAGGCGGATCCAAGGACGAGTGCCGCCATCTAGCGACTAAAAGAATCTTTAAATGAATACGAGAGATTGAATCCCGCGCTTGAACTGTTGTAGGGAGAATACAGTCAGGATAAGTACTATGAAAATATAATTTCTAGATGGAGAACACATATTTCATGAAATATTTGGAATATGCTGTAACTGAAACTATAACGATTTGAAGATGAAAATACACAACACAAATCACTAAATCTTAAACCTGTTTAGTCAGGTATTGCAAAGTTTGTCATGTGATAAAACACATAAACTTAAAAAACACATTTGAAAATGACGATAAGAAATGAATACATGAAGAACCTAAGTCTCTGCTTTGAAAAGATATGAGGAAACAGAGTCACTACCTGCTCTGTCAGGTTGTAAACAAATGTAAACACAGAAGAAAGATGATTCGTCCATATCAGTCACGTGATTGGTCGTCTCCCAACTGCTGACCACGGCAATGCTGCTGGAGAACGAGAGCGAATTTGAAGATTTAAGCTTGAGAAACAATTAAAAATTTACCATTTTGGTACATCTTGACATTATGTTCAATAGTTGGGTCATCGTTTACAAGTTCTCTTATATAGTGGTATCCTAAATTTTGCATTTTCTAGAAAACGTTATGGCAAAGAGAAAGTATTTCGTCATGTGTGAAATCGATCTTAATTTCCTGAAGCATTTGCTAGTTCCAAACATACCATGGAGATTTAAATCATCCTTAGCTATTTATTTTGATAACCTCTAATTTTTTACGATAGGTTTTTGCAACAGTGCTCCAGGCAGGAATACCGTATAGTAAAATGGGTCGAATCATAGTGAGATATAACATACGTTTTGTCCTTATGTGAAGTTTCAAGTTTCTTTGCAGGCGAGGATAAAAGGCAAGATCCCTGCGTTAACTTTCTGTAATGCATTCATACCTTGTTCTTTAAACAGTAGTTGTTCGTCAAAGAGCACACGTAGGTATTTAATAGAGCTGTATTTGCACATTATTAATTTGAATATCAATGTCAACAGGAGTATTCGTTTTATATCTTCTAAAAATGGTGACTTATTTGGGTTTCATTTAATTCTCCAGATCTTGAACCAATGATCAGTGATATTAACTGCGAATTTTAGTTTGTCAATAGCAAGTTGCGGTTTTAAGGGCCATTCCCATTGGGATTTATTCGAGCTAACGGACACAGCTGATGTAGCCGACCCATCTCCAAAACGAATTTTTTCCCATAGGGCAGCAAGTTAAAAAAATCTGAACTGCAGGCATAGCGGAGCTAGTCGACACATAGAATTGACTCTGTTAGCTCAGATAAACCCCAGTGGGAATGGCCCTTTAAAGACTTCGTAAGAACGACAGTATCATCAGCATATTTAGTGATTTTAGCATTTAATGGCTACAGCATGTCATTTATAAAGATGTTAAATAGGATCGGCTCTAAAAGGCTTCCTTGAGGGACGCCACTTTTAATGATCTTTCTATTGGAAAGAGATTTTCTAATTCTAACTTGAAATGTACGATTTTTTAAATAGGAGTATATTAATTTGATAAGATTGATAGGGAGAAGTGCTTTTTGCATTTTGAAGAGAAGGCCATACTCTGACGAATGCCTTTTTTATGTCTAAAAAGCATGCAGCAACAAAGCAATAAATTCAGTCATATTAATGAGCTGATGTGTGTTACTATGTCCTCGGCGAAATCCATATTTTTCGGAGTCAATGTTATTATTCTTTTTAGGTGATCAGTCAGTCGAATTTGAATAATTTTTTCGAAAATTTTGCCAATGCAGGCAAGCAGGGTAATTGGGCGGTAACTGGTGGTTTCGTTTGGATTTTATCCTGTTTTGAGGAAGTTAATGACTATAGCATGCTTCCATTTATGTGGAAAGTAATTTAAACGAAGGCAGGCAGTAAAGATATTTGTTAATAGTACGTCGTAACGCCAGGAAAGTTCTCTGATAGATTTATCACGGAGCTTTCGTATTCTTGTGTTTTTCTAATCTTGAGATACCTATTGATGTTCTGTACTTCTCTAAAGGAGGCAGGTAATAAATAATTTACGTCAGTGCGATGAATTAAATTCTTGTTGAATTCTTGGAATTCTTGTTCATTTCAGGAAGCTGAGATTAGAATAAAGTTGTTTTCAAGGTGTTGAGCTAAAACTTTTGCCATTTTCTATTCAGTCTGGTTTACCGTCTATTGGGGGGGTATTAAGAGGGCCGATGCGATCCGCAAATGGCTTTTAAGAGTTCCGGCAATTTTCCAAATAAGGGTAGGTTCATGTTACATGTTATGTAGGAGTTCTTCCCATTTGCTTGATCTATAATCACTGAGTAATTTAGAAATTTCTCGAACTTTTTGATTCAGGAGGCTTTTAATTTGGAGTCTTCAGTATTTCTCCATCGTTTTGAAAATCATTCTTATCTTTAATTTCTTCTTGAATGTAATCTGAAAGTGAATTTTGAGAGCGATCTTCGTCAATGGTAGTAGCATCTCCTAGATCACTTTGAATTCTGGAGTAGATTTTTATGAATTTTATATTCGATATTAGAAATGTTAGAAACATTAGGGTGAGCATTTGGGATTTCAACAATAGTATTAAATTTCTCCCAGTTAACAATAAGTTTGAAATTTTGTTCAAAGTCATTTAGGGTGGATTTAAAGGGTATATGATCAGATGGCATTTCGTGTAGGACAATGAGTTCGAATAACATTTTTAGCGATAACAATGTCGAGAACTTCCGAAGAGCCTGTATAATGAAATCTTATAGGAGTTTCCCGTCCGAGTACTTTATGGTTATTGTGAACAGCATAATTATCAAGAACGGTGGCATTATTGTTGGTTCTACGTGAATTCCAAGACGGGTGTTTAGAATTTAGATCTTCAGCAATAAGTAACGGAAGTTTTGTGTTAGTTAAGCCGTCCAGGTCTCTGTCAGTAAATTGATTCCCTAGACAATTAAAAGCGGAGATAAATAAATAAGGATCACCAGTTCTCCTATAAATCATAGCCGCAGTGTGCTAATGCACTTATTTCACTCTTGTATAAAGTTGATTTAAGAAAGCTTTTAAGCATAATGAGGGTACCTATTCCTCTGTTATGTGTACTGTCGTTGCGATATATTTTACGTCCAACAATTTTAAAACGGCGGCGTAAATGAGTTTCATTAATAAGCATTATGCTAGTATTATGTTTATTTAAAAAATGCTGCAATTCAGTCTCTTGACGTTTAATGTTATTTGCATTAAACTAGGCGATATTTAAACTACATATAGCAGTATCTGTTATGTGTAAAGTTCTTTGCAAGATTTTATGGGCCATATTCCATGTTCATTAACAGATCAAAAGCATTCCTCCCAAAGTGGATTTTGTCCCAGTTGGATTTTGATTTTTTAAATCTCTTAACAAGGGTTTTGGCCATTCGAAAAGTATTTTTAATACAAAAACTGAATGACTGTAAGTCATCTTTGATGGAACTGTAAGGACTTTATTTTATTCTAACCAATTATTTTCAGTTTTACACTTTTGTTTCCCTCCTGATTTAAGTTTCCTGCAGGAATGTAAATTTGTAATGACGTAGCATGCTAATCTAAACGTGTTTTAGAAGAAGTATTTAAGCTGTGTTTCAAGAGTTCGAAAAAAGAGCAGTAGCGGAGTTAGTTCCAAGTTCATGCTGCGTGCTTGGGATTAGCTCCGTAGTCGGTGTTAGACACCTTTAAATTTATACATATTTCTAGGCTCGGCTTTGTTGCGTGCAGCCGATTTAGCGTTTAGTTAAGCTAAAGAGCCAGTCGTTAGTCCTCTTAATTTAATGTGCATTTTACATTTTTATTTTTTTGTTAATTTAGTTAGCCACAAGTGGAGGTGAATTGTTAGCACCAAGTGTGTGCATCTGTTTAATTTATTTTGAATAAAAAGGTTATTTAAAAACCTCCTTCTGCAGTATTTATTCTTCAAAGACATAGCGAGCATTCGCTACTTCGTCTTCTGCCTAGAGTCCATATTGTATGCTACCAAAAAGAACACATCGACCCTATAGAACTGCTTGAGTAGGAGTCTTTGGATATTTTTCAGTTTCCTTTCGAGGTAGCGACGGAAAGTTTTCTTCATTATTAGATGGTGATGGTTTCTCTGAGTTTTGGTATTTTTGGCGTATATCTCACGCAACGTGGAGTCCTACACATAAACAACACTTCCCAGGAAGTTTTTTTGTCTTACTTGTAGCTTGATGTTTTGTGACTTTCACCATATTTTAAACAGCGAGTTTTATGGTAGCAGTGCGATTTACTATGTTCATATCTTTGGCAGTTACGGCACTGCTGGGAGCCTGGCATTGGTTTAAATTGCTCAACGAATATAGCAAATCCCGTGAGATGGATTAAATTAAATATCTGTTTGCCCTTTTTCACTTCAAGCTACCTCCACTAAGAATAGCGGTAAAGGTTTAATCGTCATCTATTTTCCTAGTAATTTGTTTCACTGATTTAACAGGCATATCTTTTTCAATTAGCCCTTCTTCAGTTAAAGTAACTGGAGTGCGAATTGCGAGTTTTTTTATTACTGCATGAATAGGTTATCTGCTAGAGGGAAGGAACGGTAAGAGCGTTGAAGCTCGTCTAGCAGAGCAATAACTTTACGATAGCCATCAGGAATAAGAACTTTGATGTGGCGATCTCCACCTTTCAAATTTTCTTCAACTTTTTCTACTCCATGCTTAAGTATATACTGCTTGAGTATATCTGATCGGTGTCTAGTGATCGATGTTGGCGATACAATTACAGGGGGAATTCTTCCTGCCTTTTTATGCAGTGTAAGTAATTCATTATCGGGATTTTCATTAGCGTTACTAACTTCCATTTCATCGTTATCAGATAGAGTACTAAACTTGTTTTGATGAGCATAATCATTGTCTGAAGTTTCACTTAAGGTCCGTTTATGAATTTTTCGAGGGTTAATCCATTCTGTTCCAGATTTTTTAACCGAGGCAGTTTTAGCGGTAGATGCTTTTCGTTTTTCTGGTTAGTTAGTTTTACCAGGTTCTTGTTTAACGTATTGGGTGAGTTTAATGTCAACAGTTTGCATGACTCTTGAACTCGTTCAGCTAAATCTTCAGGTATGTGAGGATCATTATTCCTAGAAGAGTTTACAATATTTAAGAAAGTCCATTCTTAATTTAACGAAGTTCCTCTAAATCAATAGAATGGTACTTATCTTAACTCAAGATTTATTCTAAAACTATCAATCCTAGCACTCGGATCCAACTCTTTTACCGTATCTGTAATGAATCTATTTCTCGTCGATAGCTATAAATCACAGTAAAATAATACCACACAAATATTAGAAACAACGCACTCTACATTACATTCAATATAGTATTTATTGCCCTAGCGACACTCCGGCGTTAGGTTCCTTTCTTACAGCGTCACATCTGAATCGCAACTCGAAATGCACAAATATGTATACCATTTTAAGAAGCTACATGTTCAATTCAAACTGCAATAAATCTAAAAGGAAATAAAACAAGTATAAAAAACAGTTTCTCACAGACGATAGTTCAACGCTACTTCAAGTGCGCATGCGCTATTCGTCAACATTCTCCTCTGTCGCAGACAGGCTGGCGCTAATAATTCTCAGCTAATACAAAACAGTATCCATCATCAAAAAGAGCAAAAAGAAGAGAAAACAACATTTACCTTAACGAATCACCAAAGCTATGAAGCTTTATCAATGTCAGAAAATGTAATTCTCTGCATCACGTACTGAAATATTATTATGCGCTCTGTCTTCCAGGTGTACATAGAACTTATAAATTTTGCCCTGGCCACAGCTAGCAACTTTGCGTAAAGTTCATTAAATTAATAGTTCAATTTATTTTTAGTTTTTCAGTGCATTTTAATAATTTTATTTACAGGTATTTAACATCTTTTACTACCTATTTTCTTTTTTAGTACACTTTAAACTTTTGTAGGTGTTTAATATATTTTAGTTGAATTATTATTTTACTACAGTGCTATTTGTTTTTAAATTTATTAAAATGCCGAAACGCAAAAGAGGCATTACGGGAGATGCATTGCAAAAGTAAATAGCTGAAGCATAATGGCTATGGCTAGCTACAGAAAATGAAGAAGAAACCACTAGGAGACTAAGCAAGCAAGCACAAGGAAAAGAAAATTTTCATGCTTTAGAAACTGAAGAGAAAACGACTGGGAGACTCATCAGGCAAGCACAGCGACAAGAAAACTTACATACTCAAGAAACTTAAAAAAAGGCTGGCAAACTCAGCAGTCAAATATAGCGACAAGAAAACTTAGGCGCTGAAACTACTGAAGAAGAAAATAATAGGAGGATCAGCAGACAAGCAGAAATTCAAAAAACGTTGCGTGTTCAAAACACCGAAGTAGAAATGAGTAGGACGCTCAGCAGACAATCAGAAAACCAAGAAAATTTATGTGCTCAATAAGCTAAAGCAGAAACGAGTAGAAGGCTCATCAGACACGTGGAACGTCAATATATCAAGAATATCCGTGACAGATGTTGGTAGCTTGCTGCGATCTGCGCAATGGACTCTTCTTTCCAGGAGAAAGGAACCAGAAGATACGTGCACTACTGTGGCAATGGGAAAATTGTAGAAGCTGAAAGAAGATATCCAGAAGAATGGAGTAATCTAATTAATGGGAACCTATAATTTTCTCCAGATTTTTTTTGTTAACATACGTGCTTATAACTGTCTTAGCTTTGCTTCCTTGGATGCCAACATAGAAATGCCTACAGGTTCAGGTCCCTATTGTTTTAGAATTCATATATCATGAAGCCTCAGACAGAGAATGAATATAGTTGGATATGTTGCTCTGAATGCTGAACTGCTGACACAATTTGATGTGGATGAAGTTGCAGGTATTTTCAAGAATGCAGGTGGCGTTCCTCCATCAAAGAGAGATATTGTGATATACATTCAAGAGGTGTTGGTCTTATTTATCAGTACTTTAAATCCTAACTTGGAACCGATGACGCATGTAATTTCTTTTCTTATGGGGATGAAGAATTCAGAGTTAAACAGCAGTATACAGAGTAGCAGTTTTATAGTCACAGAGTGTCTGCACAACATTGGTACAGTTCTATTTTGTATGGCCAAAAACTTTAAATCAAGCCAAAATAAAGCTGAAACGTTTCATACTGAAATGTTTTTATATTCCTTTCAGATGTGTATAAAACTTATAAATTTTGCTTTGGCTGCAGCCTGCTCATCTGTCGGGCTTTCCCAGTAGTCTGTATTGTTACAATCTGTGCGCGTCTGTCTGTTTGTTTGTTTGTTTGTGACGTCATCTCCTCTGAAATGATGGAGAGTTGAGTTTCGAAGGAGGTAACTACGGATTCCAAAAATTCGTGGGAAGCCATTTCGACAATTCTCATCTTCGTACGACTTTAATCAGACGAGTTATTAATTAAAAATTACCAAAACGCTAGTTTTCACCCTCATTTTTTCGAGTGGTAACAGTGTCGCACGCTGAAGATAAAAAATCTGCTTTATTTCGAAAAGTGTTGCCACTGTTCTCTTCCAAATCGTAAAGTTTGTTAATGAAACATTTGTAGGTTTTACAAAATATGAAATAAAAAAAAGAAAATCTGAAAGGTTTCAGATTTTAATTGCGTCCAAAGGAGCGTTTATTTAACATTTTGTCTGTTACCTTTATTTATTAAATACCATGTTCTTCGCACTTAAACCATAAAATTCAGTTCAACAGCAATACCGCAAAATAATTTTAAATTGAGCATATCTTTAGAAATTTCGGTACACACTCTCACGCGCTGGAGATAAAAATGTTTTTCTGTTCAACGTTGGTACTGCTGGCTTTGAAATCTTTGAGTTTGTTAATGAAAAATTTGTTAAAGTTTTAGAGAATATTATTATGAATTTCACATTTATTTGACTATTTACTTAGAATTGTAATTAAAATTCCTTTTTATTTTCCCGTGTAACGCAGACGATTTTTGAAGAGAAAGCTACGTCAAAAAAGAAATAATAATAAAAATAAAATAAGCAGTAAATTGAAAAGTGAAACGACGCAAGATGCCAAAACGGAAGTAATAGTCCTTCGGGATTCAAATCCGTTTGGACTAAAAATAGCATTGCGGAATATTAAATATATTATTATTATACAGGAACATATTCTGACGTTCAAGAAAGCACGCGATTGCATGTGATTTCAATGCAAGTCGAAAATTTTTCGCTGATGTCCGCATTTTAAATAAATAGCTGCTGTCCACAATTTTTTTGTTTCGGGTTAGAATAATTGACACGATATGTTATTGCCTCGTCAATTCCTTTATTGATATTGAGAAAAGTTGTTATATTACATTAAATCTAAATCATGACGTCATACGTACTAACCTGAAGGGTCGAAAGTTTTGTTTCCTAACTTGGCAACAAAGAAATTACTTACAAATTGGATATTACTTGAAAAGAATGAACTGATTTCATTTATATTGAAATGTTTTCATATTCTTTTCAGGTGTACATAGAACATATAAGTTTTGCTCTGGCCGCAGCCCGCTAGTTTTTTCATATTTTCTGCTTGAAGTTGTGAGGATATACCAATGACTGTACGGCTGATTGTTATTAGCTAGTGAATATGATTTGAGAGGCTGCGTGATTTGTATGAAACTTTTCTACTCAATCGTGTTTTAGAGAATCAGTTGTGTTTTATAGAAATAAAAAGTTCTAGGAGCACCCTTTAATTCCCAAGAACTGTACTTTTAGATGGGCATTTCTATAAAATATGAACTTGAATTTAAACTCGAATTCCAGAATCTTCTCGCCCTGAGTTCTGATTCAATACACGGCAATACTGAAGCAAACAGTCAAATAATATCTGTTTTAGAACCCAAACTAACGTCGTCAGCTAAATAATGCGCTGAATCTTGACATTTTACATCTCTTTCCGATTCTAATTACTGGTCGCTGTTTTGGAACTTCACGTGAAACGTTAAAATGCAACACGTTCAATATTCATTAAATGATATCTTTCTCATTTAACTTTAAATCTTTTAATGTAGTTGAACTGTTAAGCTATACATGATGAGCTAATATATAAACACATGCTGTTCTTATTAGCTGAACAGCCCCCCATCAATAAGTAAAGAAAGGAAAACAAAATCACACTTGTTCATTCTTTATAAATTTTCCACTGTAAGAAAACCTTTTGTAATCTTTTGTAAACCTCTTTTCATATCGCTATGAAAATCTATGATTAATTTACAAAATAAAAAAAACCAGACGTGACCGTGGTAGCATGAATTGCCCTTATGATCATGAGCTTCAGAAATGAACCTTACTTGTACAAAGCTATTTACAAAGGCCCTTTCTTTTTTTGTTAACTATTCGTCAACTGTGACGAGAAACACCCTGTTAAAAAACTGTGCTTAGCTTACTTTGCCTCGAAACGTTGGACGGGGCAGCTTATTGTATGCGGATGCCAATTTCAAGGCCTCTGGGATTTCCTCGGAGGAGGAGCATTTTTAGATCGTTGTCACGCCAATATTTTGAATAGAAGTATGGAATTTTTTTAAGAGACGCAATTATACCTCCCATCGCGTGTTTTCGCTAGTATCCGAATAAAACAAAGCATCCCCTTGAATATAACGTGGACAGTTTGTTGTAACTGAGGGGTCTTTCAGAAGGGCAAATTATAGCATATTTTTCATGAATTTATGAGGACCTTTGCACAAGAATAAATTTTCATATTATGTTAAATGCGTTTAAAATTATTACAAATGACGCTTAACATGATATTTTGATAGACAGCAGAGAGATGAAATATATTTAAATGTATGCTTAATGAGCAAGCAGCTGCTTTGCTTATTATTTTCTTACTCCCTCCCTTTCTCGTTTTACCCCATTAATTTTAAAGCAGTGGATCAGTAGTATTGAATAGTAAATTTATAGCGCACCATAAAAGCATTAATGTATGGAAAAATTAATTTTCGCGTTAAATTTGCATTCGTCGTGCAAAACAGAAAGGGTACTTTGATTTTCATTCAAATTTTTCTCAAGTGCTTATCTGTAAAATTCTAGCTTATCTTCCGTTCTTGATTTAATATCTTATCTATGTGCTAACTGATTAGATTTTTTAGTATTTGACAATGTATAATCTTCGCAACGTATGGTCTGGGTAGTACTTGGCAATGTATCGAAGTTTCAGTAGTTAAAAATGCACCGAAATAATATTCATTTAATATGTTTATTTTTCCCACAGAATTAAATTCCGCTTCCCGCAGGAATACAAAAATCAAAATTAGAATTCAAAGTTGAGCTGTTATTTGCAAGGTATGAAACGTAAAAGCATAGTACCGTTTTTAACAATTTATACAAAAGCGTGTGTACTAAGAGCATTTGGAAACAGCGGATGGCTGCTTCTCCTAAATGTTGTCGATTTCTTTTTCAGTCACCTCAAGTTGTCAGGACTGTGGGTTCGGTGCATATTCTTGGCAAACATCTTCGTGAACGTAAATAACTCTTAAGTCCTGATCTTGAACAGGGAGCTGAATGCAGCTATGTTCTGTGGTAGAATACTGTGAATAAGCGGTAGAAGAACTGCATTTTGAAGGGATTTAAAATCCTCTTTTATTAAACCACAATTATTTACAGCATAATTCTACTATACTGTAAATAATTGGAATGCTTAATAGACGGAAGCATGCAAATATGTTAGGTAACAGCCAATCGCGCTTTCATGTCAAGAAATATGCGAAAAAGGCAGTCTTATAAGAAGCCATATTTATGAAGGTTACAGAAGTTGATTGTAAGTGCTGATAGAAGGTGTTTAAAACGTGCAATTTGTTTTCAAGACATGCCTGTTTCTATGATTTTCAGAAGACGAATGGAAGATTCTCAGCGCTGGCGTGCTGTGGGGAGCATTGAAGCAGGACAGTCGATCACAGATGTTGCTCTTTTCTTCGGCGTTCATCATTCTGTAATTTCATGTTTATGGAAACAATTCCAAACCACACAGACAGTTGTCCGAAGGCCCGTAGCCGGTCGCCAAAGCGTTACAACCCCCGAGGAAGATCGATATATTGCTATTGTAGTCAAGCGGAATCGCAGAGCGACCTCCTCACGTGTGACATCTATGGTTACAGCGTCTATTGGTATGGCGATATCTGCAGCTACTGTACGCCGAAGATTACATATGAGTGGGCTGTACGCCCAGGTACCTCGAGTTTGTGTTCCTCTATCCGTCCAATCAAGAGGGGCATAATTACAGTGGTGCCAGGAATATGTCAATTGGAATGTGTCCGACTGGGACAATGTCATGTTTACTGAGGAGTCAAGATCTGCTCTGGAGCCAGATGACAAGCGCATAAGGATATGGCGTGAACAACGAACACGCAATCGGTCCCAAAACATCACCGAACATCACGCATTCCGAGGCGGAAGCATTATGGTGTAAGCAGGGATTTCATTAGGATATCGCACCGACCTGCCCATCTTTAAACGGGGTTCTTTGACGGTTGTCCGGTATCTAGATGAAGTCCTAGAACCCATTGTGAGATTGTACGCTGCAGCAGTTGGCCCTACTTTTGTTTTAATGGACGATAACGCACGTCCCCATAGAGCTGACATCGTCCATGACTACCTGGAGAGTGAAGGGATTGCGCGTATGGCGTGGCAAGCATATTCGACCGAACCTAATCCCATTGAAAATCTTTGGGATGCTCTCGGCCGTGCTATATCTTCACGTTTCCCACCTCCAGCCACTCTTATTGAGCTGGAAACTGCTCTTCAAGAAGAATGGCGATTGCTTAATTCTGCGGTGGTTGACCACCTAATTGAAAGCATGGTCACTAGGTGTAAACTTTGTATACAGATGAGGGGGGATCATATACCTATTAATGTCCTTTTTTTCATTTTATGCTGTTTATTTTCACTTTATACATAATTCTGTTTCAGTCTCCAGTATGTCATTATCTGATAACTTACAAAAATTTAATATTGTTTTCATTTCTGTATATAATTATTGGTTTTGTTTTATGCATAACTATATTTGCTACTTTTCTGCCGAATTTTGTATCAATCAAAGCAGTATTTGTTGATTCTTTTGCATTTTACATCTTGGTGCTTAACTTTTGGAAGCGAGTGTATCTAAAGCAATAAACGATCAGATGATTTCTTTAAAAGAGTGCTAAACTATTATAACATGCATATTTCGAAACTCCCTTATTCATAGCAAATCTGTTCGTAAAGTAGTCATAATTTTAAAATCCAACGTACAAAGAAAATAGTCATAAAATACCTGAAAACCTAGTATTACATGCTATACAAGAGAAGGCAGGGGACAGTGGCAATCTTTAGCTGAACAATAAGACCCTGTTATCCTATTGCTCATTAGTACAGCATTTGATATCCATGCCGGATCTCACTGCCGATTTAAAATTCAACTGAAGTTACAGACGGAAGCTAGCTGCTTCGTTATAGAACAAACACTCCTTAGAATTTGAAGTTTCGATCTCGACGGTGACAGCGGTTTGGGGTCGATAATCAGAATATTCGCTTGTATATTTTCTCTTTATGCCTTATATGCATCATAAATTATACTTGTATGCTTGCCTTAGGTATTAAAAATTAACTTTTTTTTTTGTCTAATTGAGTCAAATTCCGCTGCTGTTATATATATTTCCGCTTATATTTTACGAACTGTGCTGAAAGCTCTCATGCAGTCATATCTGAAATACTAATAATATATATTCTGCAGCTGCTTAAAATCGTACTAAAAATATTTAATGAAATTAAGATCCGTTTTCAAAATTACTGTCATTATGATTTCGTATTTAAAAATTTAGATTTAATGAGATACGAAAGAATTACATTAAGATTCATTTTACGGAATGCAGTCATTCTGTATTTTCAAATATTAGATGAATGAAACACATCAATCCTCTATTAAAAAGGAAAAAAATAATGAGATGTAATTTCCTCAGCATGCATTTTACGATTTAATGTTTTTCACGATGGATTGCGTAAATCTCCATTTAGTTCCCTTCCGTTGTCTTTTCTCATTCAACATAGTTTACGTTGCGGAACTAAAGAACTCTTGTGCATTTGTTTTTCGTACAGAACTCGTTTATAAGCCTGGATACGTCAACGGAGTATGGCATATAACCTTGAAATCACCAGGGTGTCTTTGCTTCAAAAACCCTTAACTGAAAAGCATTACTGTAAAATTATTTGGATCTATATCCCAAAAAATAAAAGAACATAGATACACGTATTACTTTTAAAATTACAATCGTCATACATAGCAAGTTTATTCAAAAACATATGCTGACATATTTTATCCGTCTGGAATTAACTGGTATTCTTTTCTGAAAATATTTTTAGCTCATTTCTATAGAAGCAGTCTCTTTGAATGAAATACAAAATCTTATGATATCTAAAATGCAGCCAATGCAACTATTTTTTATACATTTCATATAACTACACACAAGCCTATTTTTGAAGAAAGGCATTTATGTTGCTTCACAGCTTTCTATAACCACTGAGATTGCTACATGTCTAACTACTGTTTTCCAAGCAGCAGAAGTATTATAACGGATATTTTCCCCAAAAAAATACCAAATATATTGGATACTTTAAACTGCAGTCAAAAATCCTTTTGAAATTATATTTACGGGTAATGCAGAAGCATATTGTTTCACTTCGTGTCTGTTTAATGAGTAATTTCAGAAACTTAATTTACTAAACGCATTATTTGCTTAAGAGTAAAACTGAATTAATCGAATAAAAGACAAAAATTTTAAATAATAAGATAGGTTAAATTTCTATGCAAAACATCTGTCACACTATTTGTTACTTAAGCAAGCAATAATCTATATAAGGAATTTATTATCATTATGTGAAGCTTCTTTCAAAACAATATACATTATACAAAGGAATTATGTCCGATAGCAGAAGCCTGAAATGAAAATCGGATTATAGTCCGGCGTATACCCATTCCTTTCGCTTGCATAAAAAGGTTTAGACACATTATTGATTTCAACGCAAAAATTTTATCTTTAATTTTTACACAAATTTCTTCTAGAAATATTTAAAGGCTAGTTCTACCTGGAAGCACAACAGTGAGAACATACATGTTATCTAGTTGTAACGAAAGCGCCAAAAAAGCGTTCTTAATTAAGGTAGAAAAAAAACACGAAAGCAGTACCTTTAGTGCGGGTAGTAATCACACCCAAATCTATGATTTTCTGCCACCGTTTTGGTGGGTTTTCAAAGAATTCGACCTAGAAACTTTGCGGGCGCGAGTCCGAAAACAGATCAAACTCATTTCGGACGTCCTGGGCAGAATGGAAGATAGCACCAGCAAGATGTAGCTGCAGGTGTGAAAAAACGTAGAAATCCGAAGAAGCGATCTCGGGGTTATATGGTGAATGTTGCAAAAGATTCCATTCAAATCCGTACAGAATCCAGTCTGTGAATACATACGCATTTAGTCTCCTATTATCTTTATAGAACATTACCTGTTTGCTCAGAACAACCTCCTTTTCGGCCTGTGTTGTTGAAGTAAATCCACTTTTCATCACAAGTGGCGATTCGGTCCAGAATTTTGTCCTTGCTTTGATGTTCGAGCAGATTAGTGCAGGCCTGAACACGTCTTCTTATCTGCTTGAGTCAGCTCATACGGTACACAGCAACTGACCTCGTACGTCAAGTTTTATGTGATGCATAACGTGACTAATAGATATGGCACTAATATGTCTAAGTCCTTAGCAAGCTCTCGAGTGGCTGCATACTGGTGTTTCTCAACAAGATCTCGCAAGCGGGCCTCATCAACATCACTAGGCCGGTCAAAGCGCTCTGCTTCTTGAATGTCCTTGTTTCTGAACTTTCGGTACCAAATCTTCACAGTCTCGTATAATACAACCTTAGTAACTAAATATGTACACATGATTTGATGACATTCCGTAGCTGACATTTTGCAACAGAGCTGAAAGTAAAGGATGTTCTAATATGGTAGGGTGATGGTTCCATTTCAGACACTTAATGCTAACGGTATTTTTTTACAATTTTCATAAACAATGTTCTAAAACAAAACTCTTTCAAATGCCAAAAATCGTTTGACAAATTGTCAAGAAGAATTATTAGAACTCAAATATGATGAAGAGAGTAAATATAGTTTTGATAATGGTGGTTACGAAAACTTTTGGTTAAATGAAAAAATGCCTGCGTTATATCCAAATAAGTGCAAAATTATAATTAATTTTTTGATACATCTCCCTTTCTCATATCGTATAGGGTAAAGTTTTAGCGCTTTAATCATACAATTATAAGGTTTCTCCTTCAATCTCTTGACTCTTTTCGTGAACATAAACTGTGAAACCTTATGTGGAGGACAGTGAGCAGATCTAGGCTATGTCCTTTAGTGTTGCAGAAACTACAAAGTCAGAAGGAGGGTTTAAAAGTGACCCTTTAATTCAAATATTTACAACTCTTCTAATTGAGAGTAAGCCACTACTTGGGCTGAACTAAAATAATATAAAAATAAAGTGTGTTAACAAATTCAATTCCCTAACTTAATTCTACGTAGGACGGCGAGGGAAGCTTACTCTTAGTGAAATGCAACAATGCGAATTTCACCAGCAAACACTAGTAATTTCAAATTGCCTATAAAGGCGAACTTTCAGTAGACAGAGGAAATCTTGGCGCGCACAGCCTTACGGCGATAAATCCAAGGCACT
>KK115971.1:660939-831814 GCA_000611955.2 Stegodyphus mimosarum | reverse complement strand
TATATAATTAAAATTATATGTAATTAAAATATAATATAAAAAATTAGAATGAAACAAGCAATATCCCCTAATACAAATACTAACTATCCTAATAATAAATTAACCAACTTCCTTTGCAAAATCTTAAGAATTCGAATGGTATAAAGGAAGTTAAGAAATTTGTTTTTTAAAAAAAAAATCATGCAAAACTTTTCAGTATCTTAAAAGCAGTGAATTAAGTAATAAATAACATGAAAGATGCACAATAAAACAAAAAAAGTGTGTTTTGTGAATGGCATAATGCAAAATATACAAATCTTTTTGCCACTGGATAATAAAGAGAGGGAAAAAAAGGAAATTCTTTCTGCTGTACCTCGTGAGACACATGCTCATCAGAATAAGAGAATAAGAAGATCAGGATGTGAGAAGTGTATTCGGAAGCTTTATTTAAAATTTTTTTTAAATTAAAAAATATTATCATTTTTAAAAAATTCTTTTTGTAAAAGGTATCGAAAGGATTAAACTTTATCGTATCCAAAAATCAAAGGAAAATAAACAGAGCATTTTTTTAAAACCAACTTTAAAAAAAATCCTGTTGAAAAGGCGTTAAGCTCACTTTGCTAAATAAATTCATCTTTAATCGGTTTATTGAAATACGAAATTTATTTTAAGTTCGTATAATAGCTAAGTGCCTCACGACGAGGTGAAAATGGAACGTGGAAGAATAAAATCTTGCTTTCCTGTAGCCCAGTATGTCTCAAAAGATGCAATTTCACCAAAAAACATAAAATAAAAAAATTTTCATTCGAATTTTGTAAAAATCGCTTCAAGGTGCACTAGCTCTTATCTAGATGCACTTATGTACCAAATGTCGTAGCCCTGGGTCTATTAGCTCACGCGCAGCGCGAACGAAAGACACACACATACAGTCTTCCTTTTATTATGTATGCAGATTTCACGACACACACTTCTACAAAAGAAATGTATACTATTAACACTTATATTGTAGAAACTAAAAATAAAAACTAAAAAAACTAAATAACTTTTAAGCATAAATGTATAAATGTTCATTTGAAATCAAGTTTGCAGATTGCCACTAAAATTTGATGCAGAAACCTAAATTTCGATTTTCCAATCGGAAATTTTACCTTTCCTCCATGGATGCGTATTCCTATTGTCATGAAATAGACCTGTATAGAAAACTATTTCAGGCGAATTCATTTAGTGTTTTTAGGATTACCATATATTAATAGTTGCTGATTTTAAGGATGTTCAGACTAGTTCAATCATCCTCAATTAAATGACGTCACAGAATCCTTTTGCAATTTGTGTAGCGTGACGGAACTGCTTGAACATTTGTAGCGCGACTTCTAAAAAAGGAATGCACCACAAACGGAAATATTTCTTACTTTGGGGTCTTTAAATCGGAAGTTACACCCTTTATTCAGGAAAGGCTTCGCTGCATGCTTTGTCTTCTCTTAGAATTCCACGGCTACTAAATGTCATAGGCATGCCATCTTGTATGAGTTAAGAATTTGGTTTTTATTAAATAACAAAAGTTATAGTAGTAAATTATAGTATCGGAATATCAAATTGGATATCGGAATATCAAATTTGATTTGTTGAAATATCGGAATTTCAACAAAATATGAAAGTAATTTAATTGATAATAATTTAAAATTTAACGGTTGCATATTAATTTTCTTAAAGATAACTGTTTTTACAAAGGGGTGATTGGCATGTTCTATATGCCCTGCATAAATCCATTATCATCCGTAAGTAATTTCTGTGATTTTTGACATTCTTTTATATTAACTGAGTAACTCCATATTAGAAGCAATATTTTGGATCATCATGTACGATTGCTATCGGATCTGTCTTCGCAATATTCCATGGAAAAAATGATTTTTACGGAACTTTCAGGAATTTGATGCACATAGTTTACTTTTCTTGATACTGTGATCTTTTCTTCCTTCTCATCGGTTTACATAACGCCCAACACAGCGTAGAAAGCAATATTTTACATTTCGAAGTAAATGACTACAAATGAAAACCTGCCGTGGAAATTGGTTCTAGGAGACCGTCATTTTAAATAAAACTGTATGTTGCTTTTCGCGTTTGGCAGTGTAATATAGGTTTAAATACTGCATGAACTAATTTATTTTTAGCACTGGATCCAGAATTAGCAAATTTTTATAAAAAAATTACGACACCCTAATAGTGTACTAAAAATTCCAGTAATTTGTGTGTTCTTTCCCAGCAGTTAGATAGGGAGAATTTGTTATGAACCATAACGCAGTGGGAAGATTCTGGATCACAGCTACGAGGGCAAGCTGTACGAGGGCAAGCGACCTTATGCAAATATTGTTTTCTCCTTCAGATATAAGCGTAGTGGCAACACTTATTATTTTTACGGAATTAATTGTACCTCACGAAACACCATTAATGAAAGTTCCAGGAAACTTGACCAAGTTGAAAATCCCCCGAAACACCATTAATGAAACACTAAGGGTGTAGTTAATAAAGTGCGTGAGCTCATAGTAATTAAAATATACTTTGAATCAAATTAAAATCAAAACATATATTTCCTTCTTTTTTCCTTAGAGCCTTTCGTTTAAAAAACTGGAAATTTCAGCTATTTATATTACGCGTTCCCACATGTAGATCTGTTATTTGAAGTAAGTGTAAATCTCGTTTCTTTTAAAGTTCCCAGAGTATAATATTTTAAATCTATAATTGGCATAAAACTTAATCATTATGCTCTCGAACGTACAACTATTTTATCTCTTTCGCTTCCAGCAGTCAGATCAAATTATCCTTCAAATTCTTAGGTTTCTTAGGATTCAGACACACTTAGGTATTTGACAGCGCAACAGGTCTTTGTCTCTTCTCATGGAAAATGAAATATGCATTCGATAAGAAATAGTACCTGAACAATAAAATTTCTTGCTGATAATGTGATTTAATTTCATAACGAAGGATCACAGAAACTCATCTTACTTGCCTCTGGTGCATTCCAGATGGAATTAGATTTCCCAAAAAAATGAGAATCAAGTTTTAGCTGGCTAATTTAAACATTAGAGCGAAAGTATGAAAAAAATGATTGCTAATGTACATCAGTAACTATTGATACTAGACAAACTCTTCCATCGATTAAAGTTTCTTAAAATAAAACGAAAACGGTTTTGATACCTTAAATATAAAAGATTCTGTAAGACTTTGTATCTTTTCGTAGAGTAAAAATTCTATATTGGGAAGCTCGAAATAGTAAAAAACTGTAAATAAAGGGTTGACTGTATATTTTAACGCGACTTCTGTTTTCGTCATGATGATACGATTAATAACCAAAACAAGAAAATTTTACATTGCAGCGGCTCAATGAATTTTTTGTCAGACGTCTTCAATCTTAATAAATAGTAGTTTAAAGTCATAAATTTGGACTAGGATATTATTGAAAATTCTGCATTTAAAGGTGTAGAATTCTATAACTAATTAAAGCATAATGAATATTTATGCATGAATCGTATAAACATATGAAACGTGTAAAAAGGGTCTTTGCAAAATCTGCAATACATAACACGACACTGGAAAACATTTTATCATCACAGTTTCTTCTTATCTAATTTCTAATCATGTAACCATTTACACATAATAACATTAGAAACAGGTAGAAGAAGTTATACACAGCTTAAATCCAGAGCTATTACAGCGGAAGAAAAGTTAGTTATAGTTATGGTTGTAAGGTTTTAGTTTAAACTAACAAAGTTTTATTTTAATTTGCCCTTTTTCTATCTCTTCTCATTTCAACTTCCCGTTAGAATAAGCTCGCGTTTCAGCTTTATGCTAATTTGAAGTGGAGCCAAAGTAGTATTTAAACGAAAGGTAGAAACCTTTCAGTGTGAGAGAGCTTTTAGTCTCAGACCACTGTTACTCTATTCGACGTTCGCCTGACCAGCTAGTATTTAAATTCTAAGCCGTAGCGCTGTTACGTTATTACTTATTTAAGTAATTCTAAGTGCGTCAGCATTAGTTAAATCTTGCTACGCACCATTTAGTTTAGAGGCCAACCTCGCGTTCATAGCTCTGTGAGCAACGACTACTTAATTTCTAATTAGCTTTAGTTTAAATTAAATTTGATTGTTCAGTTTAGACCCAAGTGGCGGTTATTATTTTCTGTATCCCTCCCGAGTTGGGAAGTGGCTGTACATAATTGTAGTTTAATAAAAGAAGATTTTAAATCCCTCTGAAGTGTAGTTCTTCTACCACTTATTCACAGTATTCTACCGCAGAACATAGCTGCATTCAGCTCCCTGTTCCAGATCAGGACTTGAAGCTGTCACGAAGATGTTTTCCAAGAATATGCACCGAACACTCAATCCTGACATGGTACGAGTAATAAATTTATGCTAAATTTATCAGATCTCTTTAAAAGAGGGGTGGAAATAACTTTCAGGTCTTTTCATTATTTATCTATAGAGAATTTCGTTAGTAAAATTATTGAAATGATATTCATTTTCCTTAATTTTTCCTTCTCTTTTAATTGATAGTGTATCCTAGTAAAGTAAAGAGAATGTTCTGAGCTCGGTACCCAGGTCTTAAGAAAAATCGTTATCAGTGAACTTATTATAAATGCAATAAATTTTGATAAATAGATAGATTCGAATTTGCATTAAAATTGTTTTATCTTTACGAAAGAAAAACGTGGGATATCTTAAGCAATTATTATATCTTTTTATATATGTGCAAGATGTGGCTTACGTTGTGCAAAGGATATTAAGGATGTTTCTTAATAAGGACCACGTTTAGCAGTTGTTGAGGGGGAAAAATAAAATCAGTGGTTTACTTAGAGAATCGGCAACCATCCTGATTAGAATTCTATGGTAAATAGTAGTAATGTATATTATGAAAGTTCTTTTAATTGAAAGTCGATGCAATATATGAATAAAATATTTTTTTCCCATTTCAATCTTTTTATTAGTCCAAAGGAGCAATTTGTCCAGAAGGACTATGAATTTTGTGTTGGCATTTTGCGCTGATTCACTATAAACGTGTTTCACTTTTCAAATTGTTGCCACCAAATATTAGAACTCTGTATTATATTTAATGAAATTAAATAATGAAGAATCTGCATAAATGTATGCATGTTTCTCGCATTGTGATGAAACGACGGTACCTGAAGCCATCAAATTTTGAATAAGGTAAGTTTCGAGCGGAATATGGGCATCTGGAAGCCCAAATTTGGAATTTGGAATTCGTTTTATTACTTATTTCATATTTTGTAAAACTTTAAGGAATTTTTAATTAGCAAACTCAACGATTGCAAAGCGAGCAATGGCAACACTGTTTGGAAAAAAAAAAAAAAAGAACCATTTTTATCTCTATCGTGCGAGACTGCGTGTCCGAAATTCTAAAGCTATGCTCTTTTAAATATTTTGCGATATTGATGTTAAATTGAATTTTATGGTTTAAGTGCAAAGAACATGAAATATTACTTAATAAATAAAAGTAGCACACAAAACGTTAAAAAATGCCCCTTTGGACGTAATATAAAATCTGAAAGCTTTCAGAATTTTTTTTTCCTAAATTAATTCCTTTGCACCTTTTTTTTCTGCTCAGCTAATGAAAAATTCTTGGAAAAAAAATTCGCAAATAACGCAGAATGCCTTCCTCCCCTCCCCCCCCCAAAAAATTATTTTATTATATGCTGACATAGTTCCATAGTAAATCCAGCTTAACAAGCGATATTTTAGCTTAAATGTTTAGCGTTTCTAAAATAACTCCTTAGGCAATAAAACAACGGTTTCGGCGCTGAGAAACAAATTCCGAACACCGATTTCTGAGTTGTCACTGGATATACGCAATTAACTACTATTACCCAAAAAAAGTGCGAGGTGTGGAGGGAAAAAAATCTCGACATCAGTCCACGGCAAGTGATATTTCCAGGGTCAGAACAACTTTTCTAGTCACGTGACAGCAAGAACTTTCGCCAGACCTTCCTCACCTTTCCTTCTCGTCGATCTCCACTCATCCGAACCACGATGTAGGAACCTGTTGCTTTTATGTTTCTGCGGCGTATCGCTAACAAAGTACGAAGTTTTTTAAACCTTTCAAGTAAAGCCTCGTGATATTACACTGCCATTCTACGAGCACAAGCAAGACACCAGCAATGCTCAATTTCTTAATCCACTGCCTACTGGCGTTATGCTTGGCTTCTTCTTCTTGCGCTATTATGATAGGAAAAATGAGAAACAAGGAAGAACCAGGTAAGCTAAGTATGTGTTTATAACGAAACTTGAGCAACGGGTTAATTGCAATGACGCACGCGTGGTACCTTTGATGCGCCTTTTAAAGTTTAAGAGAAAGTTCGAGTTCTTTCAAAACAAAATACGAGCTCTCACTTTTTTCTTGAAATCATGTAATTAAGCTACACTTTAATAGTGAAAGTGTATTCTGGTCTTAGATTTTCCTTCTTTAAATTATGTTATAGAAATAGAAAATGAACAGATGAATTAATTTGAATTGGTTTTCGTATCTTCGAGCACTTTTGTATGTTGCACGTGCAAATTTTTGAGCTGTAGAGAAAAATGAATCTGAATAAGTTTCGCTCATTAAAATTTTTTCTTTGTTTTAATCCGTAATCTAGTGAATACTAAATAATTTTCATTTATAGTAAACATTTTTATCCCTCCATGGACAAAATTATCAAAACAAAATGCTTTCGATAATTCATTCCCCCCCCTTTTTTTCATTTAAATTATGGTGATCTCAATATTTTCAAAATATTTCAGTCTTTAACATAGTTGTTACTGTGACATATATGAATTAATATGTTTAATTTACTGCTTAGCATTGCTGATATAAGTAATTAAAAATTTTATTGAGAAGAGTATCAAAAATAAAACAAATTAAGCTAAATAGATTTAATTGCTATTTTAGACAAAAAATGGAGATATTCTTCCTTTCTTATTCTAGTGTACTGTATTCAAGCCTTATATAATAAATAAGATAATGGTACAATTTACTTTTTACTTAATATTCCATAGTGATCAAAAGAAGGAAGCAATACTTGTAATGTTGTTTGATTTTATTCAAGCAACTCTCCAATTTTTACGGCTTTCTAAATACTTAAATATATATATATAGCAAACACACACACTATATGTTGCTGTAATGCTGTAATAATGAGCTGCATATCGAATTTATTTTTATTAATAATTGCAAAATATCATTTGTTTGAAATATGTATGACTTCTTAGGAAATATGTATTGCAAGAAACTATATAAATTGTTAGCAGATATGAATGAACTGTCAAACAAATTTATCATGCGAAAGGAACTTAAAACTGCATGTAGGAAATCCTAACACATTTTCAGTTGTTACAGCTGTTGTTACAAATTATGACGCTTCATACTGCAGGTTGAAAACAAAATAATTCTGTGAAAAAGATTTTCGCACTTCAAAAGGAAATTTACTTTAAACTACTTGCATAAAATTTACTTTTGCAAGTTTTGTGTTTAGATGGGAAAAAAGACATAAAATAAACTGCATTAACTTGCATTTAACGGGCCAGTTTAGTTAGCCTTAGACATCAGGCTCGGCGTTCTTTCAGGCTTCCCCAAAATTCTCTCTTCTTAATTTTACCTGGTCAAAACTCTATTACGAGATATTCTAATTTGAGGATCTTCTAGAACTAGCAGTCATAGGCTTGGGTTTTATGCCCATAGTCGGCAATTGGGACTTAATGACATTATAATTAGTGTAAATTATATGCAAAAAAATTTATTCTCTTTAAACATTTAGGGATTTGGTGTTCTGTAATATTATAAAGGAAAAAAATTAATGGATTGTTATTATGTCATCATCATTATTATTATCATGTAATTTTGGAAAAATTCCATGCAAGAATTTGATAAAAAGAAATGTTCTAAATATTTCTGATAATTATGATACATGTATATACAAACATTTAAATATGTATATCAACATAAAGAGAAATTATTTCATAAAAATGACAAATAATTAAACAATTTAACAGACTAAGACTGATGTGAATGTTACTCTTGCAGAACCCGAAGTATTCTAGAGACCGCAAATTTACAAGTGTTTTGTTAATGAATTAATTTGCTATCCTGTTATTTGTTGTTTATTAAATAACAGAAAAAAAAAGCCAGCAAATTTGAAATTAAAACTTTATGCAGATTTTGTATCTTGAATTTTCCTTATGAATATTGTGACATACTCTGATAAGTGAATTTAAATATCAAATATGTAACTAATTTAATTTATCAATTTACCTCTTAAACTAAAAAAAATACTTTTAATCTGTGAAATTAAAAATTGGTTTTTAGTTCTTATTACCGATTATGATGATACTTCTTATATACATACATACCCTTGTATAAAAAATCGGAGATTAAGTTTATTGTAGGACTTCAAATATCCAGACTAAAAGAAATAAGAAACTATCAGAATAACAGAAAAATTTGGACATCTGAAATTAAAGGCTATCCAGATAATTAAAAAAAATTGAGATAACTAATTTGTCCATTCTTCTATTTTAAATATACTAAATATGCATTTATTGTAATTCAAGTAAGGTATTTTTTTCATTTAGCCTGTTTTCTTTCAAAAAAGATTATGCTACTAAAAGCAATAAAATGTTTCGAATAAATGAACAATAAAATAATAAATAAAATTCAAAACAGATTTATTTTGCTAAAATTGAACAGAAAAATTGCTCTTTATTTGAAAAAAAAAATTTCTATTTTAAATAAAACAGAATAGTGAAATTTATTGTTATTAACTTAAACCTTCTTAAATGAAACATACAATTTCGTGTTTCATTTAAGAAGGTCTAAGTTAAAGAGAACACAGAGACAACATTATGATGGTACTTAGTCTGTTTGCGTAAAACAGGCACTTATAACAGCTAAAATGTTATTCGAGGCGCAAACAGAATGAAAGATATGTGTAAAATTTATAACTACTTTTCTAGTAATATTTATGAACTGCATATTTTCCAGATGATATGATGGTGATATTTTACTAAAATATGATGACAATACTGCAAAATTAATCAAGACAAGAGCGTATGGGCATGTTACAAACACACGCCTAAATTATCCAACACTTCTTTAAAAACTGTTACTAGTTTTTAAGTAATAAATAATAGTAAATGTTATGTTATGTTCAATTTTATCTATCGTTTAAATTTTATTACATTATTTAAAGTAATGAAAATTGCAACGATACATAAATAAATTAACAAAAAGCTTGATTTTAAACTATACCATCCGGATAACTGAAATTTGGAAAGTAAGATTTCAGATTATATGAAAAATAGAAAATTTTAAAAAATGCATGGTTGGTCATAAAAAAACTTCCCCGATATATGAACCCCTAGCGACCTATCCGCTGGAGAATCGAAATGAAATTTCAGATAATGTTGTTTGAAGGTACGCGTCGCAGATTGTGATGATTTAAAATAACAGAGCTCTCACGGTTATAGTGAAAAATTTTCGAATGAAAACATCCACTTTTTTCCTGCTCATATTGATCAGTTCGCTGAGAAAAACCATAAATGACATTGACGAAGCCTGAAAGAGCATAAACATTTGCAAAGAAGAACACTGTAACGGATCGGTGACAACACAAAAGAAGGAAGGGGAAAATAATTTGAATTACAATTTTTCAATGTACTCACTTTTACAGACGATAACGCATCGCATGCGGGATATTGTTGACAACATTGACAAATGTAATATTCGCATGAATCTATAACAACAATGACAAATTCATATCGCAGGAATCTGTAATAACTTCACGTTTAATAGCTTCTTTCAATTCTGACATACATCATGGGTTTGATGTGTTCACCTTAGGTTTCAGATAACCCCAGAACCATCGGATTGAGGTCGGGGGGTCGCGGTGACCACGAAACTGCAAAGCTACGGGAGATGACTCTTGTCTTCAAAGTGCTATTGCAACACTTGCCGAATACATGTGGAGGAGCACCATCATATACCCATACAATGTAATTAACGACATGTCATTGTGGCAAATATGGAATTACGTAAATCTGCATAACAATGTTGCAGAATTACGTAATAATTTTCATCACAAATGCTTGATATCAAATTTTTATGATGTAGCTGATTTTTATATGTGGAAGTGATCTCTTCAAGAAATATAAACCGAAAACGAATGTGCTGGCGATGCTGCACCACACAGTCACTTTAGCTTCCTATAAATACTTCGTGTATACGAGCCAGTTTCCCTTAGAAAGTCCTCCACGAAGGCATCCCTCCCTTTAGGCAGATAGCCCTCGTGTCCTTTGCCATAATTGAATAACCTAACCTATAAATACTTTGCTGCTACTACTTGAGGATTTTCGTCAGCCCACTGAAGGCAATTCTTGGCGTTTACGTTCCCAGTTAAGGAGAAATAGGCCTCATCCATCCCTGCAACAGCCACCAGGTATCTTCATCACATCTGATAAGAACAAAATTCACTCCAGGTTGCAGTATTTGGACGCGCGATAATCAACAAGAAACATCTACAGAACAGAGCGCAGAAACTCGAGGATTATGGTTCTTTGTGCATCCAAACTGCAAGACAACACTTCTTCCAGTATGCAATGGACTTTCAGTACTCGTATTATGCAACAACTTTAACACGTGGTCGTCCAGATCACGGTCTGTCACATATGCATCCAGTTTCTTCAGACCTTTTTACCAAATCACGTGCATTTTTATGGAACATAGGCCTCGTCTTAGCTTATGTTTTCGCCGATAAACTCCCACTGTTTTGTCAGCATTTTCCCCGCTCAGATAAAACAGCTTTATCAATTCACTTCTTTGTTTCCCTGTAAATGTCATCTTGTTAGTACTTTCGAACATCTGATTGAAGAAACAGTCTTCTCACCAGCTTAGTAATGATTTTTTCCAAGCAATGCTTTGCATATGATGCTTTGTGATTGGTGCTTCTATTACCTCTCCCTGTGAATTATGCAAAGTGCATCAGCGTACATCCTCTCTGTGTTGTCATTGGTCCTTTACAATGAATGCCCTTTTTACTTTCTTGTACGAAGCAAAAGGAAGTATTGTAATCACGAAAAATTTCGGGTACCATTTTTCAACGAAAATATAGATTTCGACCACTATCGAATGCAATTTAACGATGTTTTTGCGTGACATCTGTGCGTAAGGATAGAATAAAGGACTCTTTTTCCTCAAACGAATTGTAAAACTGATTTAAAATGGATTCAGAAGAGATTTTTTTGTGGCATCTGTACTTATGTATGTACCTCGGATAACTCAAAAACGAGTAGCCTCAGAACGTTAAGATTTTGTTATAGGACTGCTATAACATGTAAATGTGCACCTCCTATTTTGGTTGCAATCGGCCGCACCGAAAGTGTATATGTATATCCACTCTGTTAATCGGCTCAGTGAGCTCAGTTTCTTTATTCTTATATGTTTGTAAATTGTGCATTTTTTGCTTTAAAAATGATTAAATTATCTTCTTCTTAACTTTCGGTTAAGGTTTTTATGCCTTTAGTTAGCGTGCATGTTATTGTTGTAGAATTATTAACAATTTAAAAGTTGTTTAAGTGCGGCTAAGCCTAACTTTTTTACCGTAGCAGCCATATTTGTTTGCGTTTGAAACTTAACGGAACAGTGGATTTGTTGTCAATCTAGAGAAACTAAGCTTCGCAACAACAAAGATAACGCCTTCTTTTACTATTGTGAATTAAATCCTGCTTAATCCATTCTGGAATTATCATTTTAAGTTATTAAATTATCCCGTATATTGGCTTAGAGTCCGCAACAAATTAAGTTAGTTGCTACGCTTTCAGTCTCTTTTTGCCGAGTGAGAACAAAAGTAAATGATCAGATTTGTGCACCGAAAAATCTGCCTTCTTGTCCGCTGGCCGAATTGCTTGTTTTTGCGTAGAAATTGTAATTTTAAGTGTAAAAAAAATAGTTGTTTTAATTGTATTTGATGTTTTATTTTTTTCCACATCTTTCAATTTACAATATAGATATTTTGAGTTTTCATGTATTTTTGCCTTGTCGAAAAAGTGAGAACTGAATTAATTGAATTAAAAATATATCTCCAATGAAATTCGAGGAAATAAGTTTAAATGAAAGGCAAGAAAAAATGCGTATAATTTAATATTCCGCACAAGGAAATCATGTGGTGCACACATCAGATTTTTTGCAAGTGTTTTACGCCGCCAATTTTCGTCAGACATATATCATTCTAACGCCATTTAGGGTTTTTCAATGCGCTGACCAATATTCAATGGAAAAAATGAGTTTTCGCATCCCAAAACTGTGAAATATTTCACTGAAACCTTAGCATGAGAGTTATATTGTTTATCATCATCGAATATCAAGCGTTATACCTTTAAATAACAATATCTGAAATTTCATTTCCATTGGATGAGCGGATAGGCCGGTAGGGATTCATATATCGGGAAATTTTTTATGGTCACTCTGTATTTCTTTTTAATTTATAATAAAATTAACGAATGTATCCTTCCGTAGCACAGAGATGCAAATATTGCATTTAATGCTGCAACAGTTATCCACAGGAATTCAGCTGTCTTCTGTGTTTTGAAATACTGTATAATTTTGCTTATTATTGAGTCTGAGCTTCTAATACGAAGTGTTTTTCTTTTCAGTGAACTAAAAATAAGTTTCATTTAAATTACTTTGAATTTCTATTGGGCTTCATTGAGCATTTTTTGAAATCCAAAGCAGCCGTCCACTTTATGTGAAATCTATATAAAAAAATACGAGGGTAAGTTGAAAAATAAGTTTCCCCTGTCGACTGTGGTCAGAGTTGTGTGTGAAAGTCAAAAAATAGAATGAGACATTAAAGATATAACATACCTTTATTTTTCCACATAGGTACCAAGTACATTGAGACATTTGTCATATCGCTTGATAAGCTTCAAAAAGCCCTCCAGGAAAAAATCAGGGCTTTGCATATGGAAGAAGCGTTGAACGGCTTGTTTCACTTCAGTATTGCTTCCAAAGTATTGCTTCCAGTATTGACCCCCATGCGTTGTTCCTTGTGTGTCGAGGTCAATTGTCGGGGCACCCATCGTGCTGACACTTTTCTGTATGGAAGAATGTCGTGGATGATGTTTTGAGCTCGCTCATGTGAGATTCCAAGTTCTTCCGCTACTTCATCGATGGTGATACGCCGGTTCGCTCTAATCATGTCATCCACCTCCCTGACATTTGATTCTGTAGTGGCCGTGCGCGTCCGTCCAGCTCTCGATATGTCCTCCACTTGCTGACGTCCATCACTCAATGTGCAACACCATCTCCGCACCATTTGCTTCGACATCACACCTGGCCCATAGACTTCCACGAGGCGGTTATGAATTTCTGTTCCTGATACTCCACGTGGCCATTCATAGCGGATAACCGCTCTCACTTCCTCCTTTGACCACGAATTCAAAACGCACCTTCTCTCCATACCTACCGGAGCTCAAATGAGAGACTGGTCTCCGCTTTGTGCAGGCACTGCAACAGCGCCATCTGCTTTATTTGCAGCGACCTCTACCCAATGGTGTATCGGTGACTTACGCGTTTTCCTGCTGTGTCGCCTTTCGCCCATAGCCGTTCAACGCTTCTTCCATATGCAAAGCCCTGAACTTTTCTTGGAGGACTTTTTGAAGCTTATCAAGCAATATGACAAATGTCTCAACGTACTCGTACGAGAATAATAAAATAAAGGTATGTCATTTCTTTAATGTCTCATTCTATTTTTTGACTTTCATACACAACTCTGACCACAGTCGACAGGGGAAACTTATTTTTCAACTTACTCTCGTATTTTACTCTAGTAAAGGTCTAGTAAATAGTTTTGAGACTTAAAGTACAAAGCGAACAATCAGCAATCAATATTAATTCATACCTCCTCTTAAATCTTCTATCTAAAGATGTCTTTGACTTTTTATTAGTTTTCACGCATGTGACAAATAAACTGTATAATGTAAAGAAAATTAATAACATTTTAAATAAAAGGAAAGACTGTGTTTTATTGTACAGGACATTTTCTAGAATGTCGATGTTATTTTATGAATTTCTTCAAGCTATTGGAATTTATGGAATTAAGCTATTGGAATGGCTTACGAATTTCTTCAAGGTACTAATATCTTTTCCCCAATTCCTTGTAGCTTGCTTTTTATGGTAGTTCTCGCATCTCATTATTTCATCATAAAATATTTTCCATAGACAGTGATACCTTACCTTGACCTTTTGATGTATTTGCATGGGTATGAAATTTTGAAAACTACCTATTACATCGAATAAGCCCGCATAAACAAGACGTAACTTGTTTTGCATTTCACACCAGGTTCCTATAGCATTGGAAAAGTCTTCTGATATGGCATTGCTACAAATGAGCTTCCCCGTGATGCTTTTGAAAGTCTTGCGAAATGTAACAGAGCTAATTTAATTTCTCTGATCTTCATTTTCATCACAACTTTATTAAATGTCATTCATTATCGTTAAATTCTATATTAGAGCGCTAATATAGCTCCATGAAATATAGGATCCGCACTGGTATTTTTTGTATTCTAGGCGATCAATATGTTAAAATTAAATTTATTAATAATTCAACGAAAAATATGCATTTATTTAATTGCTCTTGTAAAAAGAACTTAGATGGCTGCCTCAGAAAATCCACGCCCTAGGTGGTTGTCTGCTGCATATGCCGCCTATGCTTTGGACCCAACCCTAGATGCAAAGTTATTCTAGATCCTGTAACGAATTATGATGAAGAGAATCAAAACAAAAGACTTGGTCTTGAATTTTGATTCTAAAGAACTGGTGAATGAAATTTATTATTAATAGCAGCATACTATGTTTAGAAATCATAGGTATAATTCTCAAAAAGGTTTCTTCAGATTATTTGGATTTTATTCTAGACTTGAGATGTACGCGAGAAAGTAGTGTAGCACCAGGGCGCCTAGGTCTAAGGACCCTACCCCTAATGGAATAAAAACGTTATTTCAAATTACAATACAAAAATAACTGTAAGGGAGATAGAAAACATATATACATGTTTACATAAGTACATATATGTTTTTAATACATTCACTTCCAAAAGTTAAGCACGGAGAGGAAAATGCTAATTTTCGGAAGCCAATCAGAATTGAAGAGGATGCAGTTCGCTACAGAGGTAGATGGAAGTATGCAAATATGTTAGGTAACAGCCAACCGCGCTTTCATGTCAAGAAGTATGCAAAAAAGGCAGTCTTATAAAAAGCCACCTTTATGAAGGGTTACAGAAGTTGATTGTAAGTGCTGATAGAAGGTATTTGAAACTTTCGTACAATTTGTTTTCAAAACATACGTGTTTCTATGACTTCCAGAAGACGAATGGAAGACTCTCAGCGCTAGCGTGCTGTGGGGCGCATTGAAGCAGGACAGTCGATCACAGCTGTGGCTCTTTTCTTCGGCTTTCATCGTTCTGTAATTTCAAGTTTATGGAAACAATTTCAAACCACACAGACAGTTGTCCGAAGGCCCATAATCGGTCATCCAAAGGTTACAAACTCATCGGAAAATCGATATATTGTTGTTGCAGCCAAGCGGAATCGCAGAGCGACCTCCACACGTGTGACATCTATGGTTACAGCGTCCATTGGTAAGGCGATATCTGCAGCTACTGTACGCCGAAGATTACATATGAGTGGACTGTACGCCCGGGCACCTCGAATTTGTGTTCCTCTATCCGTCCAATCAAGAGGGGCACGATTACAGTGGTGCCGGGAACATGTCAATTGGAATGTGTCTGACTGGGGCAATGTCAGGTTTACTGATGAGTCAAGATTTGCTCTGGAGCCAGATGACAAGCGTATAACGATACGGCGTGAACAACGAACACGCAATCAGTCCCAAAACATCGCCGAACATCATGCATTCCGAGGCGGAAGTATTATGGTGTGGGCAAGGATTTCATTAGGATATCGCACCGACGTGCACATCTTTAAACGGGGTTCTTTGACGGCTGTCCGGTATCGAGATGAAGTCCTAGAACCCATTGTGAGATTGTACACTGCAGCAGTTGGCCCTACTTTTGTTTTAATGGACGATAACGCACGTCCCCATACAGCTGACATCGTCGATGACTACCTGGAGAGTAAAGAGATTGCGCGTATGGTGTGACCAGCATATTCACCCGACCTTAATTCCATTGAAAATATTTGGGATGCTCCCGGCCGTGCTGTATCTTCCCGTTTCCCACCTCCAGCCACTCTTATTGAGCTGGAAACTGCTCTACAAGAAGAATGGCGATTGCTTAATTCTCTGGTGGTTGACCACCTAATTTAAGGCATGATCCCAAGGTGTAAACTTTATATACAGATGAGGGGAGTCACATACCCTATTAATATTTTATTTTATGCTGTTTATTTTCACTTTATACATAAGTCTGTTTAAGTCTCCAATATGTCATTATCTGATAGCTTAAAAAAATTTAATATTGTTATGATTTCTGTATATAATTATTGATTTTGTTTTTGCATAAATATATATGCTACTTTCTTGCCGAATTTTGTGTCAATCAAAGCAGTATTTGTTGATTTTTTTTTTGCATTTTACATCTTCGTGCTTAACTTTTGGAAGTGAGTGTAGTTTAAGGTAGAAAAGTAATTATCTAAATTACGAATAGAATACGTTAGAGCGTAAAAGATTCAATAAATGATCTGAGAAATGCCAACTGGGAAAGCTAGAAACCAATGGAGCTGGTGATAATATTTGTCAGAAAATGCTAAATATGTACAAAATATATAAACAAGTGCAAGGCCCAGGGTGTGCTAATATGAGAAATATACCTTACAAAATATCACAAAATGAATAGAAAATGGGGGTTAAACATAAGAGAACACTTACGCATATTGCAAATAGAAATACAGATATATACACAGCACACCTTAATTAGTCTATCAGATTACTAAGAATGATCATAGGTCGCTTGCTATAACATGGATCCTTAACATTGTAATCGTATACTTTAATAGCAGTATTCTTAATTAATTTTTTATCACTATAGAACTTCCGAGTAAGACGACAATAGAAAGTTCTTAATAGCTCGATCATCCAAATTTTGCTCTTAGTTTCATCTTTCATTCTGTTACATACATCCTTCCCCCCCACTAAATAGTAATCCACTTTATTATGATTTTTACAGTTACAGTAGTTAACAGCTACCAGAAGAAAATTATTTTGCATTTGTAGTTTTTTTCTCCGTGAACAATTCAATTTTATCTCGGGTTTAATTCTTTTAAAAACTTAGATTTTTGGAACTAGCTAAGTAATGTGTGATATCCACAAATCTTTAAACTTTCGCCAAAGATTTTTAGTATTCTTTAGATCAGACAATACAAAGAATTCTGTCTAAGACAGCTATCAGGTTCTAGAGGCATTATATATTTTTTGAAAGCAGGAGCGATGAAAAAAGAGCAGTGCCCTCACAGGGACTCGAACCACAGACCTGTCGAATACGCGCCGAGCGTGCTGACCACTACACCATAAAAGCACGCGAAGAAGGCAGGAGAAATATCTATATAACCCCCTTTTAAAGGGCAACTGGGGATTACGGGACCCAGTCGTAAATCCTTGTGAAGAATCATCATCAACCCCCTTTTTTAGTTCGGGAGCTACTGTAGAGATATTAGGTTATTTGGAAGCAGAAGAGAAAAATGAGCAATGCCCTCCCCGGGATACGAGCCACGGACCTCTCGAATACGCGCAGAGCGTGCTGACCACTACACCACGAAGACATGCGAAGAAGATTGGATAAATACCTTATAAAAGTTATCAAATGATTTAGGTCTGCTATGGAAATGGTCGTGTTTCAGAAGTAAGTTAAATACTTATATTTGTTTATATTCCTAAAAAGTGGTCATTTTTAAACATGGTCGACACAGTGAGATCTGTGTCTGTCTCGCGTGTACACTGTGTGGTCTTCGTATAACAATAATTGCTGGTAACAAATAAAAATTCGCAACTTAATATCCAATCATTAAGAATTCCATCTCTCCGTCATAAGAATAAGCTAGCAATTCACTTGAAATAATTTTGCCAAATTTATTTTACAGAATTTACGGAAATCTTTTGAAAGTATCGAAAATTATTTCAGAAACTCATAAATGTCTTCACAGGTTTGTAATCCAAGAAAAGAAAAAATCAATGTATTTGAGATTTGATATATTTCTGCTTTGGATTTGTTAATATTTCCAAGTCAATATTATTGCAGTGTAGTTCTGTTTCTTTCAGTGAAGCCTTTTGTCTAATCTCTTATGAGTAACTTAAATCCGGTTCCATATACCGTATTTCTTCAATTTCTTCAGTTATTATTATAATAAATAAATAAGCAAACAAATAAACTTTTTTAATTCTTTGGGGAGGAGGAGAACATATGTTAAAAAAGAAACAAAAAACTCTTAAAACGCATCTGTAGACTGTACAGTTTTCAGGTATCTTTGTTATGATAGAATTGGATTTGGTTAACAGTTTTTTTTATCCCCGGATATGCCATTTAAGGAATTTTTATTTAATCAATAACACAGTAAGATTGTTCTAAGCTTTCAATATTTATACCTCGATTAATGCCGTCCAGAAGACATAGTGGTTAGAGGAGCCTGCTGCGGTATCGAAGGACCTGGGTCCGAATCCCGGAAAAGGCATGGATGTTTATAAATGTATAGTGTTTTTGCGGCATGGGAGCACACTGGCGAGCCAAAAGTTCTCTTGTGTTGGTAGGGACGCTGTTTCTGAGAATTGGGGTATTAGTAGAAGTTTAACCTCCTAGAGGCAATGACAACCATTCTTCCATGAAATACATGGACAAAACAAAATAACTTTGATTCATATCAGAGCCCATTCAACATTCAGAGTCTAATTCTTTTGAATCGTTGAATCATCTTTATGCTCATTAACCGATAATCTATCTTCTGATCATCGAAAGCACTGGTAATGCATCAGTTTTTAAATAAATAAAAAACGTCTTCATACGCACAAAATTTGAAAGCACGCATTCCATTTTTACAAAATTTTATATGGGAAGAAAAAGGCGTCTCATAGTCCAAGAAATATGTATTATATGTGACGCGGCCCAAAAATCTATTAGGATGCGCTGTACTGTGTCGCCGAAAATGACATTATGAGAATCGGAAATGCACTAAAATCTATTAAAAGATGTTCAGAACAATTTACTCTTATAATGTTTGAGAGCGTTCATACATCTAAATAAGAATTTTCAATGCTACTGGAACCATGATCTGTAGTGATATGATATAGAGCTGTCTTGAAAAATTGTGTAAGTGACCAAACTCTACGCCAAGAATAAGCAGAAGTTATATTCCTTTTCGTGAAAATCCCAACTCAAACAAACAAACGAGAAAGTTGTTGTACTCGTTTGTTTAACTTTTATATTTTTTTAAAAACCTTTAAGGACATTTGACTACTATCTACACTCACGTGTATATATGTGTTTATTTCTTATGACAGATGTTATGTATCATATTAGTGTGAATATATCATTGAAGTAACAAATGATCATCTGCAGTATCTATTTCCAAGTTGCTAAAGGAATGCTCATAGTGCTGCCATCTAGAGGAAAGGAATGATATGATTAGAGATGAAGTATAAATATAACTTTAAATATACCTGTTGCATGTTGTTGTTATCATAGTGAATATACCCTCATTCAAAACAAATATTGGCATTATTGTGATGAATTTTACATTTATCCCACTTTAACACTGTAAAAAATGAATCTTTCAGAAGAAGAATAATTAATTTTAGAATACAAAGAAAAAAAATTACGAGTTGAAGTTTGTAATATAAGTATTTTTTTCTTACAAAATATACGCGACAAACTAACAAGCGAATAAATTTCTGGGAAATTTAGTATTATGGAGGTATTATAACATATAAATATTACTTTCTGATTGGAAACACACTAGTGTAAAATTTAAAATTACTCGAAACAGTAACCTTATTTTGTGAATAATCGGTTTCGAGAGCGATCAGACACCGGTCTGCTGTTTTGCCTAAAACCTTACTTTGTATTATGAATTTGCTCTGAACTTTTTTTTTTTTGAGGGAAGGTAGAGTTAATTCCAATATATAAGTTACCTGGAGTATATAAGTTATCTGGTGGCTTTAAAAAAAATAGCGTGATTATAAATTATTTGAAACATGAATGTTTTTAATATAATTTATTTCTTACGAAAAGTTAGATTTTTCAGTAACAATATTTTGCATCGTGCTTTGAGATAAAGGCCACCAGATTGATAGATTCTTTCATGATTATAAATTAAGAAGAAAATTATTGCGATGTTCTTTTACAGAAGTTCAAAACTATCAATCAAAACTGTTGTGCTGTACATTGCATGTTTTATTATGTATCACAGAACTTTCACTCGATTCTATCAGAGCAAGTCAAATGAAAATAAGCCACTTTTTTCTCCTCTAACTAATTATTTGACTCACTGAACTTGACATGCGTTTTACGACAGGTCAGTTGTTCAGATATATAGTTAATCCATCGTTCCGATGCTGTGGAATCTAGACAGCAATGGTACATACGGATATTTTTCACCTCACGCCTACAATTTATAATAAGCATTACACTTCATTAGCTTCAATAAAGCGATGGAACAGACTTCTCAAGAAAGATGTAAAAGTTAGAGTTCGACCCAAACCAGCAGTAAGTTATTGTGCTAGTAGAAGTGGACGTGTTGACTAGACAAGATCTGAAGCTAAATTTTGAAAAGTTGATTGTTGAGAACGTCAGTCAAAGATTAGTGCATATTCCTTACTTACTTACTTACCACCAGTTGAGTTGCTGTACCGCCTGTTAGATAACTATCAGCGTTTGTACTGAATTGGTGGAATATTCTGTTGTCGCTAGGCTCTGCCAACAATCTCTATGGAATATTTAAATTTGTAATGAAATTTATACAGTCATTTTAGAAGATGGGCATTTGTGGCCTGTGGTTATTAAAGTTGTTAAAGACACCCTGTCAAAACTTTGCTGTGCTGAATGAGTAGTTTAGTAATGTTTTTGCAATCTGATTCTGAGTTTATGCTGAGTGCATTTTCTTTTGATCTGTGTCGGTCTTAAAGCAAGGAGCATAAGAAACAAAGCTAGACGTTACATATATATACATCTTCTGAAGTATCGACATTAAGGAAATAAATTCATGTACTGCCATTAGCGCTATTAGTGAATCAAAGTGCTGTCCCATACAAATTGACAAAGCCTTAATCAATACATTATCAGTCCACATTGGAAAAGTGCTGATCACATTATTTTTTTTACTGTCAACGATTATTATTCATCGAATATTCTCAAAAGTAAGAGAATATCAATCACTCTTGCGCCATATTGTAACAATTGCACATGCGTTTAATGCCAGAAACATTATACTGAGCTATAATTTCTTACAGCATCTGACTAATATAATTTTGAAGAAACTTCGTAATTTGAAGCAGAAAATCCTACAGTCGGGAGTCTTCATCTTGTGATTTTTCATATTTTCGGTAAATTAAAAATGCAAGTGAAATTCTGCGGATACGCATTATGTGCAGGAGGTGGTTACATTAATATTGAAGCAAAAGCCGAAGAATTACATGGAAAGTCATACGGAATTTCCATGGTTGATAAATGCCGATACCGTAAATAATAGTATTTTTTATTAAAAAATAAATTGTCTTGTATTTGTATCCCTTTCATATTAAGAGGTTTGAATTTTGACTCTTACTATAAATTCTGAATATGTTGAGGGCAAGAGAGTTTGAAATAGCCGAAAAATTTGATGTCTAATAGAACGTTCCTAGAAAACTAAAAGTATCTTTTCTTTTCTTTTCTTTTTTGCAAGAGCAGTGTTTGTCCCAGTACAACAAGAGGAACATTATAGAGCCAGATATAATTTTTTACTGTATAAGCTTTATATGCAACCACAAAAAACGCATCATCCGTAGTAATAGGTTAAGATGCCTGGGCCATGTTTGAAGAAGGTAATCCCTTGACATCCATAACCCTTAGGGATGCAGAGCTACAGGAAAGCCACTGGTTGATAACATTGATGGTTAGGTGACACTGAAAAAGACTTAAAAACTTTGAAAATAAAACTGAAGAGGAGTCGCCGACTGAAGGAAGACGCTAGAAGGAGCGCGTCGTTGAGGCAACCAAAAGGGCCTGTAAGAGGCTGTGTTCTTGTGAAGAAGTAGAAGGTAGTTAACTACTTAAAAAGATGTATGGCATATTAATATGCACAGTAACAAATCTGTAAATGATGACAGATTTGCGTAAAACTATTAATTACAAGAGTTTGGTTAAGTTCTTACATACCTCCAATAAATATCATGAGTAATATTTACAGTAACATTTAGTAACTTACACCATTAGTTGTTACGGTATATACACAGTCCAGTCACATTAATGTTACCACCACGTACTTTCCATGTCAGAGTTAAATAACCAATCACAGAAGGCAGGTGGCAGCACAGTGCAGTTGAGCGTATATAAAGGATGTGTGAGGGCTTCGGAAAACATTTCAATCGTTGGCGTAATGCAGAAACGAAGCGATTTATCCGACTTCCAAAAGGGCATGATCATTGGCTTTCGGGCCAAGGGTGGAAGCATTTCCGAAACGGCTGAGTTTGTGAACTGTTCGCGTGCCGCCGTGGTAAAAGTGTACCGTGCATGGCAAAATGGGACTGTCCAAAATCAGCGACGTGGCAAATGTGGTGCACCACGGGCCATAGATGACAGAGGCGAACGACGGTTGCGGAGATGCGTTCGGGCAGATAGACGGGCTACCGTTGAGCAACTGACCACCAAAATGAACCAAGGGGCTACCAAAAGTGTCTCCCAAAGTACTATTCAGCGAACATTGCTGCGTCTGGGCCTCCGAAGCAGACGCCTGGTTCGTGCACCTATGCTGACTGCTGTTCATCGACGGCGAAGGCTAGAATTTGCACGCCAGTACAGCAGCTGGACGTCCACTGAGTGGCGACAGGTTGCGTTTTCGGATGAATCGCGTTTTATGCTCCATCGGACAGATGGACGTTGGCGTATAAGGCGTGAAACCTCTGAAAGGAACCACCCTGCAACCATTGCCGGAACGGTCCAAGCTGGAGGCGGGAGCATTATGGTCTGGGGAATGTTTTCCTGGCATTCTCTAGGTTCACTGATCATTGTGGAAGGCACAATGGATCAATACAAGTACGCATCTGTCCTTGCGGACCATGTTCACCCCTACATGCGCATTGTTTTTCCTCAGGATGATGGCATCTTCCAGCAGGACAATGCGAGGTGCCATACAGCTGCCAGTGTACGTGCGTGGTTCGAAGAGCACCAGGATGAGTTTACCGTCCTCCCCTGGCCAGCAAACTCACCTGACTTAAACCCAATCGAGCATCTGTGGGACCATCTCGATCGAGTTGTTCGCGCCATGGATCCTCAACCGCGTAATCTAGCGCAGCTGGCCACGGCATTAGAGTCGGCATGGCTCAACATCCCAGAGAACACCTTCAGGGACCTACGTGGCTCTCTTCCTGCACGTCTCGCAGCAGTCCGCTCTGCGAAAGGTGGTTATTCTGGCTTTTGACAGATGGTCACATTAATGTGACTGGACTGTGTATTAGTAATACTTTATATACATGATTGATTAAGTAATTATGAAAAACTGTTAATATTATAAAATTATTTAATACTTATGCTCTACTATTTTAAAAATTAATCCACAGTGCAAAATTTATTCTGATAGATAAATCATGCAGGCAGACACTTGGGACTAAATGACTCTCAGAAAGCTTGCATAATAGTAACTATATTTTTGGTAGATCCAAACTAATTTTCATTATCATCTGGCTCTTGTACGTATCTTTTCCCAATTGTAAACAAATTATTGTTCGTTTATCAGAACTAACAATTCTGAAAATTTTCGGTAAATTCTTATAAACACTTCCAATACTTCAAGTGATACGATATCTAAATTATTATACAAAGGTCGATTTTGTTAATAAGCAGAATGAGGAAAAGCCTTAATATATTTGAAGCAGGTTGCTATAATATGCGTAAAACGTTACTCGCCCGAGCGCTAAAATCAATTGGAAAAGTCAAAACATAAATAAATGATGCGAAATTTGTTCTTCACAACATCATTAAAAGTACATCAGACATTTACGAAATGGTGCTCCGGAAAAAGGTACCGGTATCTTTGTGAGAGTTTATTTCAATCGTAAATTGATCTGCATAAGGGTGCCAGTACCTTTATGAAGGTTCTATCTTGATGAACCGTAGCCGACTTGCAAAAATGGCTTGAGCCTTCATGATGAAGACACCTTTATGAAAGCTTCCCTAACAGATGTTGGCATGTAAACTTTATTTATTCATTTATGTTTAAAACATTTTCATAAATTACTAAGTACCAAGATGCCAGGTGTAACTTTAAATCCAGCACGTAAATAGTTGCAGCCAATAGGTAAATGCATAGCTTAAAAATTATAAATTTTGGCAGTAACGTTTTTATAGTAAGTTTAATAGATATTAAGATATTCGCAATGCTTACGATTTATGACTTTTTGTTTCACATTCCGATGAAAGGACGGAGCATTTTCTTTCTAAGACAATCTATTTATCTTATTTCTGAGACATTTTTATGGATAACAACAGCAAGTGTGTGGTAGGAATTTTTCAATTGTAGCAGGCATTATTGGCACAGGAAGGAATCAGAGAACTACAGCAATCAAGTAATAAAGGAATGCATTGTATCAAATTCTATCCCCGCTCTGAATTGGTGCTGCTGAAGCCATTAGCTAGCATAGTGTGCAACAAACAAAGCATTCCGGTTTAATCGAAGTGGTTAGTCAACATTTGTAACCACATCTGGTTATGATCGTATTTGGAGCACAGAATATCGTCATTGTACTTTGACTAACATCTTTGGCCTGATGGGACGGTTTGATGACGTAATCTGAAGACGGGATATTTGTACAAGAACTCTTTGCAAACTTTCGCCGTTTACAAACTCCTTGTGTCCTGATTAAGCTTATTTATATTAACACACACACATGATAATGCATCATGACCCAAGCACACGTATCGAAGAACTGCCTGAACGAACGCTGCTGCTGCAGGTGCTCTGTTGCTGAGCGGGCCAGATTTAAACGTTAATCAATATTACTATGACCTTACTAAATGAGTTTTTACAATTTCTGTTAATAATGAATGCATTAAGTGTAGTCAAAGCATACTTGTATATCTTCATAAAGATTCCAGCACTTCGTTAGCTCAGAATTATATTGAGTAGCCTACATTATTTTGCTACGATTTGATGTGTCCAATGTTTTGGCAATTCGGTATAAATGCAAATAAGCCTATGTTAGTTTTTGTTATTTAGCGATTATCAGTACTCAGGAATCATATCGAGCTTTGCATTTTGAACTGAGTTTCTTTTGGGTCAAAAATAGTTATACATAACGTGTTCGAGAATTTTAAATAATGCTTCTAAGAGGCACTTTATGTATTTTGAATACATGAACTATGCACTGTTATAATTGCAGTTGTATTTTTCATTTACATTGATCACTCTTCCGTCTTACATTCATATTTACTAATGTGTTTTTTTTTCTCCACAGGAACTAACGTAGTTCAAACTTCACGGTTTTTGTTCCCCAGAACAAACGATGTACCACCATGCAAGACGGATCATGGTCTGTTTGGCCAATGTGTGGATGTTCGTCTCTGCTATGCAGCTAGAAGAGCAGTCAGTACTGGAAACCATCCTGTGCGCTGCGGATGGATCAATAATTATATACCTATGGTGTGCTGCCATCCTGATCAAGTCCAGCATCCTAAACTTGTATTCAGGTCTTACAGATCACGTAGAAGAAACTGGGCAACATGAATTGAATCAATGCTGTCTTCGAATTTGCTTACTATTCTATTCTTACTATTACGTCTGCTTGCTTCATTCATATAAGTTTTCGTTCTCATTCACATTTGTAGTTGTTGTTGTTAAAAAAATAAATTTTTATGTTTTCCAGGAATGTTTATTAGCTCACCAATTACACGGATAAATCAGGAACATGACAGTAAGAATTTATTATTTGTTTCAAAAGTTACAATATATTGAAGTTACTTGGAAATTTTTCATTTCATTGAAGATATACGTTATTGTATTAAACATATAAAATAGCTGTGCTGCTTTAGTTAAGGAAAAGAAATAGGTGCATTTAATAAGGTTATTCTACTGTATTTTTTAACTGAAACTCCAAACACTTACCATTGCAGCAGTTCCCCCTATAAATATTAAGTCTATTTTTAATCACAATAATAAGTTGTTCTTAATGATTCAGAGTGCTATTTAACTAACAAATGGAATATTCATAATAGTACGGAGTGAAATTAACTAAAATTAAATTAAAATTCTAAATTCAAAATACGAAGTAAAATAAATACTTCTGATTATACAAAGTGAATTGTCCATTCGACCAACAGATATTACAGTCAAAGTAATTTTTCCACTCTTTATTACGCTTCAGTGGGACTATTATTCTTAGTTTTTTCCTCAGAATTGTCGTATTTGGCGTAAATGTGGCTTTTTAATTTTGTTTTATTGAATTCATTTCTAAAAGTGAAATCGCTTTATGTAGATTGATTTCATTAACCTGTTTTGCTGTGTTTATACTCCCATATGATTCTGAACTTGATGAAGTGATCTTTTGATGAACTTAATGAAGTGAATGAACTCTTTTTCTTTAATTTAGAAGTTTATTTCATTTAATTTGTTTTATTTAATTCAGAATTGTTTTATTACATTGAAAATTTGTTTATTTTATTATAACAATAATATTTCAAATAAAATTTAGTTGCTAGATTATAAAATTCAGTAGTTAGTTTATATATTATGGAAAAAATTATTAATTAATAAACAAAAAGGGGGTAGTGGCATCTAGTAGACATATACTTTAACAATAATAACTGCATATTATCGTAGAACTCACTTTCAACAATCGTAACGTTTTTTCTTCGTCTTATTGTACATTTTCTTAGCAGGAGACGGACATAAAGTAAACGATGAACATGTTTTGAATAATAAAAAGTCCAAAAACCTAATAATTGTTAAGAACTACGTTGCCTTATGTTTACTTCTTAAATCCATGAGACCACTTTCTGTATACGTAGAAGGTAACTGTATAAAATAAAATAAACTAGGAAATTATATACAGTGTATCAATGCATTCAAAATTCATTTCAGATTCATTTCAGCGGTACAAAAGAACAAAATGTTGTTACAAATTTTGTAGACATGCAAATAATTTTAGAGAAATTTATATAAATTCTAGTATCTCTTGTATAATATAATATGCAAAGCCTCAGAATATGAAGTGTATCGGGAAAGATAGGATTACAGGTGTAAGTCCATTTAACATTGAGGTGAATGGTTATCTCATCAAACTGACTAGATAGTGCCAAGCTGATGATGATTTTAGCGACTAGTTTTGATCGCCAAATTTGGCGAGAAATGGCCAAGTTTGAAAACATTTTGGTCCGATCTTTGTGTAACTGTAACTATCCGACCGTATGTAACTGTAACTGTGCATGCCTTCCTAATCGAGAGTACTAGAAATTTCTTGTCGGCCGGGGGAAAACTATGTAAGACCGGAGAGAGCATCACTTCTCAATTTAGCTCAGAGTAATGAGTCTGTAGAATTCTTATAAAATTCTCAAATTTTGATTATTTTACTATAACAATATAGTTTGTTTTACTATAACAATATAATTATATAGTAAAACAAATGTTTATTTTACTATAACAATATAACTATTAGGTTACAACCCAATTCTTGGCAATTGGGTTGTAACCTAATAGTAATTTGAAGAATTCGTGAATAAATGAGTCATGATTACAGTTTATGAAGCTTGATTCAAACACAATAATAAAAACATTATTTTAAGACGAGCAGCTGGTATTCCTGTTATTAGAGGCTAGAGCTTCTTTTCACACTGATAAAAATATTAATCAACATTCTCTATGCATAAATATTAATCAATGTATCTAAAACATTAATCAACATTCTCATAGCGCCTTTTATACAAAAAAATTCTTTACAGAGTCCAGAGTATTGTGAGATTACTGTGTGAGTTTACGCTTTTGAGGCTCTTAGAATTACCTTGTGCTCAACAGTCTTAGTAGTTTGAAGTGGTAGCTCTTGATTGTGCTCTGTCATACTAAGAAAAGCTGTGTGACTAGTTTTATGTGAAAAGTTCCAGAACTATAAAGTGTTTTCGATGAATTAATAGAAGAGAATTTGAGGTATACTAGAAAATTGTTACAGCTGAAGTTAGAGCACTTTTGTATAATTACGTACGGGTGTTTCTTAAATCCCAGCAAGTTAATTTGAATCTGATGTAAATTTAATAAAACCATAGGAATGAAATGGTATCCTGTTCTCAGTTTTATCAAACTACAAAATGTGCGATCGAATTAATAGAAAACATTTTACTGCGTTTAAGAAAATTCCTATTGTTAAAGGTAGAACATTTTAGTATGATTATCTACGAATGTTTTCTAAATCTCACTAACATAAATTAATTTATATGTGTTACTTAAGTTAAATAAAACCGCAGAAGTGAAGTGGTGTCCCCTTCCCAAATTCTGCAAGAATTTAATAATAAAGTTTTAACCTCTTTACACCTCTTTACAAGGTATTATACATCGGATTCCTAAGAATTGGGATAAAGAACAATTCTTAATAACTCTGAATGTTGAATGGTCTTTACGAGCTTGTTACACATTAAAAACTAACGGATAAGATCATTCAAAGACTGTTATCATATAAAAATTCTATGAATTTTATCTTGCATAAGAATAACGAGATTTCGCATCTGAACCTAATCTTCAATATGATTAAAAGCAAAGCTAAAAGTATGGATTTGGTACAATGAGAGTAGAAGTTGAATTAAATAAATATTTTCAGGAAAAACCGAATCATGCATTCCCACTGAAAGCCGTCTTTAGCAACTCTGGATTTAAAAGAGAAGGTTTAACGACGTATTGTTTAACTACTCTGTAAGTATTTTTTACGTTTTTCCCCCATTTAAGCACTGAAGTAAAATGGGTTCTTTGAAATTTTGACAAGACAGATTCAGTGCACAAAAAGCTACAACACAACTGCTTTTTAGCAAAGTTTTCAAATGCAAGGACGATACCAGAAAAAGTGTAAACGATGTAATTGGCCACGCACTTGATATTCATGCGGTTTAGTCTCCTAAAGGGCAAGAATTCAAAATATAACTACGTCTTACACTACTTTGAAGTCACACCCATTTGCATAATTAATATTCATGCAGCTGTGTCTTGGGGAATAAGTTGCCACACCGAGCTTCGGTCTTTACGTATAGGTTCATCGTTTTACTTTTGCCTTGAGTTTTAATAACGCGGCATTGCCGAGCATATTTGACTGGGGAACTTAGCGACAGATTGGAAATAAGAATACGAGTAAAGCGGGAACGATTCAAAATAACGAGTTTTTTAAAATAAAGTAACATCTTGCAAACACATCTTTTAACATTGAGAATGAAATCTGCTGATCCCGTAGATATTCCAGAAGGATCAATGCCATCAGATCATTTCCTTGTCTGGTTTTCTGCCGAGAGTTATAGTGTTAGGGTTAAAATAGCCGAAGAAAACAATTTTTATAATAAAATATTCTATTGGCGTACACATTTGGCATCATTTTCCGCGGACAGAATGAAAGAAATCCAGTATTTCCGCTCTGTTGTGAAAAATCATGATATTCTCAGTCATGTACGCTGGTGTGCCAAATTAAAGGATAGGCTGGAAAATAGTATGTAACACATGATTATAAATCCTATGAAAGTCATCACACATATTGATTTGAAATGGTTAAATTTTTAAACGTTTAGTTAAGCTTCCATTGACGAATTGAATATGGAACTAAGAATAAATAAGAACAAATATTAAAATCTGTGAATATATTCTAATTCTAAAGAACATACTGAGCTAGTCATTTATATGTTGGGCAATTTTTGACAGGAATGTTCTTTTTGATGATTTCTAGGTAGGTTGACAACTGATCAATCGCAAATTGACATGTTCAAGACCTTAGATATTCCAGAAATACTCTGAACAATATGAAAATGATTTCTAATCACTAGACGTGCTATCAATAAGGAAGACCAAGATGCAAAGGATATCATTGCATTCTATCATCCATAACTGTTGCTGTTGCTAAAAGCAATTCTTGAAATTTCTTGGCAATTTCCATTTAACCTCGTTCCATCCGTTGATATAAAAATAAACAGGACCGTCTAATTATCTAAATACGAAGGAAAGTGGCCTGTATTTCTGGCATTTTGTATTTAATACTTTCTACTACTTCTATTCTAATTACACTTGATGTGAAAGAAGCTTTTGTGGGATTATGCTCCAATTACTATCACTCTTGAAACACAAAGGATTACAAATATTCCGATTGAAACTTTTACCTACTGATGAATACTTAGAATGCAATCGCCATGAATCCTTATGAAATTACCATCCTTGAAACACCAGCAGATATTGGTAAAGTAGTCGAGTGTCTCCTTAATAGCATTAAAAAGGTTTTTCAGGAGCATTTAGGACTGTTCTGAGAATAATTTGCGAAACTTCAAAGACGTCATCAAACTCCGTAACAGACTTCTCAAGTGCGTATATCTGACATGGGACCCTGTATTAAAGAAAGAGATCATGAAAATCAGCAAAAGTTAAAATTCTTTTTTGCTCAACATTAGACAAAATTAATGGAAACATAAAATATAACCTCTATTTAGAATGTTGGATGAATATATCTGTACTAGTTACAATGAATTGTTCTGTTATATAAAACAGCTGTTACTGTCCTTCAAAGTAATCCCAGTTAGTGGTAATGCACATCTAAGTACGGCTGTACAAGTCCTGAAAACTTCTGGTGTAGTCGTCTTACGGGATGGCCTTCAGCTGGGTCGTAACATTGCGATGGATTTCCGAAATGTCCGAAAACCTCTGAGCCTTCAGGGCTAATTTTAATTTTAGGAACATGGGAAAGTACGGAAGAGACAGTTGTGAGGAGCAGAGGGAGTGACTCAGACACAACTCCCCTGTTAGCCAGAAACTGCTGCATTAGAAAGATAGTCGGAGGCCGGGCATTGTCGTTGAGCCAGGATCCAGTTGCCTTCGTTCGCCTACTGGTGGCGTACCCGCTTGATCCGTTGCAACAAACGTTTTAGTATTCCTAAGTACGTAGCAGCATGTAACTCGGCTTTCTCAGGGAGAAATTCTTTATGGATGAGATCCTCGAGAGTCAAAGAACACCATGAGCCTTGTCTTGATGCGAGATTTCTCCCTTTGCACCTTCTTTTTTTCGGAAATCCTGGTCCTCGTCACTTCACAATCTGACGCTTACCTTCAGGATCGTGCCTGAGGCACGACATCTCGTCACCTATGAAGATGGTTTTCATGAAATTTGTGTTCCGATCCGCCATGTCGATGATGTCCCCCTGATGTAAAGCCGAAGTTGCATTTATGCCGGGTCAGGAGCAAAGCTTGCGTTTATCTAAACTGTGGGCCACCGTAAGGTGGGCCCCCACTTATTCCGCTATCATTCGCACAGTCACGTGAAGATCCTGGACCAAAATTTGCTTCACTTTCTGTACTATGTCTGGGTTGAGTGCAGTTGCAAGCCGATAACTTCGAGGGGGAAGTTCTTCAATGGTATCCCGCCGTTCTCTGAAGCGTTTAAACCATTCATACATTCACTTCAAGGTAACAGCATGTTCTTCGTAAACTGTTATCAGTATTTCATAAGCCTCTTTTCCTGATTTTCTGAGTTTGAACGAGAACAGCATATTCGTTCGCTGATCCATTTTGAGTTTCGCCTGCACACACTATACCTTCTTCACTGTACAGTGAGCTGTTTCCAGACGATAAACACACTCACAGTGCCGCCGCTCTGGAACCATAGAGCTGTAATATACTAGAGAGAGAAACGGCAACCCTGAAGGGGAACAGGAATGCGAACCACGCGACATATGGAACATTTCCCGAATCGTATTTCTTGCGAATCTTCCTTACCATTACAACTCTATGGAGAATTTGTGAGAAGCAACTACGCGCATTGTTTCGGACTTCAAAAATGGTACTTTCGTGCTCCGCATATGGATGTAATTCCAGATACGTGAAAGGTGAAAGAGTAACATTTCACAGATGAGCTTTTTCTAAAGTTTTAAAACCTATTTTTTATAAGATGTAGAGGTGTTTTAGCCACTCTACTTGCCGTTTTCTAATAAAAATAGATTTTCTAATTTTATATAATATATGCATACGTGAAATAACATTTAAATAAAAGTATCTTAATACATATGCATGTTTTTAATAACTGCGTTCTGAAAAAAATGTTAAAATTTTAGTTATATGATATAATTTTAATTAGTCTAGTATTCTGCTTTGGCGACATTTTTTGTACGCCAACAGACTTTGCTTCAAATGCGTTTAGTTATATATTCTTTGTATGCGTTTGCTTATGCGGACATGTACGAAGTAGTAATGTATGTATTTAATACTTGGTAATGTCGATACAATACACTGTGTAAGAACTGCATAAAATTATGATTTTTTTTTACATGAATGACCTTATTTTATCCCCTTTTCTTGCATCCAAATACTATAACAAATATGTTTACTTTCAATCACGTATTTTCTTTCTTATATCATGTTTCTGGCATTTATTTTAATATTAAGAATTTGTTAAGTATTAGGAAAATAGTCATTATATAGCAGTTAAATTTCAAAACTTTAATAATTTTAAGTTTCTTTTTAAAAATAATGAACATTATTTAAATTTTACCTTCTAAAATTATTTAAAATAGTGCGACTACATTGTGCAACGTGCATAATATATTTATTTTTGCTAGTAAAAGGAAGTCTTAATTTACCACATTTTTGTTTCATAATTTATGAATTTACCTCTCTCTCTTCCTTTTAACTTATATCGGCTATATTGACATTCATTTTTACTTCATTTAATTTAATATCTTTCTCACTTTGATTTGCCTACTATGTAGTTCTCTATAATACACCGTATTAACATTAAACTTCCTTTTCGTATTAACATTGAATTTCTTTTTTGTATTATTTTCTGTTTTCACTCATTTTACTTATGTTATCTATTTTTTATTTTTTATTCTGTCCTAAGCACTAAAAAAACCTTCTATTTTTTATTTTTTATATATTTATTTTTTTTCCCCTGGCCAATTTTTAGGCTTATAATCTTCCCGTTTTATTTTAATCTCTTTTTCACTCAAAATAATTTCTAAAATTATCTTTGCTCCTTCTTTATGCATTATTATTGCATTATAATAAATATATATATATGAATTTTATTTATTTTAAAATTTTTTTTAATTATTTTATTTTCCATCTACTATTTTTAGTATGTATTATATACTTTGCCTAAATCACTTTTTATTTATTTATTTATTTGTTTATTTTTAAATGAAAAAAACTGTTTTTTTATTTTTATTTTATTTATTCTATTACATTTTTCTGATATGTTGTATTTATTGTACACTGCTTCGTCTCATTCTGTTTTTGCCTTTTTTCTCTTTGTCTGCCTTTGTGCTGCTAATCCAGGTATGACTATTTGTCTGGCTGTCGGAGGTAGACTGCATTTTGCAAATTTAATTTGTGCAGTATAGAAACAGCCTTATAGTGATGCTACCCTCCTGATGAAATCATCACTATTTCCCCTTTTTTTATTTAATTTTATTCACTTTTAACGGAAACAAATCGCCAGCCGTGGCGATAGTACGCCAAAGTCTAGGTTCAGTTTCATTTCATGCCCAAACTCCTGCAGCTCATTCCTGTGCCGCTTTTCGCCCGGTTTTGAATGGCGATGCTCGGTCTAGTATATAACAGTTCTATGTCTGGAACTGGTCCAGACCAATCTTGATCTGTCCGACCCGGTATGTGCTGGTTACACACCATGACGTCATTCATTGAACCTTTTGGATAGAGGTTGTATGAAACATTCGATACTAACAAGCTCTTTCTAGAACTGAGTCAAAAATATAAAATAACAGATATTCAAAAGAAAATTGTGATGCATTATTCGCGAGGTTAAAGCAAAAATATTTGCTGATCATCTCGAGGAAAATGAACTAAACGAATACACAATAGCACCTATTTTCACAGAGGACATTACGGATGCCATTTAATATTGGAATGAAGCTTCATTTCCCAACAATCTTATTCCACTGACTACACGCAAAAAGCTTGGCGACATTTTCAGGAAATTAAACATTAAAACGGCACGTAGTTTAGGCAAAATTTCAAATTGCGGAATTTCGAATATATCGCCCAAAGCTACTTGCAAATTTTCCAGTATTACAAATGCTTGTTTAATGAACATTTATTTTCACAGCTGTGGAAACTCTTAAGATTTCCTACCTCCAAATCCTGGAAAGGATGGCATTCAACACTGAATCCTCCTCAGATCACCGTAAGCTACTTAAAAAATAATTCTGAATCAATTAGTCTTACTTTTACATTTATTGTTATATGAATAAAGCAACTTCAGAAAGAACTTATTAACTATGCAGCAACTTGCCCACATCATGAAATTTGTCGGTATGGCACTTCATAACAGACAGAATATTGCGCTCTTTATGCTAAACATTGCGAAAGTTTTCGACCGTGTCTGGCACGAAAAGCTTTTATAAATTGCCCAACTTCATCTTAGCCAGGAAACTGTAATATTTAATCATCCATTCATCCACAATTGGCAGATTACTGTCACTCAGGGAAATACGAATTCAAATGCTTGAAAAAATGAAGCAGCAAACACGGGCGTCCGGATTTGGGATCCCTCTCCGTACGGTTTTCTTGTGCTTAGACTTCTCCTTACATTTGATTTGTATTTTTATTTTAGTATTTCATATTTGTAAATATTATTTTACATAGTTTTCTCGATTAAATTTTTAATTGCTTGCATATTAATATTTTAATCTTTTTCTACCGGGCAGTTAATTTCTCACCACCTCTGACTGGCCTACCAAATACATTTGTTCATATGACTGCATGAGCCAATGGGTTGCCTTCTTCTCCTCTGCCTGTCTCTGTCTGTCTTATACAGAAGTTTAGTTATCTAGAATTACTCATTTCATGAGCCTTAATCATGATCTGACGAGACCCAGCTACATGGCTGTCAGCGATATCTGTGCTATATAGATTTGTTCAATGCTTACTATGGAAGTGGCCGATATGCAAAGAGACCAATAAATTATATCTCTTTTCTTACTCCTTTCCTAACGTGAAATGTTTCCGTTGGTATTTTCCGTGCTGCCATTATAGAAATGCTTAATTGATTAAATCATTTTCGTAATTATCTTGAAGAATGAGACAAAGTTCAATGTACTTGTAAAATAATTTTTACCATTCGATTGGACAGCTGGTGTACTTGGGAGTGCACATCACCCTAGATGCTTCATTCGATAGAGTATTAAACCACTTAGTTGGGAGGCAACCTTGTCTTCGTATAGATCCCACGTGACTAGTCTCAAGCGTTGCTTTGAAAACATCGAAGCAAAGGTCTTCTTCTTATATCACCTCTTCAATTTTACCCCGTATGGAGAACTCTCATCTTCGGACTCCATCACATGTCAGGCCCAGTTGGGATTCTCTGAAGATATTGGCAAGAGCAGGAACGAATTATCCTGCTGTTTAACCTGCTGAATGCCAGGAAAAACTTCAAAGCATCAAAGCATCTTCGTATAGTTTTACAACTTATTTATAAACAGAATTGAAGTAGATGTGCATAATGCTCTTGTAAAAAAGAGATTCTATCATACATTTACCTGAAGAGGGCCTGAAACTTTCTATAGAATGCCTAGAAAAGACTCAGTTTTCATGGCAGATGCTTGTGATGATGAGAGATATCTAGACTGATTCTTTTATTTACGACAGAAGTTTTGTAATTAGCCACGAATCCATAATTCCTGCATTCCCAAATAAGGCTTTTTAATGTTTGCAGCTCCATAATTTCCACTAACAGACAATAATTTCCGAGTTTATGGATCCCCCTCTGGTTCATGAATAAACTGAGAGTGAAATTCGATTCAATCAGAAAAAGACTGCATAATCTGCTAGTTTTAAATAAAACTTTATAACTTTTGCTGAAGAATGTTGTAAGTCGATTTGAAGATGATATTATTTATGGAACGGGTAATAATGATGTGAAATGGTCGAACGAAGAACGATGATATTCATCCGCACTTACCTCTAAAGCGATTCTGTGACGGCTAAGCAGTATCGGGAACGAAATCTTACACTCCATTGAGAAATTCTATGCTGTTGCAACTGATCCTGGTTTTTTCTTTATGGAAAATAATGCTCGTTTCCATCGAGCCAGCATCGTTAAAGAGTACCTGAAGAGAAGAGACATTTTTTCTTACAGAGTGGTTGCCGTATTCTCCCGACCTTAATACCATTGAAAATCTTTGGGATGCCCTCATGTGGTGTTCATGCAAGTTAACCTACTTAAGCCAGTTTCAGACACTTAAAAACTGCATTAGTGGAGGAATGGCCACTGCTAGCTTCTGCGACGGTTGATCACCCGACTGAAAGTATGGGCAATCGCTCTAATGTTTGTGTGAATAACCGGAATAGTGACATACCTTAGTAATGCAAGTTTTGCTTGTATGTTTTTAGCTTTAAACATCATTTTGTTAATGACGCAAATGGAATATCTTCATATAACTTTAAAAAATTAAATATCGCTTTCATCTTCGTACATAATGCATGTTTTCTTGAAGAGACATTAGGTTATTTGGGAGAACAAGAAGTGAAAAATGAGCAACGCCTTCGCCGGGGATCGAATCACGGACCTCTTGGTTACGCGTCGAGCGTGCTGACCACTACACCACAAAGGCATGCGAAGAAGGCGAGAGAAGTATCTTATATTCTTTCATGCATAAACATATTTGCTACCTAAGCACAACAGGTACAAAACAAATTTAGTGATTCGCTAAATTTGTTAAAAGTATATGATTTACGTCACTTTATGCCACTTTTACCTGAGAAAATAAAAATTTAAGAAGCTTAACTATGGAATCATTATAAATTAAACTAATTTTAGCAATTCTACGGACTGTAATTTGAAAGCAGTGCTTCCAAATCAATAGATTTTCTAAAATCGGTTACCTCATCCACTACCTTTCCTCAACAGCGAATAGAAAGAAACATTTCCCGAATTTTCATTTTCAGGATATCTTATTGACTTAACGCGAAGCATTCATTCTTTTCGATAAGGAACAGATTTCCAAGCGAAACATTTTCAGCTCAAATGTAAAATGGCCAGCGAAACTCTTTCAGCTAGTAACCCTCCAATGGTAGCAGAAGCTCTTTTCGTTGGAAGAATTTCTCCTAGGTTGATGCGGTGTTAGATATGATAATTCTATACCGTGTAATGTATTTACAGCTCACAACTACTGAGGAATCTAGCTTTTTCTTAAGAGTTAGAATAAAATGATTTCAACTAATTGAAAATGCAGGGGAAAAAAAGGCTCAGGATAAAATAATCAGAGCATAACTGAAATCACGCATCACGCGGTCTGGAAGGGCTGAAGAAGCTTTCATGTAAGTGAAGGGAATTCAACAGAAACTTTTCCTTAGTGCTATTTCTTAATCATACTAAAATGTGTACGTAAATAAATTTATAAACAATACATATTTATTAAAAATAACAAAACTTCTAGAGGCATTAGGTTATTTCGAAACAGGAGACATCCACGCCAGAACCGGGACCTTCGTCTTGGGGAAGCCTTTCGAAGTTTGTATTATCCAGGTCCTGGAGGACCCCTCAATGACGCCGCAGTCCCCACGGTCCCTGCCCGGCTTTATACGTCGCGATTAACGGCAAGGACGAGAAACATAGATACTAGATCAAAGATTAAAACAATGGACACCTTTGCCTCGGGGCACCAGTCCCTCGGCATCAGAAGAACGCTTAGTGCCTTGCCTCACTTCGTCAGTCCCCGTCACTGGGACCGAGAGGGCCAAACCCCCACCGAGAAAGCCCATTATCTACGTACTATATAGCTCCACCACAGCAAGAGGAACAGACACGACAGTACCAGTACGGTCCCTGCCAAGCCTGAACCAACCTGAGAATAAACTCGGGCTCTAGTCCTGTGAAGACAACTTATTTACCCCCGTGATTGAGACTGTCTAAGTACAGATCCTAGCCAGTACTTCCCAGGAATTCTCTGAGTCAATCCCCGGGGGGACGAAGCAGGAGACAGGAAAATGAGCAATGCCCTAGCCGGGACTCTAACCACGGACTTCTCGAATACGCGCCAAGCGTGCTGACCATTACACCACTAAGGCATGCTAAGAAGGTGGGAGAAATACCTTATATACTCTCCCTTTTAAGGGGCGACTGGGGATTAGGGGATCCAATCACCAAATCCCCGTGGTGGAGAATCATCATCCACCACCTTTTTTAGTTCGGGCGCCACTGTAGAGACATTAGGTTATTTCGAAGCAGAGGGCGTGAAAATGAGCAATGCTGTCGTCGGGACTCGAACCCGGACCTCTCGAATACGCACCGAGTGTGCTTACCATTACACCACGAAGGCTTACTAAGAAGGAGGGAGAAATAACTTATACACCTATGTGTAACACAGCAGTCTGGTAAAATAAGAATTTCCAGCTTTCAGTTTCACCAATTACTTGGAATACACCATCTAATAAAGTAAAATAATAACAAAAAAATTTCAAAAAACTTACCGAGGGGAGAACATTTTAACTCTTTTAAAACAACCTTTTTTCCGCCTAATTTCCTCAGGGAATTTTTTAAGTGTTCCGTAATAGAGAATGATTAGCAGGCTATTCATACACAACTATTTTGTAATTTCTGTTTTTTCAGTCTCTGTATTTTTTGGAAAACCTTTAGGTATTATAATAAAGTCTTCAAAATGCGGTATCATTTAAAAGTATAATAATTACAGGAGATATATTTCATTTTAAAACGATATTAACTGATTGTACAGGAGCTCTGTGTAAAATCAGTAAAACCTGACAGATACATATTTTCGAGTTACTTACTTTAGTATGAGATACCTCGTTCCAGTTTTTCTTCAGGGAGCATAGATATAACCCCTTATTTTATGAGGTACTTTCTGCTCCTTTCCAGCATGTCTTCGGGGTGTCAGGATTAGCACACTCGGCGCATATTCGAGAGGTTCAGGTTCCAGTCCCGCCGAGGGCATTGCATATTTTTCACGTCTCCTGTTTCAAAATACCTAATTAATCTACAGTGGCGCCCGAACTAATAAAGATGGTGACTTCACCACTGGGTTTCGGCGATTGGGTTTCCTAATCCCCAGTCGCCAGTATTTTCTTCCTCCTCGTAGCATGTCTTCGTTGTGTAACAGTTAGCACATTCGCCGTGTATTCGAGAGGTCCAGGTTCTAGTCCCGGCGAGAGCATTGCATATTTTTTGTGTCCTGCTTCAAAACAACCTAATGACTCTACAAATTTTTTTCACATTAAAATAGTACACCTTACCCACGGATAATACGTTCAAGATTTACCGTGGATACGTGAAACTGCATATAATAATGAAGGCTATATAAAACAGATAGTCATATAACATAGATAATACTTTCAAATATAATTTACAAATTGTGCACAAATCCTAGGATCCATAGTTGTTTTCACTCTCTTTTTCTCTGATATGTATAAAAGTAAAGGAATTAGACGTTTTAACCTAAATCGCATTTAAATCTTCCTAACCCTCAAAAACTTTATTACCTTTTTTATTTTTACTCTTTGGGGCCATTAATATACTATACAAGAGCTTTTTAGCTTGACAACTGCTACAATACGGCAATAACGAAAAAAAAAAGGAAAGTGCTAATAGCAGAATGGAATCAGAAAACTATCTTACATACGAAGGGATGCTGTCGTTGAGGTTTTTCTACGGGAGCTTGCTCGTATTCCTGTTATTATGTGAAGAAGGCCACGAAAATAACACATGGAATAAAACCGTTCACCAGAATTCGAAGCTGGGTTGAACTACCACTGTTTAACAATATTATCCACTAGTGGGTTTGAAACTACTCGAAGCGAACGTAAAGTGCGTGCTTGGTTGGAAGGATAATGCTGGGAATGCTTGAGTGCTGAATTTCCTTATGTTACACACAGTTGGTCACTTAGCAAATAGCTGGAAAGTAGGCCTTTTTCTTTGTTGTTCTTTTTTATTTCGTAACTGTAAACTGCGGATAACTGAAATAGCAGGTAATGGATCAACGAATACGAAGGCAGGATTGTTTTTAGTAAATTACAAGCTCCATTTGCACATTTTTATACTTACTCGAATTTTAAAAATTCATATATATTTATGATAATTTTGCATGTTTATGAAAAGACCATCAGTATTTTTCTAACTTTATGTCTTTCAAAGTCATTTCTTTTGTTTGCCTTTATTTACTTCTTTCCTCCATCCATTTCTTTTCCCTGCCTTCTTTTTTTTGGGGGGGAGGTATGTATGTGGGTTAAAATTAAGTGAATTATATTTTTTCCTATCGCTTAGTTTCATCTTCCATTTTGCGCAAATTTTTGACTGGGAAATATGCTGATTTTTCACTGTTTGTTTGTTTCTCTAATTTGGCTACAGAAAACATTGTCATCTTTGACATGATTTTACTACAGTTATTTAAATTTCGTACATTTTTACCAAAAAAGAAGTCCAATCTAAGAACTTTATTTTTCTTAAACTAGCTGAAAAGTCTGGCAAGTTGGAAGACCTTTCCGCCATTCAAGCAGGGCTAAATTAGCCATTAAGCAGCATAAGCATTTGCTTAGGGCATTAAAGAAAGGGGCTACCACAAAAAGGTCGTTAGGTATTCAAGTAAGGCAGCACCGGAAATATTTCCCATAGCCGGTTTTACCATAGAATGCATTTTACCATAGAATGGTTTTACCATAGAACCAATGGAGTTAACTCAAAACCGAGAGAGAAAGAGGGAAGAAAAAAGTGGCGCATACCAAAATCTTTTAAGTGCTTAGGGTCTCTAAAAGTCTTAACCCAGTCCTGTATTCAAGAAGTGATTTAGAGATTGATTGATTAAGATAAAGCATACGAAGACCAGCCTCTGCTGGGCAGGGACAACTTTCAATCCTTTCGTCTTTGAATATGAAAGCAACATACAGTAATTGCTTGCTGCAGAGATATACACCTGTTCACAAATTAGTTTTAACTTCAAAATTCGAAATTCCATATTTTTACAATTCATTATAGCCGCCCAGACGGTATAGTGGTTAGGGGAGCCGACTGCGATACCAAAGGGCCTGGATTCGAATCCCGGAGAAGGCATGGTTCTAACAGTCCGTCTCTTCATATGAGGCAAAAGTGGCCCCCCTATTGGGAGCCTCCATAGTAAAGTGACCACGACTTCTGGCCTTCGTTGAGGCCAAGCCGAAGTCGGCTGAGGGCCCGCCATTGGGGGCAAAAAACAGTTCATTATCTAACTAAAGAAAAATAGCTTGGTGCAATACACGTCTAGTTTCTCTAAGAAAGTTTAAAAAAGCAGTCAATGAATCTTAATGCTCCGATAGAAACGAAAGGGTTAAAGGGAACCTGACACGTACTATTTACATTGCAACAGTTAGCACACCACTTGAAAAATATCATGAAAATTCCATGCAAGGAGCTTACTCGTTGCGATCTGAAACTGCTCGAACTGTTCCTTGGCCTTAACCTTTCGATCACAGATGAGCATTACACAAGTTTATTTTAATTAACCAAATATGCTATGATTTTGGCTATTCTATATTCTACATTTTACAGCCTTGAACAGAAAGCAAATATAAATAAAGGGTTAGTTTCAAATTTTATTGGAGAGCGTCTGGCAGCTTAAGCATTCTGCTTGCTTATTCTTGTATTTCTGCTCTTTGCATTGAGTTCCTGCGATTCTCCACCAGTGATTGGTTCCAAGGCTAAGTTAGGCTTTGCTGATATTGTGAATTACTTTGGATTGAGAAGCTGTTATTCTACCTGCAAATTCCAATTCCGCTAATTTAAGTTTATGTAATCATCAGGCCACTGTGTAAATAAATATTTTTATTTGGGATTTTACTTGGTTGGGATACTTCTAACTAAGAAGTCAGATGAAACAAAAATTTGCCCAACAGCCTTTTACGGTTACTTTGATGACTGGCATTTATAGGGAAACAGTATATAATGATTTCATATGCTACGTGTAAGTGCCATTTTAGTCCAAGTATAATACTATTTTTCATTAAAATGCTGTCAAAATGCCTTACCACTTACGTGGGGTAAGGCATATGCCCGCTCAATCGGTATAGCGGTTAGCGTCGCTGACTGCCGTGCCGAGTTCGAATCCCGGACAAGGCATGGATGTTTGTAAATATGCGGAGAGCCGAAAGTCCTCTCATGTGGTTTGGTGGAAGGGGAGAGGGGTGGGAGACCTTCGAACCCGTCCCCCCGGGATGCTGTCCATCAAAATTGGGGCGTACTGTCACCTGTTAGGTGCTCAAGGCTGTTGCCAAAGGCAGGCGTAATCTAGCGCTTCTTGACACGAGAATTCTCGTGGGCTTGGGCTGACTCTGTCAGACAAGTGAGCATGAGCAACAAGCTTCCCACGTGCTTTGCCCCACTTATGTAGGGTAAGGCACGTGGTAAGTTGACGTTACGTGGCAAACTAACATTTAAAAAAAATCTGAAAGTACATTACGCCCAAAGGGACGTTTATTTAACGTTTTATGTATTACCTTTATTTATTAAATACTATGTTCTTTGCACTCAAACCATAAAATTCAGTTCAGCAGCAATATCGCAAATTGATTTTAAAATGAGCATATCTTTAGAATTTCCGATTCACAGTCTCGCACGCTGGAGATAATTTTTTTTCCCGTAGAGTGTTGTCATTGTTCGCTTTGAAATAGTTGAGTTTGTTAATCAAGAATTTCTTAAAATGTTACAAAATATGAAATCGATAATAAAACAAATTCCAAATTAGGGCTTCCAGATGCCCATATTCGGTGGAGGATTACGTTATTCAAAATTCGATGGCTCAAGGTTCCATTGATATATCACAATGCGAGAAACATACATACATTTATGCAAATTCTTCATTATTTCATTTCTTTAAATATAATACAGGACTGTAATATTTGGTGGCAACAGTTTGAAAAGTGAATTAACGCAGAAAGTGAATCAACAGAAAATGCCAAAACAAAATTAATAGCCCTTCTGGGCCCTTTGTGCTAAAAAGTTAATATAATTTATCACTTTTTTTATAATCTGGTGTTACGCACATATGTATTTAGGTATAGCTCAACCTATGGTGATATTTAAACCATTTATTAATTTTCTAGCAGAACATTTAGAATTCATTAAGTGCACAAAGTCTTATATGGAAACCTCTTTTTACTTCCTTGTGCGAAGTAAAGGAAGTATTGTAATCACGAAAAATTCCGGGTACCGTATTTCAACAGAAATATTCATTTTAACCATTATCGAATGCAATTTAACTATGTTTTTGCATAACATCTGTGCGTAAAGACAGAATAAAGGACTCTTTCCCCAAAAAAATTATAAACTAATTTTAAATGGATTCAGAAGAGATTTTTTGTAGCTTCTGTAGCTACGTGCACGTATGTAAAAAGGCCAGTACAGATAATAGGTACAGACGCCAGTACAATACTTACTACGTATATATGTATATATACGTACGTATATACGTATTTCGCATAATTCAAAAACGAGTAGCCATAGGACATTGAAATTTGGTATATAGGACTGATATGACATGTAGTTCCTGTATACAGGACTGATATGGCATGACCTCCCTTTTTAGTGACAATCGGCCGGACCAAAAGTATACAAATATATCTATACACATACACAGTCCAGTCACATTAATGTGACCATCTGTCAAAAGCCAGAATAACCACCTTTCGCAGAGCGGACTGCTGCGAGACGTGCAGGAAGAGAGTCACATAGGTCCCTGAAGGTGTTCTCTGGGATGTTGAGCCATGCCGACTCTAATGCCGTGGCCAGCTGCGCTAGATTACTCGGTTGAGGATCCATGGCGCGAACAACTCGATCGAGATGGTCCCACAGATGCTCGATTGGGTTTAAGTCAGGTGAGTTTGCTGGCCAGGGGAGGACGGTAAACTCATCCTGGTGCTCTTCGAACCACGCACGTACACTGGCAGCTGTATGGCACCTCGCATTGTCCTGCTGGAAGATGCCATCATCCTGAGGAAAAACAATGCGCATGTAGGGGTGAACATGGTCCGCAAGGACAGATGCGTACTTGTATTGATCCATTGTGCCTTCCACAATGATCAGTGAACCTAGAGAATGCCAGGAAAACATTCCCCAGACCATAATGCTCCCGCCTCCAGCTTGGACCGTTCCGGCAATGGTTGCAGGGTGGTTCCTTTCAGAGGTTTCACGCCTTATACGCCAACGTCCATCTGTCCGATGGAGCATAAAACGCGATTCATCCGAAAACGCAACCTGTCGCCACTCAGTGGACGTCCAGCTGCTGTACTGGCGTGCAAATTCTAGCCTTCGCCGTCGATGAACAGCAGTCAGCATAGGTGCACGAACCAGGCGTCTGCTTCGGAGGCCCAGACGCAGCAATGTTCGCTGAATAGTACTTTGGGAGACACTTTTGGTAGCCCCTTGGTTCATTTTGGTGGTCAGTTGCTCAACGGTAGCCCGTCTATCTGCCCGAACGCATCTCCGCAACCGTCGTTCGCCTCTGTCATCTATGGCCCGTGGTGCACCACATTTGCCACGTCGCTGATTTTGGACAGTCCCATTTTGCCATGCACGGTACACTTTTACCACGGCGGCACGCGAACAGTTCACAAACTCAGCCGTTTCGGAAATGCTTCCACCCTTGGCCCGAAAGCCAATGATCATGCCCTTTTGGAAGTCGGATAAATCGCTTCGTTTCTGCATTACGCCAACGATTGAAATGTTTTCCGAAGCCCTCACACACCCTTTATATACGCTCAACTGCACTGTGCTGCCACCTGCCTTCTGTGATTGGTTATTTAACTCTGACATGGAAAGTACGTGGTGGTCACATTAATGTGATTGGACTGTGTATATACACTCTCTGTTAATCGGTTCCGTGAGCTTTTTTTTTTATTCCTATATGTTGGTAAATTGAGAATTTTTTGCTTTAAAAGGGATCGAATTACATTATTCTTATCGAATTATGACTGATCGATTTATGTTGGTTAAGGTTTTAATGCTTTTAGTTAACCTGAATGCAATGGTTGTAGAATTGTCAACAATTTAAAAGTTGTTTAAGTGCGGCTAAGTCTAATTTTTTATGATAACAACCATATTTGTTTACATTTCAAACTTAGCAGAATAGTGGATTTGTTGCCAATCTAGATAATCTAAGCTTCGCAACAACAAAGATAACGTCTTCTTTTATTATTGCGAATTAAATCGTGCTTAATCCATTCTCGAATTATCATTTAAGTTATTAAATTATCCCATATATTGACTCAGCATAGCGTGCACAACAATTTAGGTCAGATTTTACACCTTCAGACTTTTGCCGACTGAGACCAAAAGTAAACTTTCAGCTTTGTGCACCGAAAAATCTGCCTTCTTGTCCTCTGGTCGAATTGCTTATTTTTGCGCAGAAACTTTAATTTTAAATGCAAAAATTGTTCTTTGAATTGTTTTAACTGTATTTATGTTTTATATTTTTCTATATTTTTCAGTTTTTAATAAAAATATTTTGAGGTTTTACGTATTTTTGCCTTGTCGTGAAGTGAGAATTGAATTAATTGAATGAGAAATATTTCTCTCATGAAATTCGATGAAATAAGTTTAAATGAAATGCAGCAAAAATTGCGTATCCGTACAAGGAAGTTATGTGGTGTACACATCAGATTTAAAAAAAAAAAGACGTACAAAAAAGCAGAATCATTTTATATGTAAAGCCATTTCATATTCGTACCATAGAATTATAACGTTTATGAAAACTACGTTTCGTACAGCAACAGTTTTGCAGTAGTTAGTACTTCCATGTTATTATGTATGTGTATGTGCATGTGAAAGCTCTATTAGTCTGGTAACATAAATTATTTCAAGTTTATAGTTTTGTTTATATTGTATGAAGAGAAGTGCAAGAGTTGACAGTGTTGTAGATGTAGCATGAAAATAAAACAAAACTGATTGACAGGATGCAGTGCGCAGTTGATGGATAATAAACCACTTGACCTTACAGCATCACATGACCAGATAATTCTGGAAATAACGGATAACACAATCATCAAATTAAACTGTAATCATTTAAGTTTGATGCTTATTGGTTCATCCTATTCTGGAAGCAATATTTTTAACCAATCGAAGAATAGATTTTGCACTCATTTCCTAGTTGATAATTTTTTCATTATATACTTTTGCGCACGGCTCTAGCAGGAGGTGGGGTGAATTTTGCGCATGACACTAAAAATTGCTTGCAAAAGGAAAATAAATATAGCATATTAAGCTTTTGATGCATATTAAACATATTGGATTTGTCGAACGAACATTTTGTTCATATTTGAAGCTGTTTCTGTTCCTTTTTTTGTCTAACTTTTGGTAAGTGGAAATTTTGTTTTGTATAATTTAATGCTGAATGAATTTCGATTTAAATGTCTCATTTATTTTGTGTTTCATAAATTGCAAATTATAAAAGAAGCTAGCTTCTGTGTAAATTTGATGACAGTAAATCTCTGTTTCGAGTCATTCTCGTGGGTAGAGAATCTGTACAGAAATATTGCTTTCATTTATTTTAAGGATTTACTTACAGACATTCAATGATAAGAGTAAAAAATATTTAAACATCTGATTTAAATTCTCTTTAAAGAAAGAAAATTAACATACTAATTACGCTAACGTTTGGATGATGTATCCTACGGATTAAAGAAATTAATATATTTATAAAGTAGTCTTAAAACGATAAATACGAAATAGTCCACTGAATGTTTTCTGCCTAAGTAAAAGCATAATATTGTAGAGCTCTCAAAGTAATAACCGTAAGAGAATCTTCAGTGCCTTTGACGTGATTCGAACTCCGGACCTTTCCATACTAGCCGATTGTGCTTCCAAATATACCATGAAGGCACAGATAAGGGAGAAGAAAACTTCCTTTTACTGGGTTCTACAAAAGTTGCTGCCAATTTTGCAATAATTTCTACTAATTTACTTTAGACGATGTCTACATTCTATTTATTATTGAATGAATGCATTCTGTTTATTTGATTATAAAATGAGATCATGTGTAAGTCTTTGGAAATTCGGTGATAACTTATAAATTTTATTTATTTAATTTAGACATCTTATTTATTGTACATATTATTTATTCAGCGTATTTGATGATGATTCATTTGTTCTGTGCATTTGACTTTCATTGGTGCTTAAAGTTTATGTCAATTCTACTAAGTATTTATTTAATTTAAATAACCCATTTACTCGAAATTCTACTTATTTGATGAAGGACTTGTTTATTCTCTTAATTGGGTTATAAAGTAGGCTTTGTTCTGCAATAATTCTTTAGTCTGTTTGTTTAATTTTTCCTTCTAGATATTCATGATCAGTCCAAGAGTAATCAAAAATTTTCTTAATTGCATTAGTCTTTATTATCTCTATAAAATTGTCTTAACATCAGCAGATATCAAATACGGCACTGAATATTTTTTTCATAAATGAAATCTGGAAAAATGTTTGACAATCTTCAAAACTTCTTCATTCTTAATTAATTGATTCAAACATTCTGATTGCTTCACCTTCTATTTATTCTGCCTTTCATTTATTGGATAACTGGTTTATGTCTTTTGTTTCATTATAACTGTTTTGTAAAAATATGGAAATATTCTGGTAGATCATTAAAAGCTGTTTTCACTGCCAGAACTTTCTTCTCAGTTGCAGTGCTTAAAGGCCTGTATGTTATTAGTACAATTCTACATGAAACAATTAAGAATTCTCATTTCCTGAATTTTCGATTGCCTTATTAGAGATCTGAGTTGCATAAGTTATTGAAATCATTTAAGTTTTATAGCACAGAATGCAATATTCGATTCGTAGAAAACTAAGTTTTCTCATACTTAAACCTTATTCGTTTTAAAGAATTATCAGTTAAAAATCTTATTACTATTTATGGCATTATTAAAAATATACAATCATTATTTAGCACAATATATAATCATTATTATAAATATATAATCAAAGGACAATCTATATATATAAGGAAGAAAGTCTGTTTGTTTGTTCGCTACTAACTACTAGTCACTACTATAGCTATCGTCACCAAACTTTCTACAATTCTTTTCTGGGTCCTGGAAAAGGTCGACATCCACTTTTTTCAAATAAATAAATAAATAAATAAATAAAAAGCTAAAATCAAAGATATTAGTTAAAAACTCGTTAAAACGATAACTTTCTATAACGCTATAAACTGTTTCATCTCCTATTAAATAAAGCAGTATGTAAAAAAATGAGTAACTATCGGCTTTTTAATAAAAGTACATCTTAGGATGGAAACTGATCACAGTGTTATTTGATTTGCAGTAAATACTGACTTCTAAATTACAGTCATTCACTTACTTTGAACTATTTATTTGATTGAATATTTTATTTTTATTTTTAGGTAAGTCTAAGAAATCGACGGTTAGGATTTTTGCATTTCGTATTTTTATGTAAATTAGTCTTACATAACTTATGTAAATTAATCAAGACCAAAACTTTACTTCGAACAGATAAAGAACTTACATTTGCTTCAAGAAGCCTTATTCTAATGAAAAACAAAACTATTGAAATATATAATTCTAAAAGTGTTTTAAAAACTCGGTATGTAAGTACGAAAAGAGAGTTATACCATAATAGTCATTAAAAATGCTTGGTAACTACTGTATATTATTAAATTCAAACAATTCATTTTTTAAATCATAATAAAATTACAATTGAAAAATGTCTTCTTTAGAATTAAGTAATTGTTTATATACGAACTGAAGTATAATCGAAGAAGTTGCCTTAGAGCTGCACTTAACTATTTTATGAGACTATATGTTTCTGTCAGTTCTTTACGTATGGAGTTAATGTACGTATGTTTACGTATGGAGTTTATGTTAATTAAACCAGTTATTATGATTTGAATATTTACTTCAACTTCTTCTTTCCGCATTCCTCACTGCAATACAAATTAGTTGCAGGCTTAAGCCGAGGGTTGTATGTTCGCATAACAGTTGCTTACTATCTCCAGCTCTGCCAAAGTTTATTCCGGCTTTAGCATCCGGCTAGCCCGCGTTTAAAATACGCACCTTTAATTAACTTGAGCCAACTTAAGTAAACTATTTTGTGCGTAGTCTCAGGCTACTTAGCCTACATTTGAATTGATTTTCCTCATACGTTACTTCTTAAACACTCACAAATAACGGAGATTAATCTGTAGCACAAATATTGCCTTCTGTTCATTTAAACAATTAAATAGAAAGGTTATTTTAACCTTCTCACGATTTGGTTATTGCTTTAGACTAAAGATATAACTCGCTTCCGAGTCCAGTAGGATCTGCAGGACAATGAGATAAGCTTCTAGAACCTTACAACTTTAGGAATTAATAATATGTTATTATATAGAATTAATCTTAGGCTTGCTTCGTGAATAACTAATTGGGGGGGAGTTATTAGTAATTTCAAGAAAACAATATTTAACTTTTTGTACATTATTTTTATTTGGTAAATATTAAATTATGGCAGTTCTGTGCATATTAATGTGATTAATACAGATAGCTCTGTGGAATCTGAATTGCTCCTCGAGTTATCGAGATGGAAGGGATACTTGCATACAGACCAAGCATCAATAGCATTTAATATTAACGAGTCTCTTCCTGAATATTACAAACAAAACTGTGAGGACAACAGTCTACTTGACAAAATTAAAATTCACACTTCAAATATACTCCTACGAGGAATCACAGCTCACTACTTTTTATCAAGCTTGCCATACAGTCTTTAGTTTACCGATTTGAACAGGACTTTTCTCATCGTCAGTACTCTAACATAAATAATCAACGACTACTATTTTCATGTGGTTCTTTCCCGATAATTTACCACTCTATGACCAGGCTCAAGTGCTGTTCTTCAGGTAGAACTCGAGCTCAGGCAGGATCAGACATCCGACATAAGACAAATGCAGGCTACGGACCAACTGACCGACTACCGATTCCAGTACAAGATCTGCATAACCCTCTGGAGGGAACGAGTTGGTGACTAAATTCGAAGTGATAGAACAATGTACAAACTGTCACAAAATAAACTGATAATCCTTTCAAAGCAATAAGCTTGGTGAATTCTTAAAGAATTGAGCATATTTACTTGTTTTACTAAGTTATGCATATACATATTTGTTAATTTGCAAGTAGAAGAAGTGAACTGTGCCAGCGTTTTACCCGATATTTAACTTCGACTGAAAGAACTGTAGTTACCAATAACTGTTAAGTTACTGTTGTATTTACCAATATGTTTATTTAATAAATTTAAGTTATGTACTGTCATGCTGATAACTTTTCCGAATGAGCTTCAAAATATCTAGTGTAGTAGTACCGTTTTAAGGGCTAGACTTTGTAACTCGCGTCATTATTGATTACGATCTTGTGTGAAAGTGGGGCCTAAAACTGTTTTGTTTCTTATCACATATATGTTTTGATTTCTGTAGCTAAAAGTAGAACCTAAGAAAGCCATCAAACTCATCCAAATGTTATTTATCAGATTAAAATACTACTACCGTGTCTCTCATTACACTGACTCTATTTTCTTTTCAGTTTTAGTCTTTTGCTTAACTTTTTAAGTTATCAAATGAACTTGGAGACTGAGAATATTTTTTTTAAATAAGTCTCCAATTCGCTAGTTAATGGTTAAAGATGATTGAAAGATTAAAACTATCACTATAATAATAGCATTGGATCGAATCAAACTTTTATGAGTGATAAATTTTTTGGTTCTGAAAATGGCGAACGAAACTTTTTTAAGAAATAAATGTGTTGCTCCTGAAAATTACAGTCGCTGTCCAGATTATTACAAACGCTATTCATTTTAAAATAATGAAAATTATATTGAAAAACCATCGTTTATTCAAATATTATTACTGAATTATCAAAACTTTGAAACTTGAACTTAAAAAGGAAAAATAAAAATCAAATTAAATTTTAGTAAATTCAAGTAACATGTTTATATTCTGCGCTGATGAAAGCCGACAGAAAAATGCCAAAAAATTTTCAGATAGTCATTTTTTTTTTCAGTTTATTGCAAGCAATTACTAACATATTGACTTTTATAAAAGCTTGTATATTTTACCTAAAATTAGACCTTTCGATTAATTAATTCAGGGAAATACCTTATCAGTAGTAATGCGGAAAAAATTTCAAAAATGTTATGCTTTTTAACTTCTCCCTTGTGCAATTGTAACTTAAAATGACAAATCTGTTGTTGGTTGAAATGGGTAAAGATATTGAACCCCGATAGTTGCATCCGGTTTACCAAAGGCGGCCTCACTAATCAAATACTAGTGTACCTATTCACCAAGTTTTCCTGCGATGTTTAACTTAAAACACAATCAATTTCTCTTAAAATCTTAACAGTACGAAGATATCCTTTCTCCAAAGTATCCTCACGGAGACGGATACAATGAACCACAGTAAACAGCTAAATTATTATAGAAGGGTAAATAGTTTACCACTTCAATTACATTGTACCAAATCCAATATATATGTATGTATACATTTACTTTGACATTGGATATATCTGATCGGAAGCTATAAGTTAATTGATACTCAAATTTTGACAAAAATATTCAGACGTGGATATTGAATTTGGATTAATCAATTAATATTGAATTTGGATAACACCTTTTTTTTTTTTTTAAGAATTCGAAAGTCTACCTTGGGTTCGACGATTTGATATCGGTGATTATTAATGTTGATCTTGATACGGTATAAAAAAAATTTGGAGAATACAATGTCCTTTTATATTTTAATGAAAGACATCAATAGGATACAGCATCAAGTGCAACAACTATTACACAACGTTAAAAAAAAAAAAGAGGGGAATATTCTCTTTCGGCGCAACAGTACCCTCTTACGATGAAACGTTGCAACACCTTTCAAATAATAATTTTGATCAGCCTGAAACTTTCGTTTAATTAAAACATAACTTTTAAATTACTGTTTTAATTTGGAAAAAGTACACTCACTATTTCTTGCCTATTCGTTTGTTCTTGTTCAAATAAAACATTTTTTCTTAAAAAATTCTTTCTTTGAGGCATAATAACTTGCTATATTAAAATTCTGTACAAAACATTCAGCTGTAAAGAATTTCATAATAGCTTCAGAAAATTACTTATTTTGTTTAGCAGGCGTCGGAATAGGCACTTTTATAAGCAGCTTTAAATAAAATTTCTAACACACAGATATGATTTTTTTTTCAGTAATTTTTTATATAGTAAAATGATGAGGCATCTTGAATTGTTTGGGGCAGTAAATATTAAGATGTCTTTTAAATATAGTTAATATACCTTTTTAGACTAATACGAATATGACCATCTTTAAAACCGGACAGTAACTTTGACAGAATTACGATAGTCACATTTACTAAGGCGACAGAAATCGTTTGAAACTATGGCGTTTCTTTGGATGGCATCACCATAACATGCTAGTAAAAATCCAACTAAATACCAATAACTTATTAATAGCTTGAAATAACATTATGTTCAAAATGCAACATACCCTCACCATTCCAATAGATGAAAGTGAAAATGTGTTGTTCTGCAGTGACTTCCAAAACTTCTGGGTACTTCATACTGGAGACATTTCTTAAGTAAACCCAATAGTCAAAATGCAGTCTTATTTCTTTTAGTTTGAGACAAAAAGAAATTTAATGTGCTACTTACAGTAACTCTGAAGATTTCTCTTATAACAGATTTGCGATACAAGAACTGAAAATGATCACTTAAGTTAACAAATGATTGTTCTGAATTAGCTGATATTCAAGTTATATTAAAAGGTTACCAAAAAAGAATGCCATAATTTTATAAAGATATTACTCAAAAACTGCAATATATAAAAAAATGCTTAAAAAACTTTTTTCAATTTTCATCTTAAAGTTCCTATATTTTCTTCATTTATCGCATGGCAAATCTCGAAAGCATCATTCGATCTCTACAAAGTTCGTTAAGTAATGGAATTGCAACTGCGATATCTGTTGTTCCGTAGGTGTTAAGAGTTCACGAAATTTTTTACCATAAGCAGTTTTATTGACCTATTTCCTTAAAAACAAACCTGTTGATGTAAAAGATAAAGAACACTTATTGAATATAAATTTTTGCAAGGTGCTAAGTTAAGGTCGGGACTTCCGGCATCAAGCTAAATGATTGACACATTTCTCTGACCCAAGGTTTGAGGAACTTTTCATTCACATGCTTCAGATGAATCGTTTTGAGGAATTCATCAGTTTTGGAATAATGCATTTTTATAATCCCAGCATTATGAAAGTTTAAATAATAAAATATGTTAAAATTGTCAGCAGTGGTTATTTCTTTCTTTCAATGTCATACAAAATTCGTACCTGATTAATAAATCTTTCTTTTCTTTTATTAAAATAGTTAACTCAAAATGCCTGGAGGACCCTGCGGAGCCAACTGCAACTGCGAGAAATGCCGTTGCTGCTCAGCTGCTGCTAAGTGCAGTGCAGGCTGCAAGTGTGACGTATGCCATTGCTGTCAACGAGGACAAAAATGCAACTGCGGTGACTGCAGATGCTGTGGGGCAGCGAAGTGTTAATCAGATCGCTAAATCGTTAGCTGGCACATTTTTTTTTTCTGAAATCTGCAGAATAACTAGTGATAACAGAAAAAAGCTTGTAATTTTAAACTTAGCAGCTTGCAGAACAATAGTTAGTTTCCAGGTGTAAACAAGAGCTGAAATAAATATTTATTGCTTCTAATGCTTAATTCTTCTTTCTTTAAAAACGTAACTTTTGACACTTCAAAAATGATCAGTGGTACTTAGTAGAATTAAGGCTTTTACATTTGACTAGCTATTTTGAATGAATTTTTATTTTAAAATCTATGCATATTTATTATGGTGTTTAGGGTTTTTAAACTCTAAACTTTCTATACTTTAAAATTTACAACTTTTTACACTTAAAAAATGATTACAGTCTTCTCACAGTAATATTTGATAAACATGATTTCATACAAAAATCAAAAATATTTTACATTCATGCAGTTTAATAATATCACTATTGAACTAAAATAATATCACTACTTAAAAGAATGATTTTAAGAAAAAAGTAAAATGAAATCTAAATATCAGTAATGGTGTGAAAATTTAAAAAGTATTCAACAAAATTGGAAGGATTAGTAAATGTTAATTTTCATAATTATTCATATTGGTTTCCTTTTCTTGAGTAATGCTTTGTTTCTTTATATATGAGAGATTAAAAAAAAAATGCAGAAAAAATTTACATTTCATTACGCATGTGATTTTGTTAAAGTAATAAAACTGAAACACACTTTTTTCGATGGCAAAAAAACATGACATTTTATTATTTAACGCAAGACAATTTATATAAATTTGCTTAATACTGTAAAAAATATCAATCACAGAAACAATAAATCAGAAAAGAATAATACCTTTTTTCAATTTACATAACTGGCCATATATATATAAAAGAAAGTTATAAAATTCATACTTAAAACTGAAATGCAAAACATTTTTGGCATTTAAAAACACAAGCAAATTTTTTCAAACAATACAAACACAAAGTAAAACATAAGCAGTTTTGGCATTTTACACACTTATAATTTTAAGTTATGAGACAACTTACACACATGACAAAACACAGATAAAGTATAGCATTAAAATATTAGCAAAATGCGACGATAAATCAAAAATTAGTTAACATACATTACACAATAACTTTGAAAATACATTTAACATGTTGTTTTCGTTGTTTTCTATATATTATTATCATGAAAAGCAATTTAAAAGATAAAACTTCAATGTAGTAAAAGAAAAATTACTTACTTATTAGAAAAAAAAAATTTACTAAAATTAAGTCATATTACTACTTTTATAAGAGAATGTGTACAATTTTAGTAGATTGCTTATGCATGGTAGAAAATTTGACTCAATCATTTTAAATATATGATTGGATTTATATCAAAGTTTATAAATATAAAAACATAATTGCTACAAAATGTTCATAACAAAGTTGCATGCATGTATTTTAAAGAACTTACATTTGGAATTACCTCTAGATTGAGATTTACAAAATACTTCAAAAAACATGTTATGTTTTATAAAAGAATCAGAAATATAAATTTTTCTCCGAGTTATTTTCTCATAAATTAACAGTATTTACGGAGAATCTTTAAAATATACTCTGCTACCCAACTATTTTCTAATGGCATTATTAAAAGCAATTAATATTTTTATTAAATCACTTAATATTTTTATTAAAATACTTAATATTTTGTTAAAACCTTTTGTCAGAAATTGCTAATTGATAACTAAAATATATTTTAATCATTTTAGCTTTTAGACACAAATTTAATATTTTCAAAAAGGTAAATAATAAAATTTAATACTCTTGGGAGAAGGAACATTTTTTAATACATTTGGAACGAACATTCTGACATTCTACCAAGATGAAATTTAACAAGCATAATGTAAGAACATAAACTTAACAGTAATTAATCATACAAAAATGGGATACAAACATGCTCAGGCATCATTACATATTTATTACATGAATTACTAATACAATTTATAGTTTACAAGTATATAGAAATTTTGTACATAAATTGAATTCTAAAAAAGAGGTTGCAAAATGAAGCAGGAAATTTTTACAATTGGCAAAATAAATTATATATTAAAAATGGCACTAATACTTGATTTAAAAAACGATTGTCTCAACAACTGAATCTAAAAGATACAATGATATACCTGATATGCACTTAAAAGCAATATTTATGTATAATATATATCAACATAAAATTTTTAAAAAATGCAAATAGATGCTGCAAATCATACTAATATGTGACAGAAAACATATTAAGCAAATAAATTAATGAATGTAATAAAACAAGTATATTTTCTAATATATGTTTTAATGTGAAGTATCCATTACATAAAAAAGGTATATTTCTTTATTAAAATATATTACAATGAATCAAAATAATCTATATAATTCTGAGAAAAAAGAGAACTAATTCTAATACTTTTAAGATTTTCAAATCAGCATTTAATAAAAGTAAGAATCAATTTTGAAATTATTACACATTTTAATTCTAAAATTATACACAAATTAAAAAGCTACTACTTTGCAAACTATTAAATAAGATTAATAACTCAATAGCTTGAATGGAACAGTAAAAAAAGAAGTACATCCTGCACAGAATATCATTTAATAAGCAACATGCAATTTTAATCATGTAAAATTAATACAATTTAGCTATTGCAAGATTTTGTATAGTAATTATTAATTTAATGTAAATAAATTACTTAAAAAATAAAAAAGAAGAAATACAGTTTTCATAATTTCATTATCTTATAAAAAGAATAATTATCAATCATGAAAGTATCACTATAATTAAATACTAAGTTCCTAATCACTTAACTAACATGGGACAAATTAGGCAGTTTTTGCATTTTTTTAATTTAAATGAAGTATCTTACATCCAAATCTGTCATCTGCTGAAATTATTTCAACTCTATTGTATATATACTACATCTATTACATACACAATATTATATTTAGCACAGCATATACAATAGTAAGAGTATAAATCAGATCAAAGCAGCATGTACCGCATAATTAAAACTTGCAAATCACATACATTAAATAATAATACATAGATAAATAAACAAAAAGTTAAAAAATAAAAAAAACTACTTCAAATATACAGCACTATATATAAATAAAGTACAATAATGATATATCACAAATTAAAATAATGCATTAAATATTACAAAAATGCTGCACAAGCCCACAAAATTATAGTAATTTGAACAAATAAAATTAAGAGTTTTAAAACTAGTCATCAAGTTTTGAATAAAATACAATATGGATACAAGATTGATGATTTTTTTCAAAAAATAAAAATTATATAACAATAATAACATATGGTCTATATAATTGCTCTATTGATTTGCCACATATTTTAAGAAGCAATTTTTTTACTTAAACAAATAATACATACATATACATAATTACACTTGAAATACAGACAACAGTGAAATATAAGTCTCAGTTTATCTTTTCAACACAACAATGACTATTAGCTTATATTGCCAATATAGAATATCCAAAAGACAAAAAAACGAATAAATATATGAAAGCATCCTGAATAAAAACACAAAAAAATGGAGCCAATGCCCAATTACTTTCTTGTCATGAAAGGAGAAGAAAGATTTCCTGCTTCATTTAATTGAATAAATTTGAATTAAATGAAGAATTACTCTTTTAGAGACAAAAATTTTTCTTTTTAAACATATATATTCACTTATAAACTTGATTTGTATTTAATATTTTCATTTTGACTACCCATATCATTGGCATTTAGAAAATGGTGCATGGAAAACAATGCCGCCATTTGAAAGGCAAAACTGTGTAAAATATAGCTGTTAAACTGATGCCGATTTTATAGAACAATTCAATACACTTTCAGGACGAAGGCAATAGCCCCATTTTTTCATGGCATAAAAATATATCACAAGGAAAAAATGAACAACAAAATTACCTATTAACATCTCCAATTTAAATGCCATATTTTCAGAAAAGTAACACAGAATATTTTGGTTCCTTTAAAACGGTTACTTATGCCAGTCTCTTTATAATGCACATAATTTTCTATAAAATAAATTATTTATGTTGTTTATTTCTTCCTTGTGATAAAAATATATCACAAGGAAAAAATAAACAACAAAATTACCTATTAAGATCACCAATTTAAATGCCATATTTTCAGTAAAGTGACACAGAATATTTTGGTTCCTTTAAAAGGGTTGCTTATGCCAGTCTCTTTTTAAATGCGCATAATTTTCTATAAAATGAACATCAGATTAAGGTTGTATTTTCTATATTTTTAAAGTTACAAAAGTTTGCCTTACTCAGCTTCCTTCTCGCATAATTCGCAAATGCGTTATCATAATTCACAGATACACCCTTCAATAAAAAGTGGATAAAATTACTTATGTTGTACACTTACTACAGTTTTAAGTATTTTATTGGTAAGTTTCATCTACAGCTACCTATCCTTCATTACATTTTATTTTAAATGCATCTAAAAATGCATCTCTGCAGTGATGTAGCAGAGTTCATCTATAATAAATGTGTTGTTAATTAATACTTTTGCTTTTAGAGTAAATACAACTGTTTGCAAAATTTCAGTCTTTTATTTATATTAGAATATGTATTGATCTTCAATACACAGGCCACCAGAAATAACCAACAGGCTTTAAAAAAATAAAAAAAAAAAAAAAATAAGATGACGTATTCTATGAAAATCACACACAGAACAAACTTAAGTTTCTGACTGGCCATAAAAAGCTGCATATTACAAATTTAATGTTACTATTGATTACTTCATGTACCCTAAGTGTACATAGAATACACATCAGAAGCATTGAGAAAATAAAATACTCATATAGTAGGGGGAAGGAAATTATAATAAAGAAAATACTTTGATGAAATATTTTATTTTCCCAAATTTTTTATTAAAAATAATTTCTAAAATTTTATAATTCAGTTCTTCAAACTTTATACATTTAATGAGATCACTGAGGAAAGTAGATAAATACTTTTACACTAAAAACATATCTATATCTATATTTGATATAAATCATCTCATTCCAGTTAACAATCCTGCAATAGTTAAATAGCTTATGATAGTCCTAATATCAGAGCAAAGACAAAGGTGAGGCTAGTGAAGCACTTGCCTCATGTGAAGACTGAATAATACTAAATAAGCTACAAAAATTTTTGAATTAATTAAAAAAGTTATAATTGATAACTTTCAACTTTAAATAGCTTCTGGAAGCAAAACTTTTAATATTTAAAATGAGAAAAAGGTGTTACATTCTTGATACTGAATTTCATTGTCAGTGCTAAATGAATGACTACCTGATTCGCTAAACATGTTTCCCAGCCATCCTCTCAATGCACATCTGCCCAGCATAATGTCGTTGTAATGATTAAAAACTTCTTTAAATGTATGAACAACTGATTTATGTTTTTTTTTTCCCTTCCTTTCTTCAGAAATATTTTATGTAGGGGCAATAAAGTTTCTTAAAAAAAAATAATTAAAAAAAAAAGTTCATATTTTATCAATTCCTTAATTAAAATAACCAAATTAACATATTACTTTTAGAAGTTCTTCAGCTCATTTTCACACTAATATTTTCTAACATGGAAATACCTAATATTTTCTAACATGGAAATTTATTATTGGAATTAACTCACTGAGATTAATTTACACAGAATAGCATAGGCAAAATTTGCTTAAAAAGGTCTATACTTAAAATATCAATGATTTTTTACTTGTCTCCCTGTGCCTTTTCAGAGATGTTTCTCTGTATGAAAGCATATTAAAACTCAGATTGGCCCTATTTAGATATTAATCTAAAAAGCTTCCCAAAGACTATTAACTAAACATGGTTGGCATAATAGTTGCCTAGATTTGTTTCAACAGATCTAAAAGCACATAAATCTTTCAGACTGATGGATGGCTGAAAATTAAATGCAAAGTACATCAGCCTTTTTTTTTTTGGCTCAATTTTTCAAATTAATTTTGGTGTTGAATGGAATGCGAATTGGTGTTGAATGAAATGCACAAACTGTCTTGTATTCACATTCTATTTGTTTCATAATTATACAGTTTACTACATTTATGATTACTAAATTAAAGGAGTAACTTCTATAACAGAACATACATTAAAATTTCATTTCAATGATTCAAAGAAATTGATACAAAAAATAAGTTTTGAAAAATTTGTGCAGAAATTTTAAAAATTACAGTTTCAGAAAGACTGAAATGTGATGTAAGAAAACATATAACCATCAATGCTTTTACAGTAATCAAAGTTTTGGATAAAAAATTAATCTTGATATGCTTTTCTAATTCAACAAATTTAATATATTCATGCACTTGGGCTAATCAATGACAAGTGGGGAGTTCAGAGATGAAGTCTGAAACAACATAAACCATATTAATGACAAAACTGTTCTTTTATATTATCTGATAGCAGCAATTGATGAAATAACAGAAAGGAGCTAGTTAATTGATTATCATAAAGCATGAGAAGGCCTATTTCACTTAGGTGCTGAAATAGAAACTGTTTTTTTGTTAATGACTGAGAGCAAATCATACCAGAGTTATCTGCCTAAAGGGAATGGATACCTTTCCGGAGATAAAATGCTCATATTCAACTTACATGCAGAGGAAACCATGAAAATGCACAAGCAGCCACTCCATTCATTAGTATTTCAACTTGCACTGAAACACCAGTGTTTAGAATCTTATTAATTTGGTCGTCATCAAGTCAAAAAAATCGAGAAGTACAGCAGCAAATTATTGTAAATTTTAAATAAAAAGATATATAAAATGCATAATGCCCACATAAATGCCCAAATAAAATGAATGAGATATAAAAATGGAAAATTTTATATTAGCTACACGAAGCAATTAAAAAATATGTTAAAAAAAATCCTCTTTGCAATCAGCTTGAAATGCGCAGGTCGAAAGTAAAATTTACATGTTTGTTGCATCAAACATACAGAATTTTTTAGATTCTATAGTTAAGGCACAACTTTTTTCTGATTCAGTTTTTTTATTTATTATTGTTGCTAATACTCGAGTCCAGCTTCTGCTAGACAAAATCCACAAGTTTATTCACCTTCAAAAAGTAATAGACCAGCATAGGAAACTTTAATAGGTTGTCGTAGGACAAACCCAGACTCTTAAGAATATCTGCTGGAGAAGCCTGTTCATTATTACATTTTGGACAAATCGGGTCTCATAACACATGAATTTCACATGAGGAAGGCATATTTCACTACTTACTTTGAAAAATGAGATCATTAAAAATAATAGATTAATATATTTTTAGGAGAAGTATTCTTTTTATATCCTCCCCCCCCTCATTTGAGCAGGATCTTCCTTGATCAGAGCTGATTTAACATAACATTAGCCAATATTATGATTTTTCATACAAGAATTTTCTTTATTCTCTTTTCTAAGATTATTTATCCACAGAAAATATGTATAATAATGAAGATTTTAGACCAAAAAATCAAAAAGAAATATAATAATTATTAATTACAACAGAATTATAACTAATCAGATAACTATAACAATAATTTATTGTTGCATAACTATTATAACTAATCATTAAGAAATTCCTTTTTTCAGTGTGCATTTATATACACATATTTTAGCTCAATGATAAAAAAGATGTATAATAATTATGAATTTCAGTATAATTATAATAATTACTTCTCACTGCAAAATTATTGCAATCAATTTAATATTATATTAGAATTCACTACAATTATAATACAATAATGAAAATTATACAATAATAATTATTTATTCTATCATAAAATTGTGTATAAAACATAGCAAAATTAAGTTTAGGAAACATTCATACTTTTACCAATATACAATTACCTCAATAAAATGCACAAAATTAAACACAATGTAATCAGTTAGTTACAGATGATGATCAGCATATTACCTTAGAGCATTTAAAAGTAATTTTCTGCTTCCTTCAGTTTGTGCTCTTTGAATGCAATGAAAATAAACAGACAAGAAAAAAAAAAAAAAAAAAAAAAAGAACAAAAAAAAAATCCTTATTACATAATTCTGGTTCACTAACCTATTATGTAAGCAGATCAGACTGAATGGCACATGCATGTTTGTGCTCATGATCATGGCTTTTGTGGTTAAACTATAATGATACGATGATTTAAAAAGAAGTAACTTTTATTGATTATAAAAGCTGACAGAGTTACCTTGCATTGTACATAGGATTCACATTTGCTTTTTTTCCTCAGGTGAAGAAACATTTTAGCACAGCTTTTCCAGTACGTAAGACAAACAGATCACCCAAAGAAAAGACTTGGATTACTATAAATATTACACATTTAAAATATTTTTGTAGACAGTTAGTTTTAGGACAGTTTATTGTTATTACAATATAAGGTCACCATAAATCAAAAACAGTAAAGATCAATAAATATCGGCATAATCTATGATGATTAGAGGGATGGGAGGGACAAAAAGAAGATGGCTAACCAAAAAAAAAACCTTTTTTTTTTAACTTTTGGTAGAAAAACACAAAAAGACTACTTCAATAATAGCTTTTAAATTACATACATATATAAAAATGTATGAGACACATATGTCTCATACATTTTTCTAGGTATCCATTAGTTTATACATTCCCACCAATGACTGTAAAATTAAAAACTCCTTTAACACCACCACCTTTGACAACAGTTCAATTCCTGATATAAACAAACCAGCATTTAACTGTCAAATGACTACTTCTCAGCCTTCTGCCCAAAATCAAAGTGTAGATTTATTCTTATCAGCTTAATATCTGATAAACATTCAAAGGATATCCCAATATTAAACTAGTTTTTGAATATTTGGAAGTTTTGTGTTAAGAATTTATTCTCCCTTTGCTATAGGTAGGCCCTGTTACTCACTGCCTGCAAAATGTGCATCTTTTTTTTATCTATATGAGGGCAAGAACTTACTTCAGGAGCATTGAGTCAACTGATATACAAATAATAATTGAATGGCTACATAACAGTTACAAATCAACTGCCTTTGACTTGCTTAAACAACTAAATAAATTGTGCACAGCTCTTGCACTAATTACCAGCAACTTTTTTACTAATTTATGAATATATAACCATTTTTGCAAATTTTTAACAAAGCATAGTGTCAACACCCTCCTTGTTAAAGTCAGCCACCTTGAAAACTGTAAGACATGTAAACTATAAGCCATGTACAAATTTTTTAACAGGATGATGGCTTAAAATGATTAATCAAAAATGAAAGATGCAATAATAATTTACCTCAGAAAATCCTCCAGAAAGACATTTCTTCCACAGGCAGATAACCCTAGCATATTTTACCATAATCAAATGATTCTATATAATCCAAAAGTTTCTTGCTAAATTCAATGCTATGCAATATAGCCTATCACACATCAATATGAAATCATGACACAACATTATAATAAAAGTCTCGGAATTTTCTGAATATATTTCATAAATAAATTACACATTTTTTTTCTCATTTTCTCTTTATGCTAATGACAATAAATGCTACATATTTTTGAATGAAAAATTAAATTTAAACAAAAACACTTTGCAAAGCAAACGCAAAAATAATTTTCATGACAAATGCATAAAAAAAAATTGAAGCAGAAACTAATTTTTTGTAATTTTAAGCCTTAATGTTATTCAGGAATGAAAACTGACAGTAATTAAATTTTTATTCAATTAAAAATGCGAATCATTCAAAATTACTACTATAATATACAAACTCAACCAGTCATGGATATAAACAAATATGACAATAGTTTGAGCCTGATTTGATCAGTGAAGACTGTAAAAGTTAAAGAAATACAGTGACATAATTGTCCACAGAAATATATATATGTGTATGTGTATTTTAACGGCTGATAATATTGAACTTGCTTCCAACAATCCACACTTAGGAAGCATATAAAAGAAGGGAAAAGCAAAAAATAAGTGCTTTTCATCTGCTTAACATTTAAAACTCATTTTTAAATGAAATTAAACTTTTCAGCTTAGCCTTTTAATAAATAATATAACTTAAAATTTGTAGTAATTTTTTTACAATAATTAACTTTTGAAAGAAATCTTAATATGACATTTCATGAAATACAAATCTTTCCATACTCACAAGCAACTAGCTGATTTTAATAATCGAACCGGAAAATATATGCAAATTTTTTTAAAAATACTTAAAAAGACACCCACATAAAAAAGTATACTGCAAGAAAGAGAAAGGTAATAAATAGGGATGTGATTATATTGAAAGAAATAATCTTTATTATGCATTTTAGTGTGATCAAAATTTTCCAAACTATTGCCATCAAAATACAGAGCCATATTTCTAGTTCAAACAGAGAAAAGATTTTTCGATATGAAGTAGGAATTAAAATATAAACTACACTAATTTCATTTCATTAACCATTTAATGAAATGAGTGTAGTTTATACTAGTGAATTTGTTTCATTAACCACTTAGTGAAAAAAAAATCACTCAATTTCTTTTTTGTTATAATTTAAATGATATTAAACAACTTAGCAAACGACCCCCAACTCTCTCCAAATGTATCACTTTTCAATCCAGCAAAAAGACAGAAACTAAATAAAATTTTAAGCATGATTTTGTTTCAAAAATTATCATCAGAGAATAGTGGCACCACTCTCCAGCATCCTTAAAATATTTCCTTCTCTTTTCATTCGTTAAATTGTATGCAAACAATACACTGAAAATGGTAACTAATCAAACCTTGAAAAACTAAAAAGAGGTAATGGATACTAAAGCTGGTATATGATAATAATACTAAAACAGATAAGCAATAAAATTTTGCTTCTGTGCAAAATTTTCATGCTATTTAATACATTCACAACATGAACATAAGTATACTTACAATTTCACAATTCTTGGACATAAATCCAAGTGAGATGTCACGACAAATGTAAAAACTTCTTTGGTTTCAATGAACTTTTGATAATATATAGTATAAATAAAGCTTATTTATCAGTTATTCAGTTTTCTGCACAGTGGTTGATTCACTACTTTGTTTTCATCCTTATGCTGCTATTTCAAAGAATGTGATTAGTAAAAAAATTTTACTATTTATTATTGCATATATTAATTTATTTGGAAACTTTTTTTTTCATCTAATGTTAGATTTTAAACTTGAACAGGTTTTGTATATATTAGCTAGAATTCGAGATTATGAAAAATGCAACAGCATAAGAAATTCTCAATACAGAAAAACAAAAAAAAAAAAAAACACAAATGAGCACATCTTAGGCCATTAATTGCTTTCTTCTTCTTAACTGTTTCAGTTAAAAGATTTTAAGTATAATACAGCCTTTCTTAACAAGATGCAAGATTCTTTAAGATGCAAGCCACAACTTGTTAATCAAAATTTAGGTTACTAATCATTTGGATTTAGGATTTACTAAGGCAGGGAAGAAAGCTGTAACTTTTCTACAGAAAAAGGTATGTGGGCCCTTTTTCAGTTTTATTTTGGCAGATAATAGAATTCCTACATATAATAACGATATAAGCTCTATTACAAAAGAAATATATTACAGTCTGTTCCATGCATTATTATTGTCATGGCACTCAAAATTATTTTCTGCTGGGGTGAAGAAACAACTAGTACAAATATTTATATATACTTTTCTATTAATACTTAATAATTGCCTACATATTTTACAAATACCTCAAAACATTAAGTAAGCTGATTAAAACCATTATATTATTTCTTAAACCCATGCATTGTTTTTCAAAACATATTCACTTTTTTAAGCAGATTAATTAACTGTACCAGATATTAGCTAGCAAAATCTGAAATTGTGGTTAACTGAAAGAAATCAGCTAAAGTAGAAGCATCATTAGGAAAGATCAAATTATATTTTATATAGCAAACGATGTCTCTATTGATAACTGTTCCCAAACAGTTTCAAAAAGCAGTATTTCCAAGACAGTTTTTGTGGATAATACAAAAAAACTAATATAATATAATTATTATTTGATTTTTTAAATGGAAATTATATACAATTATGACAAACGGAAAATACAAAAATTTTTTGAATTTTTAAACATTGACATTTTGGTATTCAAATAAATATAAAAATAAAGGCAAAATGGGCATAAAATAAATATTCACAAAATAAGCAAAAAAGTATTTTAATTGCTTATAAAAATTAGAAACTGCCATTCAGTTTGTTTAAACTGTCACAAAATTATCAATGTGCGGTATGGAGAGAAGAGACTGCTGTCTGTTATTGGAAATCAACAAAAGGCTGCCTTTAATAGGCTATAATAAACAAAAGTAATATCAGATTTTAAGAAAGGGGGATAAACAAACAGTCCTTAAAAAATAGAAATCTCATCATTCCTATATCCTTTAGAGTCTCTCTCTACTCATACCTTTTAAACTATACATAGATTTGAGGAATTTTTTTAGATTACAATTATAAACAGGTCAATAAAATATTAGAACATCTCTTTCAAAAAGAGGAATTTTAATAAAAATAATATTACGCTTTCAGATTGCACTTTCTTTCAGCACCTTTCCAAATTCACTCAGATGATACTGTCGTATCCTTCTTATTTCATTTTGAAGTTTTTCGTACACAATTTCTAATTCTTCAACATTCGTAATATGCTGTTCTTGTGGAGTTACTTTACAAGCAGAATCATTGGTAGTATTTTCCTCTTCATTCAGTCTCTTGGAAACAATTTCATTTATTATTTTCTCAAGAACCCTGTTAGAGTCTGGTAAAGGTGCATTATCTTTAACGCAATCAGTTTCCTAAAAAGAGATTAAAATAAATATTACTTATAATAAATATATTCATCAGAGCATCATTCTAGTTTTTGAAGATAATTCTTATAATAAATAATATTAAAACATATGTTAGATAAATATATAGAATATAAAAGGAATAAGGATTCCTATAAGGATATTTTTATATAGTCAAACTCCACCATAATAAACTTGGCTAATAACTAACTCTTGTATTTATTTTTTTTTATTTCATCCAATCTTCTATACACTTAGTTATTTTCCTGCTACAGCAAATCTCCAAAGGTATGAAAATTAGATATAATGATACACATGGATAACTGAAACTTTTTCTATTGTCACCTTTTTTTTCCAAAATTTCTACAATTTTTAGCAAAATAAAAAAATTACTAGCCCTTAAAATTATCTACATTTAGAGTATTAGGATCCATATTCCATTCATAAAGAAAAAAACCTTTACATTTCTTTTCTTTTATGTTAACCCTCATGGTTCTCAGTTCTTATAAAGGCCATGCAATAGAGGTGCAACATCCAAACTACAAGAACAAGATCATAATAAACAAATCTTAGGACACGTATGGCATTCTTTGCATATGGTATTCTCTGATTCCATTCAAATTCTTTGTCAGACAGACTCTAATTAAGGCTAATGCTATGATGGAAACTTTAAAATTTTTGTTATTATGATAAAGAAGTGGTGAATCTTATGAGTATGGGCTACACACTTCATTTGACTTTCAGGGAATCAAGATTTTTTTTTTTATCTTTACAGGACTGTTTTGATTCAGTATAAATGCTATTCACATTATGCCTCTGAATGGGGATTTGCATTCTCTAGAACTTTTGCAGGACATAGGGTAAATTCTTTACAAAAGTTATTGAATCTTGGCCTTGCAACCTTAAGATAAGAATTTAGGAATATTTTTTGTTATTCCCTTTCATACAAATACAAAAACAATCTTTTTATATTTTTATGTAACAATTAAACAACAAGTAATTATCCATAATTACTAGTGTGTAATTTGAGGAATCATGATTCCTTGAATCTAAAGATTCCAAGATTAATTGGAGGAATCATGATATTGAGGATATAATGTACTTTATCATGTGAAATTATTAATGTAAAACTTATCATTAATGAAATAATTGTAATAAAACTTAATGTGAATGTTTTTAACTTATTATTTACTTCTTTAGATATAGGTGACAATACTAACACTTTTTTTTTCATTGTTAATTTAATTTCTACATGATTTTGTAAGATAATCGATTCTTTTTATCGAAGCAAACACAATGAACCGAACTTCAGGTCCCTTGAAGTTCATTATAGTAGGATTTGATTTCATATATATTTCCCACCTCAAACATTCGAATTGGATACATTTAGGTATTTTTTCATTTTACTATTATTTTTTACGACACTACCCTTCATTAACATCACAAAATAATACCTCAGTAAATAACATATAGCAAAAAACACAGACAGTTATTTAACTTACTTTAATAATATTTATTCATAAAGTATTGCATGAATGGACAGGCATCATAAAAGTTCAACAAATGATTAAACATATTAATAAATAAATGTTTAACAAAGAAAACTGACAAAACTATATTAGAAGTAAGAATATAAGTGATTCTATGATTTAAAGTCCATGGGTTTCATACATTATAATTTTGATTGTTACTTGAAATTATTAACATATTGATTCAAACATAGCTTTATGCTTATTTTCAAACTTCAGTTCTAATTTGGTAACACCTCCTTAAAAATCACATTAATTCATTACACTGATACATATTGATAATAATATATGGTTTGAGATTTATAAAATGAAATGTCTCCATGACTGCCACATGCACCAACACTATCCTACACTATCAGGTTAATTTTATACAAATCTTTTTATCTCCAGTCATCACTTTATTACAACAAATACTTCATAAGATTTAATTTCAGCATTAACCACTTAACTGTTTCATTTCCCTGCCATACTATGACCAAAAATAATCATATTTTTTATAAACAATTTTGTACTCTAATCAATTGGATGAATTCAAATCAGCAGTCAAAACTGTTACAAGTACTGCATTTATTAATTTAAGATAATGTTTAATTACTGTGAAATTAAGGCATTTTTACTTAAAGTTGTTATTTTTTCTGACAAAAACTGCAGAACTGGAACATTTTACAGGAGGTAACTGTGAAAAAAGTAAATTCACTGTGAAAGGAAATCATGGTGGTGGTGAAGAAAGATTACTAGCATCCATTTCACAAATGTTCCGAACCTGAATTAGATAATCTGAACTTTCCGTTTTCTCATCATCACTAGAGAATTCTGATAAAGAACTTTCAGGACTACTAAAATCATTTATAGGAAGTTCAAATTTGCTATCTTATCCAATATCAGAATTATATTCTGTTATAAGTCGTTTAATGTCACTCATCGTTCTTTTATTCCATGACAAAATTGGAAAGAAATACAATTTGCAAAGCTTAATGCACTGAACACATGTAAGCAAACTCACTGAATTTCTCTACATCATGAAAAGTGGTAAAACATGTCCTTGAACTGGTTTTACAATCCAATCGCTTCTGGACTACTAGAGACATCTATTAGAAACAAAGTGAAAAATGTGAAAATCAGTGGATTGATTTATAAAAATACACTGCCCGAGTGGTGTGCTGGTAAATTAAAAAGCCCCTTTTTGCGACACCCGAACAGTGTTCAGGCAATACAGTTAAGTGTTTAAATAAAACACCTCCATTTGAAAGAAAGGGCATAAATATATAACATCAAGAGTTTGAGCCTGTAGCTATTTTTTTTTTGGCTTGGTATATACCTCAAATAAAAGCATTCTACCAAATAAAAAAATTTTTTAAAAAAAAAAAAAAAAAAAAAAAAAAAAAAAAAAAAAAAAAAAAAAAAAAAATTTATAAAAAAAAAAAAAAAAAAAAAAAAAAAAAAAAAAAAGAATTTTAAACAATATCTATAGGCTAAAAGATTATATTTATTGCTGTTTAAACTGAAAATAACTGTTTAGTTAAGTACTTGTGGGAATTTATTCATTCACTCAGGACTCGGATAACATACGTGGTAAATAGCCACAGGTATAATAAATATCTAACACAATTCCGGATTAACTTCTGCAGCATATGATATAAGCACCACAAAATTCAATAGAACAACATGTCTTTAGGCACCAATTTTAATATAGTAGATGATACACAGTCAAAAGTGTATAGCAAGTGCTAGTTAAGTATTACACTTTTGTTAAAAGAAGACACCACTGATTCTTAGGAATCTGTGGTCAGTTAATATAGCAAATTGTGCTCAGAGTTGTGAGAACTTTTGAAAGTTAATATTTTGTTGAAAAAATTCATCTAATGACAAGATATTTATTTTTTTTTTTTTTTTCAAAATGTAAAAATGGAAATATAAAGAATTATTCACAAATAAAACAAGAGGAATTTTTCTTATAATCAGAGCACTCTTCAAATTTGTAACCAAATTCTACTGATAGGAAAGACTGCAGACTCACAGCGTGTATTTCAGTAATGAATAATGAAGTGAAACATACGTACATGTGGGAATTTATTCACTCAGGACTTGGATACGCCTTAAGCATACATGGCAAACAGACATAAGTATAATATTCATCTAACGTAATTCAGGATTAACTTCTACAGCATATGATAGATGCAACACAAAATTCAATGGAACAACATGTCTTTAGTCACCGATTTTATGGTATGATGATATAGAGCCAAATGTGAATAGCAGATGCTAGCTAAGTACTACATGTTTATTAAAAGAAGACAACACTGATTCTGAGAAATCTGTGGTCCGCTAACATAGAAAACTTCTATTATTTAACTTTCTAATTTGATCCAACTTATTATTTTTTGCAGGCTTATGGAAATTAAAGTCTAGATTTTCAATTATGTGAAAAAGAGTTTCTAATTCTGGTGCTGCAGCAGGATTTGTAAAGAGAAAGCGTATTTTGATGTTCATTAAACAAAGACAAGAATTGCTGTAAAAAACAGATAAAACCATATCCATCTCAAAATAATGCAAGGGGTATGGCATTTAAAAGTCAATAATATGTGACATAAAGGAACAGAAAAAGATACTTTTTGAATTTTTTATGGATTCTGTATTCCACACGCAATGAATAACATAAAAATCATTTGTTATGCTAAAGGTGATGATCTCGACAAAGTGATGATTGAATAGGAGAGATAGTCACAGCGAGCATGACATTAGTGTGCCCAATGTTAATGGCTCAAGCCATTATATTGCACGAGGAAAGAAACTTAAAAATAAATGCACATATTCAACAGGTTGGTTAACCAAATTAAAAAATTGCCATGGTATAAGACAATTACAAATTTCAGCTGATAGTTAAGCAGTTGAATTATTTGCAGATGACTTTATTGAACTCATTAATAAAGAAAAGCTGTCCCCAGAACAAATTTACAGTGCAGATGACACAAGAATTTTCAGGTAACACATATCCAAAATACCTTAGTAGCCTCTTCAGAAAAGGCTCCATATGGTGTCAAAGATTTCAAAGTGAGATTAAAAATTTTAGCATGCACAAATATTGCAGGAACCCATAAATGTTAACTTTTCATAACTGGAAAAAAATACATGACCTCAGGCATTTAAAGGAGTGAAGAGTTTCAGCATCATCTGTCATTCAAATAAAAGAGAACGGAAAACACAAATATTAATGAATGACTGGTTTGAAAACCATATTACATTTGAGGCTCAGCAACATACACAATCGGTTGGTTTACTGGTTAATGAAAAAATTATTCTGACTAGACAATTGTTCAGCTCATACCTCTCTTAAAGTTTTAATAAAAGATAATGTTACTGTCTTTCTTCTAAATTATATAAATCACCCAGGCTATGGATATTGGAATACTACGTACACTAGAGCGCAAATATAAAGTAACCTTTTTAAATTCTATGCTCAATTTTTTTACCATTCAAGAACTTTTGAAACATTTAAAAATAATATCTGCTGTGCAAAGCATTGGAAGTCATGGAAAGATACATCTGCAGATATTTTTAAAAATGCTTCGTATGATTTATTGGCAAGCTCCATATTTTATGGTGATGGTGATGGTGATGATGATGATGATGATGATAGTTGTGAATATCGAGAGGTTTTGGAATATTACTAGCAAAAGGCAAAATTTTCCAACTAATAGAATTTGCGAAGAAATGTAGAAAAATGGTAATAAATGAAGATGACACAGCAAGAATTTTCCTTTGCAATGACAATTCTCCAATCATTAATCAACTAATTAATGGTAAAATTTGTTGTATAGTCCTAAATTCAGAAAATATCGAAAAAAAAAAAAAAAAAAAAAGAAAGAAAAAAAGTGATACAGAGGTTCTTAAGAACAAAAGCATTTTAAATGACAGTTTAGCAGAAATTCTCGAAATGCTAGTTACAGAACTTTGTAACTGAACATGAAATTACCTCTAGTCATAAAATAAAAGTATTAGCACAAAAAATGAAGCAATTTAAACAACAGACATTGAAAGAAATGTTTCATAAACAAACAAATACTCAGCTTTTTTTTTCTTTTTTTTCCTTTTTAAATTTTTGATTCTTTTAACATCAGAGACTTCATTACTTCACAAGCATATATTTAGCATTTTTTATTTTATCACTTTCACATATGATTTTAATAGATTTGAACTGATGATCTAAAATCCAGAAATTTCTGAAACTTGGAATCACTGAGGTCTCCATGTTTCTCGAACTCGGAGTTTGAACTGTATATATATATATATCACTTTATTCCCATTCTTATACTATACAAGGACTATGGCAGTTGCACACATATTTCTAGAAAATGATTAGAGTCATTGTTTGACAATACACAGATTAATATATAATTCTTAAGGCAAGTTATATTCATTAATAAGGGGCATAAGAAATATAAAACTGCTCAGTTTCAAGGTAAGAAAGGCCTACTTATCAAAATTAATGCTAATATTAATGTGTTAGTTTGGTTATAGTATATTTAAGGGCAGCCTTTGAATTTTCCTTTATTGCCAAGTTGTTTCATTTATGGTAACCTGAGTAGTTTAATGTTATGGAAATCCTATTATGGCATAATTGGTTGTGTGCTTGTGGTGAATTTGAATGATGGGAAAAGATGTGTAAGGGCTTGTGTGTGTGTGCTGGTCAGGAAGTATGTTGGTTATTTTGTGTTTTACATGGTAAAATGGCTGAATGTGGTAAGATTAATTTGAATTTCTGTGTAATTTGGAATGAAGTTTGAACTGTATATATATATCATTTTATTCCCATTCTTATACTATACTATGGCAGTTGCACACATATTTCTAGAAAATGATTAAAGTCATTGTTTGACAATAGACGGATTAATATATAATTCTTAAGGTAAGTTATATTCATTAATAAGGGGCATAAGAAATATAAAACTGCTCAGTTTCAAGGTAAGAAAGGCCTACTTATGAAAATTAATGCTAATATTAATGTGTTAGTTTGGTTATAGTATATTTAAGGGCAGCCTTTGAATTGTGGCAAAGTTTTTGTTTCATTTATTGCCAAGTTGTTTCATTTATGTAACCTGAGTAGTTGAATGTTATGGAAATCCTGTTATGCGTAATTGGTTGTGTGCTTGTGGTGAATTTGAATGATGGGAAAATATGTGCAAGGGCTTGTGTGTGTGTGCTGGTTAGGAAGTATGTTGGTTATTTTGTGTTTTACATGGTAAAATGGCTGAATGTGGTAAGATTAATTTGAATTTCTGTGCAATTTGGGATGAAAGTGAAAAACCTACTAATTGACTGGTGTGTAAATAAAGGTTTATTTAGTAGCCACCATAAATGTCCTTTTTGTAGGAAGGAAATGCGTATGGTCGAGCATCGGAGTATACCGGCACTACGGAGGATATTTTTTAGTTATTTTTGTGAATTTATGTGGTGACGCCCGTATATAGATTCCAGTTCAGATAAATTTAGGAAGTTTTTGTATGCTGTTAAGGACTTTTGTTTAACTGAAGACACGGAAATTTCTAAATAAAATAAGTGGAAATTTCTAAATAAAGTAAGTGATATTTCCTTTGGGTAGTGCATAGATGAATTTCCTTTTTTATGTTATTTCATTGTTTGATTTAAAATGTAGTTTACTGATGATATATATTTTTTGTTTGGCACTAGTGTAGAATTGGCTGCTCCTTTGACTTTTTAAGTGAAAATAAATCGATGTGTACATGGACAAAGTCAAGGAGGGGTGAAATGCCAAATTTGTGCAATTTTCTGATTTTTTTTAAGTGAAAATAGGTCGTACATGGATACCGGGTATGTGCTATTCTTTAATTTGTTATTTTGGCTTTGTGTAGTGGCGACTTTTGGCGCAAAAATCGCCGCTACACAAAGCCAAAATGACAAGTCAAAGAACTGCACAAACTAAGTGTCCATTTACTGCCAAAAATCGGCAATTTTCGACAAGAGGCACTCATAAATATATTTTTACCATTAGTTTTTGAATTTATCATAACAATATTTACTAGAAAACAAGCCCCTCATACGTTTTAGGATAAATTTTAAGAAATAAGAATGTAGGTAAAAACGGACTTAATCTTGCAGTAATTTCAAGAAAGAGAATAATAGTTTATTATCCTTCATTCAGAATTTCTTTAAAATCACAGAATTGTTATCTGTGGTCCAAAGATGAAGGAAAAATTAGTGGTATATTGTTACCTATTTGTGTTCAGGAATGTCAGTATAGTTGATGCAGGTCTAAACTGAAACCGCTTAATCAGAAATTACTAAATAGTGTCAGTTTTACATTTGTATATATGGTAACTACCTATGTGGTTTGCTTAGCAATTAAATAATGTAATTATTCTATGTAATTGGATAATTAAGTTCCTCCTTCTCATTCCGTAATTTCACTTCCCAAAATTCCCATTTGTAAGACTCTAGTAAATTTTGGAACCAAAAAAATAAGGGAAAAAATAGGAATCTTATTCTCAAGTAAATATGGTGAGTTTTAGAATGCAAGAAAATTTTTAGGGCTAAAAAAAAAAAATAAATAACAATTTAGCCTATTTAAAGTGTTATGGATGAGAAAAAACCATTAAAACATTTCAATACTTAAAAAGTAAACCACATAATACATTGCTAAAAGATAAATGCTGTAAATATAAATGACGTTGATAGAAATTTAAGAAGAAAGACAGAAAAAGTCCAAAAGAAAGGTTAAAAACAATTTGTGTTAACAATTTAAATATGTATGCCAATTTTTAACAAACAAAATAATTTCACAAATTTGGAAAATGCCTTTGACACCACACACATATACAGGAATACATAATACATATACAGGAAGAAAATTATCCAGACCAGTCATATTTTTACTTTCCACCAACTTACATAAATAAAAAAAGGTAATGTTTTTTGTTTAAAAATTTGATAATAAGTTTTCAGTGAATAAGCATTAATTAAGTCCCCACAACACACTTTTATTATTTTTACAATGATGCATGTCTGTCTATGTCTACGAGTGTGACAATGCTTTCAGTGATAACTCTTACACGAAGAGCTTCCGAAAATTTCCATTCTCCAAATTTAAGCTTTCTGCATTCATACAAAAAGTTGATTAGATTTTGTGTAAACTGGACAACTGGAAAAGCTCATAACAGTTTTTGATGTACAAGTGGAAGTAATAGTTTATTTGAAGCCCATTACAGTTTTTAATTTTTAAAAAAAAAACCTATATTAAAATAAACTCAAAACTTTCCAATTTCAGGTTTACAGGAACAACATATTACTTTCCAGCTGAAATTGACAACAAGAAATGATACTTGAAGCTCTGAACAGATTTTCGTGAAAAATATAATATGAGGAAATTCAAAACTTCTCAAATTTGGCATTTAAAACATACTTGCAATTAAGAACAATATATTACATTTATAAGCATTAAACTTACTCTTGGAATTATGCTAAATGCAATGAAAATAAGCTCATTAATGAAGATAAGTTCTCATTATGTAGCAATTATATATATATATATATATATCAGCCACAAAATTCAATTCCAAGTTCATTTCAGAGTCAAAGCACTTTTCAAATGAAAGGGTGCTCCACCAAATGTTATCGCTACGTATTATTTTTAAAGAAGTAATATAGTAAACATAAACAGTCCAGCGAATATAAAAATACATTTACGGGTGCCCCTTGGCGAAAATTGGCAGTTTTGAGCGGTAAATAGACATTGAGTTTGTGCAATTCTTTGACTTGTTACTCTGACTTTGTGTAGCGGTGATTTTTGTGCAATTCTTTGACCTGCTATTTTGGTTTTGTGTAGCGGCAATTTTTGGCACCAAAATCGCTGCTACAAAAAGCCAAACTAATAAGTATAAGAATTGCACAAACACGGTATCCATGTACACACTGACCTATTTTCACTTAAAAAAACACCAGAGAATTGCAAAAACTTGGCATTGTGCACTCCTTCGCCATTGTTCATGTACACATCAATCTATTTTCACTTAAAAAGTCAAAGAAGCACCCAGTTCTACACTAGAGCCAAAGAAAAAATATATAATCTCAATAAACTACATTTTAAATCAAACAATGAAATAACATAAAAAAAGGAAATGCATCTACGCGCTACACACAAAAGACATATCCAGTTACCCTATTTAGAAATGTGTGCTTTCAGTCTGTGGAACACCAATTTCATAACAGCATCCAAAAACTATTCTCAAATCATGTTCCCTTTCTATTGGAATGCTTTAAATGGTGACCATTTGAACCTTTCTTGTGACAAACCCATTCAAAGCCATCTGAACGATCTTTATGTTTAACTAATAACTTTAACAATAAAAAGAAGACAATTATAATTCTGTTGAATTACATACAACAAAGTTTCTTTTTTTGTGTCCTCAACCACTTCAAAAGAAAAACTTCCACTTTCTCATTTTTTATCACCAAAGACCCACTTTACCACTAGTAACCATTTTATGATGCAAAACACACAATACGTGATGTATTTCCCAACTGACATCTAGCAAATATTTTTCCATCAGTCAAATTCACTCCAATCGTGCAACCAATTATGTCATAATAGGGTTTACATAACATTCAACTACTCAGGTTACCATAAATGAAACAACAACTTGGCGATAAATGAAACAACAATTTATCGATAATCCAAAGGCCACCCTTACTCTTACTTAAATATACTCTAACCAAATATACACGGCAATATTTAACATTCTAATTGGGTATTCTAAAAACATGCTGCTTTTAAAGATTTTGTTGTTAAATTTTTGCTGGCATTATGTGAGAAGAAAAGTATGTTTAATAAATGAAACTCAGGGACCGAAAAATTATCAATATTTAAGAAAATTGATATCACGAAATGAGAGAAGACTGGAAAAAATGCGTGGCAACACTTACACTCTGTTAGGATTCTAAAGATGTACTGCATTTAAAAATTTTACGATTGTTAAATTATTGATTTGTGAATCTGAAACACTATATGAGCAGAGAATATATTACGATCGATGCAATATTTTGAAATGAAAGCATGAGAATTGATATGTAGAAGAACACATAGTTATAATATTCCATTGCATGAAAGACTAGAATAATAAAAATGAGCAGTTTTTAATTAGCATTCAGTCATAAAGTATGTAGCATATTAGATTTTCTTTACAATTCACCAAGTTTATGTTTTAAATAAAACAAGCTTTAACCTATTCAGGACCAGCATTGCATATACACGACACAACGATTCCACTCTTAACAGCCTAGCATCGCATATACGAGAAGAGCTCCGACCGATCTCTTCAGCCCGATGTTGTGTATACATAACTTGAAAATGGAACGATTTATTTGAATTTTTAAATGCCAGAAGATGCTGCTAAATGGTAACGGTTTAAAAGTTTTCTCACTGGTTAAGTCATATAGCTTTTAACCTTCATGTATGAGCATTAGTTTCTCTTCTATGCTTCTGATTTTGATAGATTTATTGGTGTAAACAAACTGGGAATCCCAGCTCTTTAAATTAAAGAGACACCGGTGTGTTTATTTCATTAGGAATTTTGTTTTTTTCATTGTCTTCATTTTTATTCTTTGCGTTTTTTGTTAATAGAATGTTAGAAAATGCATCATCCAGTTTGATGTTTTCCTTTTTTTTTGAAGTAGAATGTGGGAAAACACACCTAGCTGACTATATGTAATGTCGGTGAACTTCCGTGATGCAAGAACTCAGATCAATTGTCCTTTTATATATTTAGTTTAAAACTTAAAATTGATAAAATAAAGATATCAGCTTTTCCGATGCATGATGCATCTTATTTGCTCGGAGAAAAAAATCATCATTATCCTGTGTGTCGATTCTCATTTTGAATTATTCCACACATAGCAGAATTATTAAATTGGAATTTAATTACCTACAGATAATTACTGCTTAATTTTTTTTATATTTTGTATTTTTAATTTTGTTTTCATGTGTATAGTATTTGTTTTTATGCTTATAATTTTAGTATTTTGCATGTTTCATTTATTTCTATTAATATGATATTCTTTATATTAATACATATTAATAATTAGTATATTAAGTACGTAATTTCAGAAATTGATGTCATTATATTAAAATGCTGATTTTATATGAATTTTGTTGTAAAAGTAGGCTTAACTGCTGAAAATACATGGGCCGGTCACAGCGTTCCATTTCTGGGGGTTCAGTCCTATGGCTGCACTTCATTCTCTGTGTGCTGGTCCTCAAGGGGTTAAGTATATCTCATTGTTGTTTAAAATGTGGACCTGGCAAGACATCATGCGCTCACCACATAAGATTTTTTTTTTTTTTCATCCAGTGAGAGAATGGAGAATACGATACTAAAGAAAAAGCAAGAGTACAGTAAACTGATCCTCCCTTCTCCACAATTTGCAGAGATAAAAATTGTTTCAAATTGACTTAACAAAGATAGAATGATTGGCAGAGATAAAAATTGTTCCAGCTTATTCTAGGAATTGTTCCCATGTAAAGTGTTCACTTTATACTGGAATAATTCCTAGAATAAGCATGGTCTTATTTATGTTTAGACCATTTCCCAATTGCTGTTTTCTGTAACAAAGATACTCTTCTACCATTTTTTGCTTGATGTATTTTAAATGATAATTCTGGGAGAATGATTCTATATTATTTGAAACATAGTACATAGTAGAAACTTGATTATCCACCAATCTTTTACCTTTCAATTTCTATCATCCCTCAAACTCATCAGCCACTGATGTACAAAATGAATCTGTCTAAACGTGAAAGGTACAGGAAAACACTGTAATTTTAAACAGGTCATACTGTATTGCTGACAGTTCAGAGTAGTGTCCGAACACCCGTGCGGCTTACTTAGACCATTCAGGTCTAGTCCGTACTCCGCAACTATCCAAGACAACACCTTGTGAGCCCCACAGGGGCCACGTCGGGTGTTTATTGTTAACACCTTCATCTTTGATGTATATGGATCTACAGGGGGTGTTCAGGCTGTTCATACATAATAGTAGTCAGTACAGTAAAATATGATTCTTTGTCATCATATATGGGAGAAAAAAAAAACTTTTTCAACCAAAAATAATGAAAATTTAGATATTTACATATTAGCACAACCACTTTAACACAGTTTGGCAATTTTTACTGGGAGAAAAAAAATAACAATGACTAATAGTTATGAAAAGTTATTTCTGACACAACTATTTTACATTTTAATTAGGTATTTATCCTGAAAAGCAAACAATAAACCCAATAAACCTACTTACAAGCTGGTTTTAGTTTTTTTGGTAGATATTTCATGGTGATTGCTTCATGAATGACTTTAAAGCAATTGGTCCATTTAGTGATTCTGTGGCAAAATACAGCATTTTGTTAGAAATTTTTCGCAGTTTCTTCCATTGCAGGGAAATCCCTGCTTATTTTAAAATTTAATGTAAAAACTTATTCTTGACTTATCTTTAAAAACCATAATAGCTTGAAATACAACAAAATGCATGCATAGCAATACTGATGGTTAAAATTGAAGAATTGTTATGCACACAGCAGGACTGAAGAATTCTAAAAAATTAATGATTTTTAATAATAATGTGAATAATTTAATATTAATATGAGAGTACTCAAATTTAGTAATCATCGGGTATCATGTTCTTTAAGAATAACTTAGAGAACAGTTCACACAATTTAATACAACTATATATATCTGGGAAAACTACAACAGATTTTTTTCTGTATAAATAAAAAGCAAAAAATAAATTTGACCTAAGTGATACAACACATAAATCATGTAAAAGACACTACATATTTATTTAAAATTTTATATTCTGGCAAGTACATAATGGTAAACAAGGTAATGAAGTATAATGTGACCAACTTCCAACTTTAATCTCAAATTTTCACTCATACTACAAAATGTATAAAGCTGAAAGTTTATTTTCATTAACGACTGGCAGTGAATTGAGTTTTGTTTTTTACAATCAATTTCAATGATTGACAGATGAGACCGACAGATAATCAGAATTCTATTATTCTATAATCTAACTCAGTTCATTAAGTTCACCCAGTGATAAACATTAAAGAATTCCCGTAAATTTACAATATGTATTATATTCTTTTCTAAGCATATCACCATTCCATTAGAAACCTTTTCTTTAAGTTACCAAAAAGAAAAAATGTTGAATTTTGTTAATTCTCACTTTCCTTCAATAAAAATTATATATTTAACAATTACTTTAATTTCTCATAACTTCCAATATCACTAAAAATCCTAATTTTTTGAAATGTATTTAGAGATATAATAAACTGTTCTCCTTAAGATTTAAAAGAAAAAAAATGTCAGGAAACTTTATTAAAGCCCTGCTAGTATATTTCCTTTGACAAGTTTTATAAATGTTTCAGAATGAACTTAAATACATTAACAATTAATAACCTGTCTCACAATTGTATATATTGTAAATTCAATGACAACTGCCCCAAACAAAAGTTGGTACTTATGTATTAACGCCACTGCAGCAGAAGTTGCGCTAATGCGCCAATAAAGAGCAATCTTGTTCGCACACAGCAACCCTTGTTGTTCACACGCGCATGCAGTTATCTTTAGGATTCTTCGTTGCCTTGTTGTTTGCTGATTTTTGACGCCATTTTTTAGTGCTACTGAAATGCGTATTTGGGATTTGCCAAAAACAGAATGAGATGCAATTATTTTTTTCCAGAAGCGAATTCCCATGACATGAAATTTTATTTTGGTAAACGTATGTTTTGGAAATGTAATTTAAGACAGTGTGATCAGGAAGTGGGACTTATAAAAAAACAACTGGTTTGAGGGAAGCAGAATTCCATTTTGTTCAGCTTTGAGATTCATATATGCTGATTCGAGATGCTGGTGCGAGGAGTTGACGTCGATTAAATTTTGAGAAAAGCAAATTGATTTATCGGATAAAACTATTATAGATTGGTACAATTACATGTGTGAATTACGTGTCTTGAATATGGAGAATAAGACCAGATAGCACTGTGGAAATTGATGAAAGTTTGTTTACTAAACGTAAAAATAATTGTGGTCGAGTATTACCTGAACAGTGGGTGTTTGATGATAGAGAAACAAAAGATTCGTTTGTTGTCACAGTTCCTAATAGAACTGGCTCTACCCTTCTTGATAAAATTATTGAAAACATTGCAGATGGTAGCACAATTTATTCTGACAGTTGGAAAGGTTACCAAACAAATAGAAGGATTTCTACGTGCCAAAGTTAATCATAAATACAATTTTATTGATCCTGATACAGGAGTTCATACACAAACAATTGAGAAAATGTGCAGCAGTGCTAAATGGAGGAACAAGAGACATAGGAGGTCAGCGAGATATCATTTGGAATCTTATTTATCTGAGTTCATGTGGCGACAGTATCTGGTGAAAGAAAATTGTGACTTTTTTTTAATCTATGTTAAACTCTATATCGGACCATTTTCCACCGAAATCCGACTGACTACTTTGTTTTTAAATAAAGTGTTTTGAATTTTGTAAGTATTTTGATTTTAAATAAAGTGTTTTGAATTTTGTAAGTATTTTGATTTTAAACAAAGTGTTTTATTTTATAATTTGACGCAAAAATTTTAGATGTAGATTGGCGACACTTAAAATCCGCCAAATATGTAGCTGCGGTGGCATTAATACGTAAGTACCGAAAAAGGTAACGACACAAAAAGATTAAGCAAAAATCAAACATAAAAACATAAAAACAGAAAAATCATATAAATTACCTGCTCTGAAACTAGGGATAACTGCCTTTCGATAGCAGCAAGAGATCTTAAAGAAAATTTCAAACGCCCCATGCTATATATCAACTCATGCAGAGAGGATAACACTGGTTCCAAGCCATCTTCACTAGATTCTTCACAAGAAGCCATAATCTATGAAATACAACAAAGTAAGTATATTCAGTGTGTCACACATATTATTAGAATACATTGATGTTAACCCTTTTAAAATAAAGCAGTATAAATGAATACTTATTGAAAATTTACATTCAAGCGTTTACTGCAAAAGGGAAGAGCATATATTAAATAATGAGAAATATATATTAAGAAATTAATGCAAAGGCACTACAGTTTCGGTTTGTATGCAATTACAACTATATTATGCTATTCCTAGAAATGTTGGTATACCTTAAGGTTTACAGAAAAAGTTAAGAAAAAAGATTAAGAAATCAATTAAGCATTACTACCAAAACATTGACAAATTACAGTTATTTGGCTGTGTAGCCGCAGAGTCTTTCTGCCCGTAGATGAAGTTAAGCTTGCTTAACCATAGCTGAAGGGGAAACATAGCCGAAAATGGGAAGTTAACAACTTATATTAATGAAAGTTACAAGAACTGCGACATAATAATTAGCAGACATTTGTAACCAGAAATACAGAATTATTTTACATTGTACTCAGTCATTATGAATGTTTTCCCTTCAGCTATGGGGTGTAATATTTTCTTCAGCTATGGGGTGTAATATTTTCTTCAGCGATAAAATAACTAGTATTACCAGTAGTTTCTCACTTCACAAAGAGTTTATTTAAACAATAACCGGATATTGTTTGGAGAACCAATAACCCTTTTCGGCCCTCCTAAATTTCTAAATTTAGAAGTGTAGGAGCCCTATGGAAGACTGTCAGGAAAGAACAAAATTAAGTAAATAAATAAAATGGTTGGTAAAATAATTAATTATGGAAATTAAATAATTAATTATTAGAGTAATTAAACAATTAATATTAAAATTTAATGAAATGTAAAGAAATAAATAAAAACATAACAAATTATTAAATAAGTGGTGGATAATTAAATATTAAAATAAAGTACTGGACCTTGACTTATTTAGCTTCGGCTGGAATTAAAATTTTGCATAAAAAATAAGAAATAGCTCAACTGGTCTCTAGTTTAATTTAAGCTCTGAATATACTGTACTACTTCAATGGATGACAGAAATAAAGACCATTGTTCTTTCAGCACACCAATCAAAATGTTAAAATGGTTAAGGTGTTAGTAATGAAAATATAGAGAATGTTATAAAACAATAAGAGAATATGAAGAAAGTTTTAACAGATGACCTGAACTATGTAATTCGTTAAAACTACGTACTGAAAAAAAAGAGAAGTGTCCAACATTTTCCGTCCACGATCTCGTCTGAATATAATTCTGGTTGTAAAGCAGAATATGACAGGAGAACAAATTTTCACCGAATCCACGGGTTAGTTGCAAAAAAGAAACAAGTGACAATTTTCATCCCTCGTCTTTGGTTACATCTTCCCAAAAAGTCTGCAAGTTCTCCTCTCCGCGGGAAGACACTAGCATAGGAAAAAAAATTTACCCGCTGTCATAAATTAATTGTATTTTTTGGAGAATAATCCTTTGATATGGGGGTGGGGACTTCGGGCTTCTCTTCGGGCTCAACCTCCGTCCAAGTGTTTATTTCCGAAGGAAAGAGAACCATGCATTCAGAAATTAGAATCGATTTTTAATATAATTTTATTATTAAAAAAATTTTTCTATATCAGATTTCTACTGAAATTGTTGTTCTATTACATTAAGAACCAGAGCCTTTTTATTAAGGACTCCGATGCCCTCCGGCTAGAAGTATGATTTATTTCCAGAACTACGAAGCATCGGAGCGGAGCTCCGCTGGACTCCGGCGCAATTTAAGCTCTAGCTATAGCTCAGTATTTTTTCTGCGCTGTAATCTGAAAACTTCGCATAGCGCAACATGCATCGTATAAAATTTTCTTCATCGGCAGCCAAATTTAAGCAGCTAACTCATTTAATTATTCTACGCTAAGAGTGGCAAATCAAATTATTCGGCTCATCAACAAGATTGTTCAAGTTACTGACAGTCAGAGCTTAAAGGCCTCATTCAATTGAAACAGCGATGATCACTCAAACAGCGATCGTTACATCCAGCATTAGCGATCACATTCGGAAATGAGTGATTTTTCGTATGCAGTTGAAACTGTTCGCTACCAGTCGAACTGGTAGGGGTTGCCAGAGGTTACTTGATGCGCGATGCTGTTTATCACGTGGTCGGAAGGTGCGTTGTTTTCGAAGTAACCAATGACAGAGATTCTAGGGATGCATGCTGACCCCTCAGTCATGCTGTAACCGTTGTTTAGGGTTGCAATTCAGGTTTGGTGTGCCCTCTTTGGCTTTTCAGCGCTATTTTTTCAAAGTTTTATCTATGAAAAGTTTTCAAAGGGTATCATTTTATTCTAATTGTTTTATGAAAATAGCTACCCTAAAAGACACATTCCGTTTACACAAATCCCATTAACATGTGAAAAGTATAGGTCAGGTAAGTTACTAATGCATACTGAAAAAAAAAAGGGATTCGAAAGATGCTTTAAAGCAAAAGAAAAGAAAAAATTTGCTCTATAACAACTCAAAAATATATTGTGATGCATTCTAAAAGGAAACTTCTATAATACATAATGATATAAATTAAATATATATAATACATAAAACTCTAAAATGAATAATGTTCATATCTATATAATAAATGCCAACATCATATCATGGTACATAACACTGCTACGAAAGGAAGAATATTTGATTAGAAATATTTAACATTTATTTGATGACACAGAAGAGTAAAACATAAAGCTGACAAGAAATATGAACACAAATTATGCAACTTAAGAAACAATAAGAAGCCCTTTATTTATTGCAATATTATAAGACCGATTACCAAGTAAATATAATTTATTAATTCTTTTATCTGAGTAATAAGTTTTTCATTAAAAATTTTAGCAGTGAATGCCAAAACAAATTTATTATTGGCGCCTTTGATGCAAGGTCACACAAAAATAAACATGATTTAGCAAATTTATGAAAATATTAAAATCAAAAGCATTAAATTACAGTAGCATATATTATTAAATTATTTAATTACACATTAAGAAAGCAATTGTCCTATAAATTTTAATTCTTTTATGAAAACTAAATTAAATTAAGAATGAGTGACTAAGCTTATTCAGCAGTTTAAAACATATTTCATGTTCATACATTGGAAACAAATTGACAGAGGATTTACAGTTAAATGAAAGAACTGGAAATGCAGTCTGCATGATGCATAAAATACAGTCAAAATTATTCGTTAAATACTTAAATCGCTGCTTACCTTCTTCAAAATGAATATAAATACAATATATTTATATTACTTTAAAGGAAACATTATATAATGCATGATTTTAATCATATTATCGGATGTTTCTATTTTTTTTTACATTGCAGCCAACTGACCGATTTTGGCGACAATATAACAAGGTCAAAAAATAACATGATTTTAAACCATAAATTCAACATTAAAATTTAAATAAAAAGCGCGCTTCATAGTTCTAATCGCGCACAAAGTTCAAATCAAACGTAAAATATAATTCTTTAAACTTTATCCATTCGCGATAATAACAATAAAAAAAACATGTCAAAATTCGCAATATCTGTGTATTGACCACACAGACACATTCTGCAATTCATTTTACACATGAAAATCTATTTGTCATTAATTAGCAACATTTAAATGAAAATACACATTTTGCTGAAAGATGAACGCTTATTTTTTAACAATATATGAAAACATACGAAGCTGAACTTACTTCAAAGAGCGCACGCTCCTGTGCTCGGAATCCATTCCAAATGGCGAGAATTAATTACCCATTTTCTTCATTTTTCGGGAAACAGAACACACTTAAGTTATTTTTGGAATAATATGACGAACTTGATGCAGCGCATCCAGCAATATTTCTCGGCAATTAGGTCGCAATCCATCAATACAAATGTAAACAACACAGAGCTAAATCAATGTCCACTAGCAACAAGTCCGCTTCATTTACATGTTTGAAAAATAAGTTTTCCCTGTCGACTGTGGTCAGAGTTGTATATGCAAGTCAAAAAATAGAATGAGACATTAAAGATATGACATAGCTTTATTTTATTATTCTCGTACGAGTAGGTTGAGACATTTGTCATATCGCTTGATAAGCTTCAAAAAGTCCTCCAAGAAAAATTCAGGGCTTTGCGTATGGAAGAAGCGTTGAACGGCTATGGGCGAAAGGCGACACAGCGGGAAAACGCGCAAGTCACCGATACACCATTGGGCGGAGGTCGCTGCAAATCAAGCAGATGGCGCTGTTGCAGTGCCTGCGCAAAGCGGAGACCAGCCTCTCATTTGAGCCCCGGTGGGTATGGAGAGAAGGTGCGTTTTGAATTAGTGGTTAAAGGAGGAAGTGAGAGCGGTTATCCACTATGAATGGGCACGTGGAGTATCAGGAACAGAAATTCATAACCGCCTCGTGGAAGTCTATGGGTCAGGTGGGATGTCGAAGCAAATGGTGCGGAGATGGTGTCGCACATTCAGTGATGAACGTCAGCAAGTGGAGGACATACCGAGAGCTGGACGGCCACTACAGATGCAAATGTCAGGAAGGGGGATGACATGATTAGAGCGAACCGGCGTATCACCATCGATGAAGTTGCGGAAGAACTTGGAATCTCACATGAGCGAGCTCAAAACATCATCCACGACATTCTTCGATACAGAAAAGTGCAGCACGATGGGTGCCCCGACAATTGACCTCGACACACAAGGAACAACGCATGGGGGTCAGCCTGGAACATCTCGTGCGTTACCATGAAGATGGCAATGACTTTCTGTTTCGGATTGTGACGGGGGATGAAACGTGGGTCCACCATTTCACGCCAGAATCGAAGGCCGCATCTATGGAATGGAAACATCCGTCATCACCTGTCCGAAAGACGTTCAAGACAACTCCCTCTGCAGGTAAAGTGCTCCTCACAGTTCTCTGGGAAGCCCAAGGAGTTTTGTTGCTGGACGTTTTGGAGGTTGGAACCATCAATGCTACGCGCTACTGTGACACCCTGTCGAAATTGAAAGAGGCGATTCGGCAAAAGGTGCCTGGCCTTCTCACATCTGGCGTTCTGCTGTTGGATGACAATGCCAGACCACATTCGGCGACGGCAACGCAAAACCATATTGCAACTCTTGGTTGGGAGCGCCTACACCATCCGCCATACAGTCCTGATCTCGCACCAAGCGACTTCCATCTGTTTCCGGCTTTGAAGAAAAATCTCGGGGAAGGCGCTTTGGAAGCAATACTGAAGTGAAACAAGCCGTTCAACGCTTCTTCCATATGCAAAGCCCTGATTTTTTCCTGGAGGGCTTTTTGAAGCTTATCAAGCGATATGACAAATGTCTCAATGTACTTGGTACCTATGTGGAAAAATAAAGGTATGTCATATCTTTAATGTCTCATTCTATTTTTTGACTTTCATACACAACTCTGACCACAGTCGACAGGGGAAACTTATTTTTCAACTTACCTTCGTATAACAGTGATGATGAGTCAGCTCCCCTTGCTAGGAGCCTTACACACTTTATACTTTGATATAAATTGCTGCCCATTCATTAGATCTAAAGGATTGCCCTTAAATCCTAAGTAGCTTGGCACACACTTGAATTCTGTCCTCGTGAAAACACAAACAAAACAGCCGCCATATTGATTCGATCGTTTACGCCGCGGAGTGATGGATTCGGAGTGATCGCTACGAGATAGATCGATCGTGAGCTCAGAGTGATAGTTGCGTTTCAATTGAATACCGAAACAGTAAAACCGATCGTAAATGATGACGCATCAGGACTAACGATTGCAAAATGTTTCAATTGAATGAGGCCTTAAATTGCGCCGGACCTTTGGCTTGCTTCTTAATTTTGAGGATAAATAACAATTCTAGTTCGAGCGCATCGGATCTCTAAACAAGAGGGCTCCAGAAATTCTTTAATGTAACTGAGCAACAATTTGAGCATTTTAATAACAAAATTGTATTTAAAAAATGATTCTAACTTCTGAATGCATGCTTTTCTTTCCTTGGGAAACAAAGCATTGGAGGACGACGAGACTAAGCAAAGAAAAGCCCTATCCACGTCTCAAAGGCTTATTCTTCAGAAAGTACAAGGAATTTATGACAGCGGGTAAATTTTTCGCTCCAATGCCAGTGTGATCCCGTTGAAAAGAGTACCTTCAGGCATTTTGGAACGTAACCACAGACGCGGGATGAAAATTGTCACTGGTTACTTTTTTAGCTAACCCTCGAATTCGGTGAAAGTTTGTTCCCCCGTCATATCCTGTTTGTTGTTGTTGCTGTTGTCTTGTCCATATTACATACAACAATGATTGCCATAGCCTACTCCAAAGAGAGGTTGGACTTCTATTTTTCCACCCTAATTTTGAGGAAGAGCACCCCGGGGGGATCAAGGGGTTTTCCACCTCTCTCCTCTTCCACCAAACCACACGAGAGGCCTTTCGGCTCGCCACATATTTAGAGTGCTCCCATACCGCACCGAAACTATACATTTACAAGCATCCATGCCTTCTCGGGAATTCGAGCCAGGCTCTTCAGTAAAGCAATACTGAGAGGAGATCATGGTCAGAAAATATTGGACCTTTCTCTCTTTGTTTTCCCACCTACAGGTCATCCATTAAAATTTTCTGCGTATTCTCTTACTGTTTATAACATTATTTCTAGTTCCATTAGAGAAGCTTTAACCATTTTAACGTTTTTCATTGGTGTGCTGGAAAAAGAATGGTTTTTATTTCTGTCATGTTTTAAAGTAGTACATTACATTCAGAGTTTAAATTAAAATCAGAACAGTTGAGTTATTTCTTATTTTTTGTGTGAAATTGTAATACCTGCCAAAACCCCAAATAAGTCAAGGTCCAGTATTTTATTTTAATATTTAATTGCTTACCACTTATTTAATAACTTATTATATTTTTATTTATCTCTTTACAGTTTATTAAATTTTAATATTTATTGTTCAATTATTCTAAGCATTAATTATTTGATTTTAATAATTAATTATTTAAATTTAATAATTAATAATTCGTTTAATTATTAATTATTTTACTAGTCATTTTATTAATTTATTTAATTTTGATCTTCTTTCCTTACAGTCTTCCATAGTGCTTTGACACTTCTAATTTTAGAAATTAAGCCCTGCTGATAGTCATTTATATTGCGCACCCCTTTGGTCACAGAAAGCAAGCCAATGACCGTGTTTTCGTTTGTTTGTTAATATAAGGACGTTAGCTTTAAATAAATAGACACTATTTTATTAATATAATTTGTGAATGCCGACAGTATTTAACTTCACCTTATTGTTGTCCTAAAAAGAATATTCCTTAAAAGCTATGCATTAGAGTGTGTGATTCTGTCGACTTACTTGGTAGAATTATATACTGTAAACACAAATATCTTTATTTGAGAATCTTAAGACGTGAAGTTTTTCTTTATTACAGTAATTCTTCTCGGGAATTCGAACCCGGGCCCAAAAGTCTAGTTTAATAGCAGAAAATTCGGTGAATTTTCGGATTGCATCTAACAAACCGAACGAATAAGATTGTTGAATACGAATTTGATCCTCCTTCAAATCCAGGCGAATGGACTAGCTGCATGGGTATTTATGTGGTTTTTCCCATGCAAAGGGTAAATACAAAAGATCAGGATGGCTAAACTTCAAGACGATGGGAGCCGCATGATAGATTTTATGAATGTTCGAGAGCCGCAAATCTAAATTTATATCGTTTAAAAAATAATGAGACAAGTTTTGAATATAAAGAAATTTTTTAAGTAAATTAATTAACATGTGATTAACATGATTTATATAAATATGAAAAAATACATCTTATAGGTTCTATAGTTCTATAGTTATCTCATAGGTTATCTTATAGGTTCTATAGTTCTATAGTTATATCTTACAGTTCTTTTCTAAACTATCTTGAGTTAAGAAAAGTCCCAACAAAATAATAATTTTTTACTTTTTTACTGTGCAACTTTGAGTAAATTACAAATCATTATTTAAATGAAAATTGAGTGTTTTTAACTCATAAGCAGTCGTTTAGAAACGATAACTTGAATGATATACATCAACAAGCACTGCGGAGAAACTGCTAGTTTAGAAAAAATATTTATTTTAAAATAAGCTATTAACGTGTTAGGCTTTTGCTTACAAAGTAATTTTGTTCCTCTACACAATTAGCATAAGGACCAACATACTGAAATCATTCGAATCTTTGAATCCTAACCTAAGAAACTGTTAAACATTTTTTTTTCCAATATTTTCGAATGACTACTTTTACTGATGCTCAGAATAGAAGAATTCACCAAAAAAAGAATAGGATTACAATTTCAGTGGTATTTGAGTAATCACTATCTCTCCTATGGCCCTGACTGTACAATATTTCAGCATTTTTCCAACGCAATCTGCCAAAATTTTTTAGTCATCTGTACATTGCGCGTCATTGAAAATTCTCGAAACTATCTCTCGAATCTTCCCGATAATTTTGGACATACATAACGAAGTTCATGAGCATCATTGAAAATTCGTGAAACTATCGCTCGAATTGACCTGATAATTTTGGACACAGATTATAAGGTATTTTCTCCTTTCTTCTGCACGCCTTCTTGGTGTTACGGTAGCACACTCGACGCGTATTCGAGAGGTCCAGGTTCTAGTCCAGGTTCAGGATCATTGTACAACTTTTCGTTTGGCTACTAAGCTTTCCTGAAGGATGTGTAAGACGTACATGATGATCGAAAATTAAGAAGGCAAATAATATCAATAAATTAAAAGAAGTGTAATACTGGCATCAGAGCCAGGGCAACCGGTGCAGCTGCAGAGCGGCAATACTAAGGAGTGAAAAATTATAGGTAAGACGAGCAGCAAAATGCCTCTAACCTAGTGCGATATTTACCAGCGACTCTAACCTAGTGCATCAAAATGCCTCTAACGTAGTGAGAGGTATAAAGAAAGATCATCAATCAAGAAATCGAAAAATACAAAAAAATATCACAAGCTAAAGAAATTTCACCAATATTTTTTTATGAATGGCGGGCACTTGCCGATAACGGCATTGTCCACTACTAAGGCCAGAAGTGGTGATCATCTTATTGTGGAGGCACCTAACGGGCGGCCACAGCTGCTTCCTATGAAGGGACAGACAATTTTGCATCTCTGCCTTCTCCGGGATTCGAGCCCAGGCTCTTCAGTATCGCAGTCAGGCTTCCCTAATCACTATACCGTCTGGGCGGCTAATTTCACCGATATCAATATGCCGATTTCGACAGAAACCTTAGAGTAGACAGACGTTTGTGTTCTCTTGATTCCTTTACACAACTTTATTGATATGAAGATTTGATGATTAAAGTGAAAGATCTCTATCTGGAATAACAGTATTTGATGAAATGGGAATTAAATATTTTGACTAAAATTTAAATCGTTGTTAAACCAGTGATTCTTCCCAGGACTCCAAATATTCCAGTATGCACAACCATTGGTGAAATAAATTATGATCTCTGGATGATTATCAAAGAATTATTACAAAAGATAAGAGTTTCACGTGGGAAAAGTGTTCATTAAGCATGTTATTGTAAATGGTTGCGAAATCCGTGAAGCAATTGCATAAAAATGCCTGACTCAGAGATAGGAAATTAATTTTGAAGGAGTTCCACAGAACGTTGAGACTTCACCGAAAATAAAATCCTCGTAAAATTCTTCCACAGATTAAAAGAGCTCTACATGGAATTGCAATGCGAAACACGTTTCTTCAGCAGTTACTCACGCCGTTCAAGAACTGAATACATGTAGTACACTAGAACAAAGAGCAGATCTTCCTGGTGGATTAACTGTTGTAAACAATGGAATCATACAGGAATGTAAGCACATACTGCCTGAAGTAAAATTAATTTCAGAAAAAAATATTAGGGAGAATAATTAAGTATTAGTATTGAGTTTTAGATTAACTTTGTAGTAGTGTATTCCGATGACCATTACCTGTTCATAAAGTAATATAACCGGAATATTAATTAACAGAAATGGAATTATTTGTAATTTTACGTATTTGTTGCTCTGACGATAAAGACACCAGTGGATAGTTTGAAATCCGCCAAATTTTCCCATATATAGTATCAGAAATTAAATTAGCGATTAATAAAGAAACGTGGCACTGCATGATTTCTATTTCAAATTCCATTTGTATTAAAAAATTAAACTACATTTATTCAAAACAAGTCGCATTTCAGATGGCAAAGGATCGCAAGTAGCTCGCGTGTCGCAATTAATGTGTCGGAGAGCAAAGCCGCAGTTTGGCCTATAGAGCTTTCCTTCCTAGGGAAGATTTTCTCCGAATAGGCAAATTAACCTTGTGGGCTTCAGCTTAATAAATTAATATAGCTCCTGTTGGACACTGCACAGGAAACTGCTCATGCAAATAAGTTGACAGTAACATATTTTAAGACCCATTTACACTAGCTAAACTTTGGTCTCAAGACAAGCATGCAAATTTCATGACTCCGCATAACCGCTTTTTTATGAAAATAGTTTCAAGTGCTGAGCAAATATTTCATTCTTGAAATTTTTAGTAACATTATCGCCTGACTATTTATCTGCTTTATGCAACAAATGCATAGATACTTAATTTCACCTCAAAATTGTGAGTGCTTTTTTTTTTAGTGATGCCGTCAAACAAGGTAACATTTCTCATGCTAGTGCTTCGCTAGAGGAAACGGGTCTTTAAGTCCCTGTTTTCAAAAGTGAGAAATGACTTTCAATAGAAATTAACACTGCAAACAGCTCGAGCTACAATCAGTCTTTAGATTGATCTTCTCATCATCATTGAAAGCAGACTTTTGTCTGCTTTTTGCTGCGACTTTTGTCAGAATGCAAGCTGCTGAAAAGGAAAGCTTCGTTTTCTTCCCAAGCCCAAATTTTGATGTCAAAGAACAGCATATTAACTATAAAATTTTGGGAAGTTTTCTTGGAAAGTTTAAACTGGGAAAGCTGTTCATCTTAAGGGCTTTCTGTTCAAATCACGTAGCTTTAAAACTAAAATTTACTTAACCAATGATATATAATTTGAATCGATAAATAAGCAGAAAGAATTCGAAAGATTTGGGTAGCAGCTTGGCTACTTGAAGGTTCTAAATTCAAATCCCAACAAAACTCAAGATTTTTACAACTAAGTATAAGAAGAAAGTATAATCAAAAATTCTTAATTGCTATTATCTGAAAATTTATAATAGGAATGGCGAGCGAAAAGGACATCGAATAATTTTGGGGTAACTGGGAGTATATTATCTCATCGGTTCAGTTATAGAAAATTAATGTCATAAGCGAAAAATAACGGTAGGTATTTGGTGCATCATAGGTTAAGCCTAGATAGATGAGAATTAGTTAAGTTTAGGTAGGTGATAGTATTAGAAGACAAGTGAGAATTTATAAAAAATTTCTGTAAAAAGAGAAATGACTATGTAAAGTCCTAGCCTTCACAAAACTTTAAACACTATTAACGATTCCCGGGGATCCTGCGACAAGCTGACCACTTGTCCACGTAAAGCTGCACAAGCACCCCGGAGCCCACGGTCTAGAAAGCAGATATCAGGGCACTGCCGGTCATGGCTCTCTAAAGGCTGTTTATGCCGCCGAGTTTAGTTTATTAACAATTCGCTGGAATCTACAAGGCATAAGCTAAAAATTATGTTATTTATATCGACAGCTCAGATTATTCCAAGCCCTTGAAAGCTGTTAAAAATAGCTTTAACTCCGGACAAATATGTGAGCAAGTATGCACAGTGGTAAATTGACTTAGCAAGACAGCCATTTGCGCTAAAATACCTACTAATGTTTTTACTAAAGTGACTAAGAAAGCTCAGCATTGGAGTTCAGCGTAATATCAATGAACTTGCTGCCTGAGTGTTTTCATGTTTTTCTGCTTGTGCAACATGGATAATAACGAATTTTAATAAGAGGAAGGCCTCGAAATCTCTACATGTTTTGCTTCTTCCTAGCATGTTTTTTCGTAAGCTATTAAACTAAACTAAACCTCGCCTAAAAGTGCAGAGATGCTACTTTAAATAATTTCCCCAGAAAGCCTGATTTTATATGCACTTGTGTTGCTTACGTTGGCGATTAAATATTTCTAAACGTTTTCTTTTGGCTTCGAAGTTTTCGGAACTACGAGTTTTCTTCGGTAGATTCTGCAAACACACATTCTGATAGCCTAAAACAATAAGTTGTAAAACACTCGCAGTAGCGTCTAGTACCCTCCTTTATTTAAATTAAATCAGTTTAGGGAAATAGGGAAATTAAAATTAACCAAAAGAAATGTAAAGCACACTCAAAGCAACAGAGCGATTCCAAGAAAAAATATGTCCATTCGCAATCTTCTTCATAGATCTTTAAAGACAATGTTATTTGTATACGGCTTACCACATGAATTCTATCTGCCTAAAGCAAGTAATATTTCCATGGAAGATTCACTAAGGGAATCTGGCTCTCAGCTTCAATTCCACAAAATCCCCCAAGTAGCCAACTTGTTCGTCTGTCTTAAAACTCCAAGTATTCAGTTGTCTTAAGGCCTGGGCTTCTAGCAGTGGCGTAGCTAGGGTGAGGCAAGGGGGGCATCGGTCCCGGGCGCAGTATCCAAGGGGCGCCAAATTGATGCTACGAAATTTTTAATGAAATATTTTCCATTTTTGGCACACAGAAAGGGGCGCAAATTCTTGAATTCTCCCTGAGCGCTGGAAACCCGAGCTACGCCACTGGCTACTAGTGGGACCACAGAGCTTTATAAAAGCTTTATAAAATATTTTTAAAATTGAAAACTGCTACAAGAATGTGTATAGTATGTTTATTGTCTTACAGTAAAAAGAAATTTATTTTTAAATATTCGTAAACATTTATTTAATTTAATAAAATGTCACCAGATATTATTAGGAAAAACTAACTTAAACCTTCACAGAAAAATGGTTACATACTTTACAAAAAATGTTTACAGGGCGATAACAAGCGATTTTTTAAGAAACAGAATAAACATTGTAATGACGCTATCTAGTCTCTCTGCAGGCAAGGAATTTATGCAAGGAATTCTTACAACACTAACGTTTGTGAAAAACGCAACACCATGAAGGAATTACCGGAAATGAATGAAATTTGTTCCACATATTACTGGTAGTGCTTCAAATAAACGATTAAGTTTACAAGGCAAAAAGCAAAATAAACGTCGGAAATCAGTACTTTGTGCTTCAGCCAAACTGAGAGATGAACGTTTGTACACTCGTGCCAATTAATCATACAGGTTCTGAATGTAATCTTGGGCAACGGCATTTCATATGGCTTCAACTTGACACAAAAGTTCAGCCTTAGTGTGTGCCCCACTAGCTGTACGGGAGAATCGCCGGTAGATGAAAGCCCAGACATACTCAGTGGGTGATCAGGCCAATGATGAAGCGAAATCGAAATTTGTTGTGCCTTAAAGAAGTCTGAGAAACATGTGCACGGAGGTTATCCTGCTGAAATACAGCGCCTGGAATGCGTCGAAGAATGGGGAGGACCTCTGACTCCCCAACTTCCCTTATGTAGCGATCACTGTTGAGGTAGCCGCATGTTGTACTAGACGGGATCGACAATTATAATACCAAATAGCTCCCCACACCATGATACCAGGTGTTTGTGCGGTATGAAGCCGGGGGAGCAAACGTTCCTCTCTAACTTCTGATGCGTATTTTTCCATCATTGTACTCCAGATTGTAGCGAGATTCATCGGAGAAAAAAACCTGTTGCGACAGGGCATGCACAGTGTTGTCGTGCCCATTGAAGTCGGAGGCATCTGCAATTCAGCGACAGGGGGGAATCCTGCGTAGAGGAATCCTTTCAGGTAGTTCCTGATGTAGGAAACGGCAAACGAACCGTGAAGCTAGCAACACCTGTAACCGTGTTCCAATGTTGTGCTAACATAGGAGGGCATGCTATGCGATCCATCGCAGCTTTGCGGATGAGAAGTCTGTCGCTCCGTGCCGTTGTGCTACTGCGTGTCAGACTGCCAGGATATCGCATTGGTTTGTTCTGCTCTGTCTATTTCTCCCAAACACGGATCATTGTTGTGGCATTAGATTGCACGCGGGCTGAGATTGCTGGAGACGAAAGTCCACCCTCTCGCATACCAAAGATTCGGCCTCATTCGAACTTCATTAGTTGTTGGTATAGCCTTCTCTGTTGTTGAGGCAGCATACTAACCACTGACTAAACCTTCACCTCAGCCAGAGGACGATAAACAAATTTTAACGCAATTTTATAATCCTTTATGAAACAAGCGGCCGGTTCTCATTCTACGCATGTGCAGTCGCTTTGTAATTCTAATCATTTGCATGTCTTTTGTCACTTTACACTTCCTGAAAGTTTGATTGAATTTGCAAAATTCCTTCATATTGTTGCAATTTTCACAAACATTAGTGTATATTCTGTGTAAGAAGTGGAGTCAATTACTTTCTATTAACTTCTAATTCTGGTCTTCTAATTAAGTCACGTTTTCTTACTCCCTTGTACGACGCAAAGGAAGTATTATAATCATGAAAAATTTCAGGTACCATATTTCAACGAAAATATATATTTTGAGCGCTGTCGAATGCAATTTAACGATGTTTTTGCTTGACATCTGTACGTAAGGACAGAATAAAGGACTCATTTTCCCCCAAAAGAATTATAAAACTGATTTAAATTGGATTCAGAAATGATATTTTCGTGGCGTCTGTACGTAGGTATGTACACTGCGTAAAAAAAGACAGTTCTGATCTCCCGTTCTATTGGGCTGATTGACGAAATCAACTTGCTTTTTTCCCATCTCAAAAGCGTTACTTTGGATATGTATTAGATTTATATAAAGCATTGTTCTAATATAGGTATTTTGACACAAAATCGGACTTTTTCTGAAATGGCATGCCAATTTTTTTCTATATTTTGATTATACGACTCAAATTATGCCAATCTGCCAAGTTTTCGCACGAGTAAACTGAGAAGCTTTTAAGAATTTTTTAAACTTTCATATGTTTTCTTTAGATAGTACATCTAATGATATACTTTAAATTAGGAATTTTAATCAGGTGCTCGGCCAGTTTTCAAAGATAACTTTCTTAAATATAAAGGATTAGGTAATATAAAATATTTTCTGTTGCGTATAATGTTGTAGCAGTTTGGATTACATTATTATACATAACATACCCAGGCGAAGAATTTTGTACTATAAGAAGGCTGCTTCATTTGAATTAATTTCATTTGTTGGTACATAAATTTAAATTTCTCATAAGATGGATTATTTTTTGATTCTATACATTTCAACAATAGTTCTGATATTTTTTCTAATTCTAATTTGAATATTCGATCATCATGATAATTAGAATCAGGAAAAGCATATAGGCAGCTAATTATTGTGTCAAGTTTAGAGCATCTACCACATAACTCTTCTACAGGTATTCCCTTGAACTTTTCAACAGGACTTTCATGTTCATTGATAAAAAACGTCTATATTAAAATCTTCCAATACTTTTTTAAAAGACTCCGTTCAGTTGGTATAGTTGTTAGGGCAGCCGATTGCGATACCAAGGGGCCTGGGTTCCAATCTCAGACAAGGCACCGTCCATTCGAACTGTCCATAGAAGGTAAGGGAGGCTCACCTATTAAGTGCCTCCATAATACCGCTCCTTAGTAGTGGCCAACGTCTATGGCGACTTGTGCCAACCATTTGAAGAAAAAATTATTTTTAAAGATACCAGCATTTTTGGACAGTTTACAAATTATGATCTCTAAAAACAGCAGAGTTCACGTTTTCTTTCATAAATGTCCTCAAAGATCCAAGATTTTCTTTCCTTCTTTTGTTTTAGTTGGTAATAACATCATTCTTTTTCCACTGTTGAATCTATTTATATCATCAAGCATTAATTTCAGCTTCTGTTTCTTCAGGAGTTTTCCGTATATGGGAAGTTTCTTAGATAGATAGTTGGTTTTGAAAAATCGTAGGATAAGTTCCTTTTTCAAAGTTCGTTAATTTCTCGGAACTACTAATAGCGTTCAATCATCACGAATGACTTTACCTTCTCGAGCTATAAATTCTTCCTCGAAATGCTTCATGCACACATAGCTGTGTTTCCTAGGAACAAAATCTTCTCAATTAATATTTTGCAAACCGTGAGAAAGTAAAGGATTCAAAAGAAATTTAAAAGTGGACACACACTGTTTATTGCCCTCATCATTTATCGGTACTTAGGTACACTATTCTTTCTTGGCATTCTAAAACATCTTTCTAGCAAATTTGAATTCACAATATGATATTATCCCTTTTGATAAAGCACAAAGTGTTTTAAAATAAAAAACACAAGTAAGCAAATATCTCACTGACGTTAGACCTACGGAAGAGCAAGATCTACCAAAAAAATAAATGCCAAAGGTCATGATGTCAGATTATAGGATCATCAGAGCAGAATAGGCCTGCAGATAACTAATTGGCCTTGATCTAGCCCCAACTATCAGTCTTAACTGGCTTGTGTTCGATGGCATGTGATTTAATTTAAATTATATAAAATTACAGCACTCTAACCAAACAACAATCTATCAGTTAATTGCAAGTAATCATCAGTTATTTTAATTAATTTATTTTTATTTTACAAATGCCAAACATAGCGCTTATGCCATTAGTTCACGGGCTCTCTAGTACTTTTTAACAATGTCCTCATACCGAGAAAGTGCATTTAAATGTTCAAAAATCTTAGGCTGATTGGGGTCACACAAAATACAGTTTGAGGAATCCACCACTCCAATTCTGTAGAAGCGGTATCGCAAACAGTCGTCCGGTCAGACGTCTAAATAGAGCGACCGCTGTCTTTCTTGGAAAACTGGGAATGAAAGTTGTCTCTTCCCCCAGAATTCTCCATCTCTTAACCATAGCACGTTTAATCATATTATGCTTAAGAATTTTCTTAAGAGTCAGGTTAACAAACCGCTTAGTCGTATGAAAAGAAAGCGGTTGATTAATGCGTTGCATTATCAAAGTTCCTTCCTTATCCATCCTATCAGCTTTTTCGTTTCCCATTATTTTAATTAATAAAAGATGTTCCTGGATGTACATGTAATATACATTCCATAGATATCTTGAGATTAGAAAAACAACTGCGTGAATACGTGAGATGACGTAACAGATAAGTAAAGCTTTCAGACATGACCATTGATTTAATACAGTTTTATTTGTACAGCAAGCCTTGATACACATAAATAGGTTCACAATCATCATCTATGCACCCAATTTTGCACAGCTTTACATTTCCAAACGATAGACAGCACAGGCAAGCGATATCTCTAAACAGCAAATTGCGAGGTGGATAAAAGTACTGTGCAATTAGGTAAAAGCGGTATTCATAGAGTTGGTTCTTTTGTTTAAATTCTGAACTGTGATCAAAGGGAAAAAATTCGCAGTGCTACTCTTACGTAACTTCATTTTCAGATGACACACTTTAGATTCATATTTTAGTAGTTTTGAGATAGGAAGGGAACGCAGCCAAATATAAATGAGAAATTAAATTTAATTTAGTAGGTTTCTTCCATATATTTTATATCTTGCACAAAAAGTGGCATTATATTTGATATAGAAAAATGCTGAGTCTTTTAACGTTAATTCAACCATTTCGGTACGATTTTACGCTTTATTTTTATCGTTATGCTCAAAAAGTGGGAAAAAACCAGTTCAGAAAAGTTATTATTCTAGAAATATACTACATAAAAGAGAATTCATATTTTATATATTTCTTATTGATGAAGCAATCGATTTTAACAGTGCAGATCGAAACTGTAGTAATTCAATTTGCATAACTTATGCATTTGAGATTGATGAGATCGAAATCCTCAAAATGCGATCTAAGAATGTGAAATTTCCCTTATTATTTCCTGACCTACGAACTGCTACTCGCTTAATTTTTTCTCCCGTTCAAAAGCGGATGGACTGCCTTGACTGGCCAAGAGAGGCTGCATAAAGATACAGGCACTATATTGCGAATTGATGATCGTTCGTCGAGATACATGGGATGTCAGAACTCTTATGAAGTTCAGCTTATTCACTGAAGAATGCTACCTTCACTAAGATGCTAGGGACTCCCATGTAAAGATTTAAGTGTGCATTCTTTGATTTGCTTAAAGGTGCGGGCATCGTTATCAAATCGTTGGGTTGTCGGTATATGAAAATTTCTTGACTTTCATGCTTTGAAATAAAGAGTTAGATAGCTGTAAGTCTGCTACAAGTGAACGACAACAGGGTTAAGAAGATGAGTTTAATTCATTTACACTGCTGGCCACCCAGTTGCATCACCAAGAAAGACAAGAGATATCACAACAAAATTTATTTAGTAGATAACATGTTGAAGAAGTATCAAATGATTAAATTTATAGACTTCTGTGAAGTGTGGTTCCTTCTAGAATCAGTAGCCAGAGTAGCCGCCATTGTTGGAGATCACCGCTGCCACACGCCTCGGCATTGATTCAAAGAGACTTTGGATGTGTTCTTGGGGTACAGCAGACCAAGCAGCTTCCACATGTTGCCAAAGTTGTTCTGGTGTGGTAGCTTGAGATGTAATCTGGGTGAATCGTTCAGCAACCATGGACCACATGTTTCCTATCAGCGAAAGATCAGTTCAATCTGACGATTGACGAAGAACCCTTGGACAATGCGTGCCACTTGTGGTCGCGCATTATCAAATGGAGTACCAAAAGCAGGTAAGCGTATTCATAGAGTTACTGCTCAAATAGCTTTTTTTTTATGTTCGTATGTGGCTCAAATAATTGATTTTCATCTTGCCATACATCTATTGTTGTAAAGAAAGAAATTCATTGGTGTCAAATAGAAATCGATTGAAGATCAACTAATGCCTCTGCCTATTCATTTTCCTACGAATCAGTTGCTAAGTGAAGACCGCCCAGTCTCTACATAATATGGGGAGAATCTAAGCTATTAAAAATGCGGCTTTCCCTTTTTCCACATTTTTTAAACCGTCCAAACAGAACGTTTTCACATATATCACATTTAAAATCATCGCTTCAGAGGTAGAAAAAGTTCCGATGATTCTATCATGCATAATTCTACATCTGACATTCGACGTTCATATTGTTATATAAGAACTTCTGCGATGTTCTTTTCGATTCCTTTCCAGCATAATTAATATATATATATTTCGAAAGCTTCAGATTACAACTTTGAACTTTGAAACGTTACACTTTGAAACACTTCGAAAAGACTTTAGAAAACTAACATTTTGAAAAGTTTAATATTAGATTTTCAAAATTGCAAAAATAAAATAAATGAATAAAAATAAAATAAAAAATCATCAGTCATTACTTCTACATGGAAAGAAAATTCCAAAGGAATACCCGGAAAAGGTGCATATTGTTTCCAATGCTGCTAAAGTTGAATCGTTAGTAACAAAAGAAAATCCATCGAAGCAAAAATTAGGTGCAAGATCTATAAATACGTCTGCAGCAACAATAAATAAAAACTGAAAGCTTTCAGATTGTATATAACTCCCAAAAGGGCGTTTTATTTATTTTTTTTTGTGTTATCTTTATTTATCAATTATCATGTTCTTGGCAATTAAACTATAAAATTGAGTTCAACAGTAGTATCACAAAATAATTTAAAAAGAGCTTATCTTTAGAATTTCCGATACACAATCTCGCTGGCTGGAGATAATTTTATTTTTCGTACAGTGTTGCCATTGCTCGGTTTGAAATAGTTGAGTTTCTTAATCAAAAACTCATAAATGCTTTACGAAATATCATGCTCATAAATATATCAAACTTATAAATATCAAACTCATAAATGCTTTACGAGATAATAAAACACATTCCAAGTTCTAAATTTGGGCTTCCAGATGCCCATATTTGAGCCGAGACGTAACGTTATTCGAAATTTGATGGCTCTAGGTAGCGTTGTTTTATCACAGTGCAAGAAACATACGTACATTTGTGCAGATTCTTCATTATTTAATTTCTTTAAATATAACGCAGGGCTCTAATATTTGGTGGCAACAATTTGAAAAGTGAAACGCGGTTTACACTGAACCAACGCAAAATGCCAAAACGAAATTAATAGCCCTTCTGGAGGCGAAAATGAGAAAAAAAGAAATTAATAGCCCTTCTTATTTTATTTTATTGGCCGTTCCATTATTAAAAGACTCAGCAGTTTGATTCTAGTGTGTAGATTTAATTTTACCAGTTGGTGGAGTTTTAAGGTAAAAAATTGCGATAGGTTTACTCGTTTAGAATTATTTCAGCTGCTAACGATATAAAATGCAAAATTAATTACACAAATGGTATGAAAAAATTTGCTACGATATTATTTCATTGTAAATCAACGCCATATGCAGAGCTGCGCACTTAATTACGAAAGAAAATATTTAATTATCGAAGACCTAACTGTACCTTCGATTAACGGCATCTCTTGCGGTAAATATTTCTCCCATGTAAATTGGAAATGCGTTCTATTTTTCCAAAATGCCAAATTCAAAAATTGAAAATAAAATACCTCGAAGAGGTTTTTTTTTCTTTAAGAAGTGTAATAAATGACTAAATAAATAGAAACTCTTTGAGATAGTTGTTATATCATGCGTGAAGATTTTTAACATGATGATTATAAAATTAATTCTTTGTCATCTACCAGAAGACTAAAGGTGATAAACAAGTTACTATTTGACTTCTAAATTAATACTTGTTCGGCGTGTTATTCCATCTTAAGTTACTGTTTATTAGACGGAAGATTTAACTTCTTGTAAACAACATCATGCAACGTGCTTTTGAGAACGTATGCAACGACTGCTTTGGATATGTTAATTTCTGACTACATTGCGACCTCGAAGGGAACCTTTTGGTTTGCTCTGGAGAGGTAATCTAATTTGTTCCCCCATTTCCAGAGCTTATTAGAGGCCTTCCGGCCTCCCTGATGAATATCCTTTTAAAATGCTTCCTGTTTCCTACAACTATTGATGCTCCTTACGGATCTTTGATTGTTCAGTACATGCTTATCGTATTTTTAATTGAAATTCCTCTCCACATTTGTGCCTGACTTCATTTCTGAAAATCCTAATTCACTCACTGATTCATTATGATATTATTCTGTTAAATAATTAGGTGGTCTACGATGTTGTGTTTTTTAACATTTACTTACAATATCGTTTTACCTGTGTAAGGGTATCTTTAGCAGACGTGCTAATCTATAATGAAGACGTCTGCAATTCGAAATGGAGGGCTTGCATTTATTTCATAGTATCGAAGGATTATTCTCTGACTGGATGTTTCAACGCTGACAATTATTTTCTCAATAATAATATGCATGATTGCCTGAATCCTTAACTATCACCAATTTTCCGTGAAATAAATTAAAAAGAATGTTAAATTTACCTATTTACATAATTGCTGCTTTTAACTGAATTTTCCAGCATGAAAAATTAGAAGAACTTCAAAACTTTATTACTTATAATAGAATCTTTTCTAACCGGCAGCTACGGAACTTTCCCGTTTCTATATAAGCAATCAATCAATCAAGTTTTTAGATCAACTTCTGCTAATGAAAGCAACTGCGGAGTCTCACTCTTTTTGCTCAGGATAAGAAGCAGATTTTCAAAACGTTTCTGAAGAACAGATTTACTTGTCGTATAACCTCATTTTAGGGAGACGGACTTTATAAATCTCAAAAATACCACCTAGGGTATGAATGTGTAAAGAATTGACTGTTATCAGCTGGTCGACACGCTAACCATTCGGATAAGTACTAATGAGAAACCAGGCTTGTGTATTTTATACTCCTAGATCCAAGACTACACAGATCTCAGCTAGTACAATAAACGGAGGATCGATTGCGAAGAATACAACCCAAAGCGGCCGAGCGGTGAAATCGTTGAACACTGATAGTTCCAATCTGGGTTCTATTCCAGGCGGACGGACTGGCTGCAATGGAGTTTTCGTGTTTTTCCCCTTGTGTAATGTGTATATGAGGCAGTTTTCCTCAAAAATTCCTTCCCTTAGGCAGATGGCCCTAGTGTGTTTTGCCATAATCAACTAAACTAAATCGGATAAGATATTTTTGCAGATAACTGAATACGTATTTCTAGAACTTAACCTGTTCATATTTTGTCATGCCACTCAGCAGCATGAGCAGTTCATAGTTCGTTTTTTTTTCAATCTGTCGGCCACAATTAAATAAGTAATATTCAAATCATACAGATTATTTAAAATTAAACCTCATACACATAATTTTAAATCAGAATAATTTTAAATCGTACTGATAAAAAACTGATAGAGAGCACTCTTAGATTCTGCTTTAAAGGTTCTACTCTGTTCTGGAAAGTTCTACAGCGTTTTAAACAGTAAACGAACGCTGTATCACCGAATGGTTTTAGTAAGACCTGATAGCACGAAAGCAAAAACGGATACTTGAACCTAAAATGGGTGATGGGATCTCAAAACTGAAACTGTGTAGAAATGTTAATATTTATTTTTTTGTAAAAGAACGATTATAAATTCTTTTGTTATCGTGTGTGATTTCCACATGAAAAGAAATTTTTCATATGCAGCAGAACCCGCTTAAAAATTTTTCACAAAATATTTACTAATAATGCAAAAATTAATTTATAGCTTCACCAACTGTTTTGAATTAAATCCATTCATTTGTAGCCCGAAGGGACGTTAGCTCAGAAGGCCTATTATTCTCGAAATGGCATTTTGCGTCGAATCACTTAAATACGATGAATCACTTTTCAAATTGTTGCCACCAAATATTATCGCCCTGTATTATATTTAAAGAAACTAAGCAATGAAGAATCTGCATAAATGCAAGTATGTTTTTCTCACTGTGAAAAAACAACAGTACCTAGAGACATCAAATTTTGAATAACATAGTCCTCCACCCGCACATGTGTACCCGGAAGCCCGAATTTATAATTTATAATTTATTTTATTGTCTGTTTTATATTTTATAAAAGTTTCACGAATTTTTGATTAAAAATTCATTAATTTCAAGCGAGCAGTGGCAACACTATAAAGAATAAAACATTTTTATCTCCAGCGCGCGAGACTGTCTATCAGAAATACTAAGCTATGCTGTTTTTAAATATTTTTAGTCTAAATACTGTTGAAACGTGTATGTGTAAACGAAAAAAAAACCGCCTTTTTGTGCGTAATATAAAATTTGAAAGCTTTCGGATTTTTTTAAAAATTAATTTAGTAAATTTTATTTCCCCTTAAATTGGGATTTAAAAAATTAGATATTTGAATTTTTATTTCAACAAAATTATTTTAGAACCTAAGAAAAGTCCATTAAATTCTAATATGATGTGGAATGTACAATAAAATTATCGATATTTTTTACCCCGATTTTCTTAAAATATCAGGATTATAGAAAGTCAGAAATCAGTTTCAGCATTGTATCCAAACAAATAAAGAGAGAAATCAAATAAAATTAAGTAAAAAGAAATTTGTTTGAGTGCGTGTTTTAAGACTAACTTCATGCAGCTTACATTATCTGCGTGTTATGTATAACTTTAAATTCTAGTAGTACTTGCTATTTTATAATACCTTAAGTAATTTTTTTAAAAATGCTTCCATGTTCTTTTTTACTTCATTTTTGCTCAGTTTCGATAAACAGCTCTGAAATTATAAAGACGAAAGCATCCTAAACGTTAAAACAGACATGTTTATTCGTTTGACAGAAAATATAGAGGCGTGGATTTCATGATATGCCAGAAGTACAGATTTTTACGTTGAGTGTCATTTGCCTAATGGCTTTAGTCTCAGTTCGTTTTCCAGAAAGCCCGTAATCAGAAGAGAAAGCTACTGCTTCAATTACTAGTTTCCTACACGCTGCCCCATCACTTGGTTTCCACCACCAATTTGCAGCAGTGTTTCCCATCAATCTGGAAAATCTCTTACGCCATTCTTCACAACTCTGGGAGAATATCATGTTCAGTAGAACAGCAATTACATGCTTGCCGACTGTTGAAAAGAGTGGTTACTTTCTTTTGCGGAACACATTCTTTTCTTGGGGGGGGGGGGGGGTTTGGGGGGGGGGGGGCAGGAAGAGCAAATAAATAAAACATGCTGGGCAGGGTTGCCAGAATGGTGTACATTTCATTTAGGAAATGATTGCAGAATTTCGAAACGTAGTATTTAAATGTACATGCCTCGGCTTCAACCTGCATATATTTTTGAATGAACCAGCGTCTATCTTCTAAACGATTTATACCGTAAATCATTGGGAAGTCACGGCCTCGACATCAGAGACGTTATATTTCTCCATAAGCACTGACGAGTAATGTAATATCATAAATTACGTAAAATTGAAAACATAACAAAAGGAATTCGTAAAGAGCGTACGCAAAAGCTTTAAACCTTTTCGATCTGTTTATTGTTTTCAGCTTGCAGGTTTCTCATCCTGGGAAAATAGAAAAAGTTGCCGCTTCAGGTAAATAAATATTTATTGCGAGTGATCCATTGGCAAAATGCATGTCTGTGTCTTGAACAATTAGATTTCTTTGCTTGTTAAATAAATGCATGGGTGAAATAATATCACATGATGAAATAATATCATAACAATTTCTTATAAGCATCATTTGGAACTGCTATTTTAACAACTCATTTTAAATATATGGGTTTAATATGAGTTTCTGAGAAATTAATATTTAAATTAATAGACTAATAATAATTATTTAGTTTAACTATTCGAAGCGTTACAATGGATTGAAACTTAGAGAGTTTTCTTTTTTTTTTCCTTCATTTTTGTACTTTTTAAATTCGCAAATATTTTACTAACTTTTCGAAATTTTAATGGGGAGTTCTTCGACGCATTAGACTGCAATCGAAAATCTTCAGATTATGATTTATTTTTTTTTAATTTCATCATGTGTATAAATGATAATCATGTGTATAAATGCTATGCATATTCATATTTGGTATCAAACAAAAATTCTCCCGGTTTCAAGACAGCGTGCGTATTTTCGGAAGCTCATGATTTCACATTTAATCACTGCATCAGAGTATAATTTTTTAGCGACATTGGATGCAGTGTCTTCAAGTATTGAAAATTACAGGGCATAAATGAAAATATATCGGAATTCAAGAGAGAATACATTATTGACGCTTATCTGGCTTTGTTACCACGACAGCAGATCTTTTGTTCAGAGATCAAGTTATTCTATTTATACCTGCTTGTGTGGTAAAGCAAAGAACATGGCAAATCGAGATAATTGCTGAGGTAAGAAATGTATCGGAAAAGGATGTTATACTATTTAAAATAATAAAATGTTTTTCAGAATTTAACATTCTGATGAACTCTTCTATATAAACTATCTGTATATATCACCCACTTCTACATAAACTGTCTGTCGGGAACTTCTTAGGATAAATATTCACTATCAAGTAGCTAAGCAAAATTATTGCTAACCAGCACTCACGCTAAACTGTTTAGCTATTGCAGGAACGCAAGACGCAGACCGAAGTAGCTAACTTCAATATACATATGATCAAATCTCTTTTTTTTTTAAATGTGTCGCAGTCTACTTAAGTTATCTACAGGAAAATTACGGAGCAAATTTTATTTTATTGTGTAATCATTAATGGGAAATCTGCATCTACATATCTCCAGCCGAGCATGCATAATTAATGTACATCCAGACAAAGATAATGATAAATAACCTTCACTAGTAGAGTAGTAAGTCCCGTAACCTGTAGGCGGATGTGACGTCACAGGACAGGGACGTGGCCACCGCCATCTTGGAATTGTTACAATCGGAAGTGACGTAGACGGGTTTTAATGATGCTATGCATGATAGATTTATTTTTTGTGGCAAGGATAATATTTTGACAAATTTTATTTTTGTGCCAACAACTTCTTGAATCACGTGTTTTGGATGATATAAGTTTTAATTTAGTATTTTTAGTCATTAAATATGCGGTTATTTTTAATTATTTAATTCGTCATTATTTTAATTATTTAATGTTTTTAATTTTTAGTCTTTATTTTTAACTGAATATGTTATTTAATTTAATACAATTATTTTTAATGAATAAATTTTATGTAATTGCAAGAGTTTGAAAAAGTGTACTGTGAATGACAGATGATACAGGGCGCTGAGCTCTCTCTCTCGAAGGTTGGCATGGAAGGCGAATTGTCAACTTCAACTAAGATACTAAAACACCCACAGCCATTTGTTTCTATGAGTTATGATTAAATTCCGTCTTTTGCGTGTTGAGTTCGTCTCCTGTCGATCACGATCGACTTGTTGTTATATAATATTCAGATGTTAAACAACTTCTTTTTGGACTCAAAATATTTTTCATATGAGAAACGATTTGTTCGCATAGCAATGTGGAACCAAATGCAGAAAGCAGATCATATGCAGTTTTCTTCAGACAATTAAATCTCTCCGTCACTGACATACAGCAATTTAAAATAGTCGTCGATTTATCCTTAAACTTATCTTCCAGATTTATTCGTAACTGATTAATTTTGCTTTCCATAATTATGAAGATGTTAGTTTAATAAGTTCCATTTCAAAATTATCAACTTCCATCCACTCAAAAATTGACAAATTGGATGGGATGATTAAATCTGGTTTGATAAGGAAGGAAAATCATATACATGCAAGCTTCAAGGTCTTTGCATCTTTTGGAAAATTTCTCCTTAAGGTGCTTCAACGTGGGTTTGAAACTCATCTTTGTCTAAGGTGGATGTATTTACATTTGCAAGAGCTTTTGGGAAGTATTTATAGATACTTGTATTGACATTATAGGAAACAAATTTGTAGCAAAGCCTTTTCAATATTGAAAAAGCTCAAGCACTCTTTGGTCCTTTCCTTGCAATCCTTAGTTAATTTAGATGTTTAGTTAGATCAGTCAGAAACATCAATTTGCATAGCCATTCTTTATCGTTCAATTCAGGGAAATGTTGATTCTTCTCATTAAGATAAACTTTATCGTGTTCCATTTCATGACACAAACTTATCGAAGACATTATCTCAACTAAGCCAATGGACATGGCTGTATAAGGGAAGATCCACATATTCGCCTTCCACTTCTTCTAAAAGAGACTTAAATTGCTCGTGTACCAACGAAGAACGAGACACTGTGAAATGAAATATTTTAACAACTGTGTTTATTCCAGAAATTAAGCGAATAGACAAAATTTTGGCAATTAAACTTTCCTGACTGCGTTGAGAGGAGAAAGAGGGTGATTTATCTTTTCCTAATACCTTTGTAGAGTGGTGCAGAGAGCCACTGAAAATTGTACGGCATGTCAAATATGGCACGAGTGCCATAGATTGTCGACGCCTGATCTAGATAGACTCGACTACTGGGGAAAAATTAACAGTCTTCACAGTGACTAGAACTATCGTTTATTCAGTGATAGGTTCAGGCTCGGCAGGGACCATATGGCACTGTCTTATCTGCTCCTCTGTCGTAGGGATGGCTTAGATATCGAAGGTTGTCCTTGGAGGTTTGGGTCACCTTGGTTAACACTGGGGGGGGGATTGATGTCGAACTGCGTTCTATGCTTTCCCAGTGGATGCGCAGCCATCCACCATTGACTTTGTGACTTATATACCCAGACTTAGAGAAACAAATAATCCTTCTGGGTTGACTGGGGTGGATGTGCCTCTTTGGATCGCCCATAGGAGTTGGGACGTTTAATTCTGTTGGCCATTTGAGCTACTCAGGTCTAGCTGCCCCTTTCTCCTAGTGTACTGCTGAGAGTGCAGCATGGAAATGGATTAGTAATGATTCTAGTACCATAAAGGTCTTTGGGAATATTAATTATTCTTGGCGATCATATTTATGTCAGGAAAATAGCGATGTTCATATTTTGTATCTCGAACATCTTACCGTACATGAGGATGAGAAAGCCCCAATTCTTGCAGCAAAATCGGCGAGAAAATGTTTGGAAGAACATAAAAATTAGTCTGAACATATCTTTCACATTCTGCATTGTCTCTTGATGTACTGAAACCGTCTAGGGTGTGTTAGAGGATACAGCCGGAAAATGAAACTCCTCAGGTGAGAAGTGAAACTGTTTTGCAAGAGGAATGGCCAAAAATATCTTTAATGATAAAATAAGACCTGTATCTGTTATTTTCCAAAAACAGTCACTGCACTACTGATTTACGAAAGCGAGCCTGTATTGCAATAATCAAATATTACTCTCTGGATGCAGGTATTTTAGTTTTACTGCTCATCCCCTATATTTATAACGAAGGGGGGGAAATCTTGGTTTTTTTATATTCACAATTAGGGAAATGTGAAACAGACCTATTCTTTCAGCAGATGACATGCTTCCTCCATCGCAATTTGTGATACATTAAAACCATTGCCAAGTTGTTAAACTGCCAATGATAGAAATGCTAAAGGTTTCAGTAAGGTTAAATCATTTTGCGGCTGACTCTAAGCGAATTTTTAAAATTTTGTATATATATATAGATATGTAAGATATAACAAAATACGATAACTGCTTTCAAAAAGAATTAGCAACCTCAAAATTAGCATTCTAAATTTGGTGCTTTCTCTCTAAATTCATCTGTTCTCCCAAATTCGAGATCTTTCTATGTTATGTAACGGTACGTGAAAAGGGCAAGTAAAACTAATGTTAACCAATCATAGCTTGCCTCTACAATTATATCAAAATTAGTATAAATACCGCCGACTAATTTATTACGTCATTCTATTCCTTTACCTAAGTACTGCTCTGTCATCCTCGTGCCGCTTTGCTTCTCAACTGCCTACGTCTTATTACTTAAAAAAAATGTGCATAGAAAATTATCATATCTCGTTATGACTGAATCATAGAAATTTATAGGATTTCATTATGATTGGATAAATATCTACGTAGATGATTTTATATGTGCGAAAATATAGATTAGTGATTTACCAGAAAAACAGTTTTTGTTATCTTCATTGGTATGCTTTAACTATCAGCCATGACGGGCATCGAAAGCTGTTAAGAGTTCCAGTGTCTTCCTCTACGCAGTAAAATTATGACAAGGAAAAATTATTCTGACTTGGAAGCCAGAAGAAAATGCTTGGTTTCTTATCTGAAAAAAGTATTCGCTGCGTAGCAATTAGCCCAACACTGCATACTGCTACAAAAATGTAAATAATTCCTAACGCGATAATCTTTGGACTTGGCAATTAATAATTCAAGATTTTATGTCAGACGCACACTATTAAATTTCCTTATACTTATCTTTTTAACGTTCTAAGCATTTTGCATACCACTTATAATCCCAGGCCAAAGTAAAGCAGCTTATTGTAATATACAACCAATTGGCGATTTGCACCAGTTGAAGCAACATATGTTAAAGTTTTAAATTTTTAAATAAACGTCACAGTGAATCTAGCGATACAATAAAAGAATGTGCAAATATACTGTTCGTAACTTATGATTTGAAGAACTTCAGACAGTTTTTTGATAGAAACAAGACACCTGTGCATTCATCTAGGCATATTAGGCAACACTAAGTCTTGCTAACTTCTAAGCTTCCACTCCAGATGGAATTCTGTGGCTTAATTTCCGGCTGAATTCCCCAGGGGGAGATCCGAGGGTCTCCAATCCCTCTTTCACTACCACCAAACTCTAAAAAAAAATTCGGCTCGCTGTGTAATCTGTCTTTGCCGCACAGACAATATACTCTTACAAATATACATGCCTTCTCCAGGATTAGAATCCAGGGCTTTCCGTGCAGCAGTCAGCGTTGTATTAGTTAGCATTAAGGCGGCAGCAGTTTTTTCATAGGACAGGAATAAGGATACTCTACATTAGAATTTTGCCACACGGTGATGCAGGTACTGTCTCGCGAATGTTACTGATGCACTGAAGCATCCTACAGAAAGTCTGTGTAAACTTCCCAAAATACTCTCACGCAGTTATTATTTTGAAGAATCTGCATACTAATATAAAGACTTTTCTTATGGCAATTATTGCTTGCAAATATCTTGCCCTTGTTCCGAAAGATATTTTACAGTATCGTTGGTTTTGTGATGAAATTTGAATTATTTATTACTTATCTTTGAAACTCGAGTTCGTTTTCAGTTGGTCTAAAGCTGTGATGTGCTTCTGTTAACGGGCATGAGAAGAGGTAGTGCTCTGGAGATCCTCTTTCGCGCAAACAACAGTTGTCTGAGGTAGTTTACTGACAGTGCTTTGTTACGAAATCCACAGTATGCAGCATAGAAAGTAAGCTTTTGCAATATAGTATGTAAGCATGTACATTTCAACACCTAATACAGCCCAGTATGCTTTAGTTATTTTTATAAAAAAGGAAATGAATTGCTTTGACGATTGTATACAGGTAAATTCTTTTGTTAATGAATGCGAAGATCGTCATAAACAGACGTGTGTGAGAAGACTTTCGTATTCCAAACAAAAGTTCTATAAGGCGTTTTCTCTACATACCTTCGTGGTGTAACAGGAAGCACACTCGACGCGCATTTCAGAGGTCCAGGTTTCGAGTCCCGATGAGGTCACTGCACATTTTTCACGTCTTCTGCTTCAAAATAACCTTATGACTCTACAATGCAGCAACAAATTAAAAGTCTTACATATGGTAACAAACACTGAAGTGCTTTGAAAGATGAAAAAGATTTAAGATCTAAGACTTTTTTCACTCATAGTAGGTGGAAACTTTCGTCAAAAAATTTGGAATATAGAAATAGTGCATAGGAAAAAATATTAAAAAAAAATTTTAATAAAAAAGTCTGAAAACTTTCAGAATTTACATTTACGTCCAAAGGGGCGTTTTTTCAACGCTTTGTGGGTTACCTTTATTTATTAAATATCCCGTTCTTCGCACTTAAACCATAAAATTCACTTCAACAGCAATATCGCAAAATAATTTTAAAATGAATATCTTTAGAATTTCCGATACACAGTTTCTCGCGCTGGAGATAATTTCCTCCCCCCCCCGTACAATGTTGCCATTGCTCGCTTTGAAATCGTTGAGTTTGCCAATCAAAAATTCGTTGAAGTTTTACAAAATATGAAATAGATAATAAAACAAATTCCAAATTCCAAATTTGGCCTTCCAGATGCGCACATTCGGGTGGAAACGTACGTTATTCAAAATTGGATGGCTCTAGGTACAGTTGTTTTATCACAATGCGAGAAACATACGTACATTTACGCAGATTCTTCATTATTTAATTTCTTTAAATATATATAGTACAGGGCTCTGATATTTGGTGACAACAATTTGAAAAGTGAACCGACATTTATAGTGAACCAGCGCAAAATGCCAAAAAGAAATTAATAGCCCTTCACGGCAAATTGCCCCTTTGGACTAAAAAATTCAACTTGCTGCAAAATCTTCTTGTACGATATACATAAATGAAAAGCACGAAACATTCCGACAAACTAAGAAAATTATTGTAACAATGCTTTTAATGTTTTTCGGAATGTCTTCGCTGTATAATGCGTCTAAACTAAATGCTACAGCTATTATAAAGAAAGTATAGAAGATGAAATACAGGAGGGTTAAGGTATTGATATCCATAACAAATAAGAAAAATGAAAGTACTTTTTTTGGTACATTACAGAGTAAATTTCCCGTGAAAAAACTCGTCTCAGTGCTTGTACCAATGCAAATGGAAGAACTATACTTTCAAAGTTAAAATTTACGATTTGAGACAATGCAAGGACTAACCATATTTAAATTACTTTATTTAGATGATTCATAAACGTAATATTATCGCGAAGACAGATTTTATGGATATAATTGGATATAAATTCAGTTTTGGATCCTCTAAATGTTCGAAACGGAATTTAACTACAGAAATTTAACAACAGAATTTAATTTATTAAGGAGAAGAGCTCGTTTGATATGCAATTCGAAAGGCTGATTTTCATTAATGCGTCTTGTATTATTTTTTTCCACCCAATGGCGAACACTTGCCTATAACGGCATTGGAGACTAAAGCTAGAAGTGATGGCATTTTATTATGGAGGGACCTAATTAGGCGTCCACCGTTACCTCCTATGAAGGGGCAGACAATTTTACACCCAATGCCTTCTCCAGGATTCGAACCCGTGGTCTTTGGTATCGCAGTCAGACTCCTCTAACCACGACACCATCTGTGCGAGTGTAATAAAAAATAAATGATAAAAGAATACTCTTTTACATACATAAAAATTCTAAAATTCATATTTGAAAATTTTTTTATTAATATTTTTGTTGATGCAAACTATTACAGCTATGTTTTAACTGTTTTTACTCTGCGCTGTGTTATATTTTGAGTCGAAAAATTCAACTAACTATAGTTTGTTTTCTTAAGTTAACATTATTTAAACTTTCAAACAACAACGCTAGATGGCACTACAAGTCAGTGATGTTCTTGGGATAATGAAGAGCTGGTAGGCGACGATCTAAATATGTTTTTTCGCCAGTTCATTTTAGCACTAGTATTAATTTTACAGAGCTCATATCATTAGCACTGCGTGTGGGAAATAACCTGCATTTAAATGAAAGTTTTCAGAGAGTGCCGAGTGAAATGCACAATGTGACTGCAAGCGAAACTATACCTGACCAATTTTTTCCACCACTGAAAAGATCGTATCAACTTCAGTCAGTGCAAAAAAATAAAAATATACGAGTCTTTCTATGAAAGGGCTGAATTAATTTCTAAAATTGGAATTGCTGGAGCCCTATAAAAGGCTGAACATCGAACTGAAAGTTAGATTAATTGATTGAGGCAAAACCACACGACAACTTTTTTCCGAAGGGCAGAGATGCCTTCGAAAAGAGCTTTTCTAAGTGAAACTAGCTCGTATTCGAATCAAAGATGCGGAAAACCACGAAAAGTCCCATGCAACCTATTGTTTAGCTAAATTTGAACCTAAATCAAACTACCAGTGTTTTCTCTCACTCGGCTCCTGGTCCGTATGAGGAATGAGAGGGAGAGAGTAAATAAAAAATATTCAATAAATCCTTAAATAATGAATAATCAATACAGTTTAAAAGGATGAAATATTAATAAAATAGGTTAAATTAATGATGTATAGATGAATAATAATTTATAAAAACTATATGAAATGATAAAACAGATAAAGTAGCATTAAATCAGTGATTACTAGACATGGAAACGAGAATGAAAGATGGGTAAATGCTTTGAATAATATTCGCAGCAGGATGCTTTGGCATCTTATTCATTTTAAGTCTTCCTAATTGTCCTCCTGATGAGATTACATTTCAATATGTAAGATTTGTTCCTCGTATACTCAAATTTTCCAGCATATTTTACTCCCCTTAAGTTTTCCGAAGTGCTAACACACACACTGCACTTTGAGTAATACAAATACTGCGCTTCGAATTTGTAGAATTTATTGTTAATGTTGTGTGACCTACCTTATCTAATTTAGGGTTTCTCCAGGTGTTACGATTTCGTTCAAATCTGAGAAGCACAGGAGCTGAAATTTTATATGTTGCGGCTGATTTTAAATCTTGTGAAAAAAAGAATTTTATAATCATTGAACAAAAATGACAGTATAGATAAGCAAAATGTAAGAATATACTTTCATTAGTTGGTAATTAAGCAAAAGCTTAAATTAAAAATATCATATTTCAGAACGTAATATAAATAAAATTTATTTAAATTTCAAATATATAATATGAGAATATCATTTCGATTTTATAAGGAAGAGTAATGAGAATAAAGAATGACACATACGTCTTTAGCATTCATTTATTAAATTTTTAAGTTTGTTAATGTAAGATTTAATTTCAAAGAGTAGTTACGTTTTAGTTATTCCTGTCATTGTTTTCTTTTTTTGCAGACAGTTTTTTTTTTTTTTAATGTTCCCTCTAAATTCTAATGCGCGAAAATTTCGGGAAATTGTTAAGGTAATCCTAGACCGCGAGCCTTTCGAGAAATTCTTAAAACTTTCAGGGCAAACGGCGAAATTCTTAAAACTTTTAGTGCAAATAAAAAAAACTGGCGAAATTTTCGGAATATTTCGTTAATTTACCAAGAAAATTTTTCTTCCCTTCTGAGATAAAATTATTGCTCTTCTCAATGACGAACATTTTTCTGTAAGAATTAATTTATAAATATCTTGTGCTCTTGCATTCATTTTTGATTTCCATGTATAAGCCTTTTTTTCTCAGTAACTAATCGTGAAAAGTAAGAACGTCAACCGACTGTCCACCTTTCTATATACTACTTACTATACGTAGGATATGTGACTGATGAATTAATTAAATTTGTTTGATAAGTTTTTATACCAGGAGTATGAAAAAAATGACTGTAGACTTTATTTCCGTAAGTACTGATCCCTGACAAGTACTTCCTATTATAGAACTCCTCAAAAGGAGATTGAGAATTTTAGAACTCAGTATTAGGGGTAAATTTATTGAACAAATGCAAAATCTAAGGATTTATATCAGCATTGTAGGATCCACAAATATCTAACTAGTAAAACATTCATTATGGTTTAAAAAATTAAATGTAAAAGCTTTCCATATGTTTACGCTCAAAATTCAGCTGAGGTATTATTAAAAACTGCATTCAAGCATTCACCTACAAAAATAATAATGAGCTCTGTTTTTCCCAATTGAAAATATTAATCGCTAAAATTTATATTTAAATAATTTTTTCCAGAATTTTGCACGTAACAGCTTTTTTAAAGATATACAGCTTTACTTTTTTAGTTATCTTGTTGAAGCATCGTATTAGAGTCGAAAAATTCAACTAAAGCTTTTCAGTTGTCCAACAGATATGTATATAATGAGCAGTGCCATTTCCCTATCCTTACACACTATTACACTCTTCAAAAGGGAAACTGCAGCACCAAGAAAGAATACGCGTAGCGTTATGCAAATTGCAAGAGCGAGAGTTGTGAGGTGGATATGTCAATGATAAAAGGTGCGCCCGCATTGGATGCACTGGATGCACGCATTTATTGCGATCTTTCGCATATGCGGGCTATAAAGGTCAGCCACTTTCCTTACGGAGCACTGGATACTTCAAAAGAAGCATAGAAAATGCCTCTGAGACGTCGGCGAGCTCAATACCATCAGTTAACGACCGGAGAACGTGATCGTATTATCGAATTCCATGAACTCAATTTGTCGCTGCACACAATAGCCACTCGTGTTGGGCACAACGTGAGTACTATTCAACGTTGTATCACACGATGGATTCAGGAAGGTGCACGTCGAAGAGGAAGCGGTGTGCATAGGTGCACGTCAAACCGCACAAACCGGCGTATTCAACGGTCAACTATTGCAGACCCTTTCTCCAGGTCACGTGACATTCGAAGCCGGTTGCCTCCAGGAGCAGGTGGATCTGTGCCCACTCAAACTATACGCAACAGATTGCATGAAGTATACTTACGTTCACGGGTACCAGCCCCAGAGGTACCATTGACTGCTAAACACAAAACTAGACTCCTGGTGTGGTGTCAGCGTCATAGTGCGTAGACTATCGAATGACATCGGGGTTTGTTCACGGATGAATCTCGTTTCTGTCTGTGAACGAATAACGGCCGTCGACCGGCGACTCGGAGAACGCTACAAAAAAGCCAACCATCAATGACCTTATTGATAGCATGCCGCCCCAGATTTCGACCTGAATTGCTGCCCAAGGTGGGCACATTAGATACTGAATAAATTGGTTTATAATGATTTTATGTGTCTGCTTTTTTAATCATTTACATATCCATCTCACAACTCTCGATCCTGCAAACTGCATGACACTACGAGCATTCTTTCTTGGTGTTGGAATTTCACTTTTGAGTAAGCTAAATCCAACAGCAGTGAAATACGGAAATCTATATGCAATGGTCGGTGCTACTTAGCTTTTTAGCCATCTGGAGAGGCAATGTTGCAATGAAGACATATCTAACAGCACTTGATAGAAGACATTGGTGCTTACGTAGTTCATCCTAGATGAATTTCCCACATCATCCCACTGTACTTTGAGGAACAGGACATAATCAAACAGTTAGTTTGTTCTTCTTGGATGGATCTTAGCACTTTGGGAGAATTTCTGGAGTGCCAGTTAAGAGCTTTGTATCATCTTACTCCCACTGAAGAATGGAATAAAATACTAGTGCACAATTTTCTTTCATTTCTTCAGGACAAAACTCCTGCGTTGTTCTAAATGTCAGCGGGGTTCAGTTATCTATTACTTGAACTAACTGTCAACCCCGTACTACTTTCCTTATCTTGCCTATGATCTACATCTGCTTAGTGAAAGATATCTTAAGAGTTTTAGTCGAAAACGTTGTGTAAGGAGTAGGGACAGCATCGGGAAACGACAAAGTTTCGGAAGTCCTTTTCAGAGCGATCCAAGGACATAAACTATCTAGACGGGCCAATGAAATACTCTTTTTCTTTTCGAAATGCGTTATATTCCACACTTTTTAGGGGTTGTTGATAGGGCATCATCAAATAACGCTCAAAAAGAAGGCTGGTCAAGGCAGTAAACAAGATAGATTTATAGAAAGGCTCGCATTCTCATCCTAAATGAGAAATGGTTTTAATAAAGATCATCTCATTTAGCAGATTAATAAAAATATATGATTTCTCGCGCTTTTTTGGATTCAATTAAGCAAGAAAACAAATTGCTAACTCATATTTTTCCTCGTAACATCACTTTAGCACATGTCATTTTTTCAAAAATTCAATAATAATGGGTTTCAATTTTATAATGTATAAAACGAAATTCGTCTTTTAACTTGAAAGGTTTATCCTAATTTTATTAACACTTATTTTTAAGTTTATGTATCTTTCCTATCTTCTAGTTTTAGCTTACAATTTTCTATCAGAATGTAATTTCAGAAACGCAGTTAATGCAAATGAGTAAAGAATAGTATTTAAGTCGATGTTTCACCGACTTCGACAGAGAGCCTGAGTTTCTGACTAGCCAGCGTTCACCTTTTGGCTACGTCTCTCTAAGCTATTGCTACGCTCGGTCGTACTTTAGGCCTTTGTTTCGCTTCGCCGACTTAATTAAGATTTAGGGGCCAACTACTTAGAATCTTGGTAGCTTCGGCTATACCTTTCAGTTAGCTTTAGTTAAGTTTAATTTGATATTCATTTAATTTCAAGCCCAAGCGGAGGCTTTGCTGTACACTCCGAAGCTCCGGAGGTTAGGAGCTGGTTGTATGATATTTATTCTAAGAAATAAAGGGTAGTTAACCCTTTGTAAGTCTTACGTCTCTGTTCGCACTTAAGCTATTATTCGCTTATTAGTGTTTGTGGGGTTCAAGGATTAAACACTGAATTAAATAGGTAAAAACCCACAAACTTAAAGGTTTCTTAAAGTTGTTTTTAGCTAACATGTAATTTTGGTAACCAAGGTGTCCCTTTATTTGGTTTTATGTTAATTCTTTTCGTTACCTTCTATTTCTTCCTTTAGTTCTTTCCAGAATGTAAATTACTCTAAATAGGAAGCGAATTTATATCTCAGAGAGACTATGGTGGCAACCACTCTTTCTAGCTGTTTAGCCTGATACGAGAAAATTTCCATCTAGTAAAATTATGGATTTTCTGAGTGAAATTTATAACTGTTAAAACGTAAGGTTAGAATTCCAACTAGCTGAAGCTCAGTTAGTAAGTTACTTTTTTCTGCTTTGAACACTTGAATTATCGAACCTCGCAAATACAGCTAAACTCTTGTTGAAAGCATGCCATAAAAGTTCCCATTTTGGAGGGAAGACAGGAATGGTTCCAAGATCTCTTCTCTCACGTAAACTCTAACATTCTTTCTTTATTATTTACCCGAAATGTTCTAATCATTTCTTTCTCTCTATTTTTCCCCCTTTACTTTTTATTTTCTTTTCAACTGATAAAGAACGAGGCACTGCAGTAAGATCTTACCGAAACATGAAATAAACCGATGCATCCCAACAAAACTGACTACACTCTTTTACAAATGGATTGGGATCTTTCGCCCAAGCGCAAAAGTATCGTGGGGATTAGCTTAACGTGAGTAGCGGTGGCTAGTATTAAATAAATTTAATTTTAATATGAGATGTAGTTTTGAAAATCTTTTATTTAATTTTTATCCCTTCTGAATAATTACTGAAGTTTAGTTAAAGTTCTGGTTACTAATAAAGACGATAATTTGTTAGAGCGAGACAAGGATTAAAAAAGTGCATTTAAATAGATAAGTAACTTTAACCTTTTACAGTTAAATTTAATCATTATTATTAATTATAAATTTAATATTATGTATCATATGTATAATATTTCAGCTTAAAAATTATTGAGATTAATAACTTAGCCCAAAACTGTCTTATTAATAAAATCTTATTTGTGTGGATACGTTACATAGAGTTCTCTGTGACCAGTAAGCAAACATGAGTTAGTAAAAATAGGATGTTAAAAGTAAAAATAGTTCTGTCTCTTTTCTGAGTGACATAACAACTGGTAAAGTTTTATACCTAGTAGTGAGCATGGAAAAGTTTTATGTGTGTTAACGTAGGTCGTTAGCTTGTTCGATTGCAAATTGTGCGAAGATTATCGGGCTAGAAATAAAAGTTCTTAGGAGAGTTTTCTGAAAGAAAAAGTAACTGGTATTTGTGTTAAAAACCTCAAAATTTTTTACATCGAACCGTTCGACAGCCTTAACTAGAACCCATAATACTACTTTTGAGCTTCGACAACGTGAATACTGTTAATAGAGTATCTTCAATACTCTATACTTCAGGACATAAATTTAGTACTGGTCTGCTTTATTCGCTGTCAACATGCTTTTGTTTTCCTGTGCCGAATTTGCTGAGACAAAAGAACTTGCATTTGCATTTGCACACCCCCATTTTAATTAGGGTCCCAAAAACTTCCCGAGAGAAAGTTTATTCACCGTGTAGATTCCTAATATTTGAGTTCACATCATCTCGTCTGAAGAAAACTATCTCTTGGCTTCTTATTCGAATCGCCAAGTAGTGCAGCAACCGTGCAATGGCCTCCCATTAGCCACCTGGTGTTTGGACAGTACTATTCTCCTTAGCGGCTTCTGACGTCACGACACACGTGTTGTTATTGACATGATAAATACTGAAGTGGCTTCTCTTTTTTTGCAGGTGCAGGCCTTGACCTGCGCAGGTGTGGGGTCAGCAGACGTACTTACCTCCCACAGGTGAAAGAAATTAAGAGGAAGCGATGTTGTGTGAGGACAGTTTCGTATTCAGTGACGCAATCATGACCTGCTACTCATATAGTTAAGGAAATGGGTTTCCTTTGGTTTTTATTATCTCCTCAAGCAGTCTCTACCAAGGAATTGATCCCTGTTCGATTTGTTTATGAGGTAAATATTTACAATTCCCTTTCCCTTTCGTAAAGCTGGTAATCGTGTAGTAGTACCAAATGTACATTTAGTCTCCAGCGCCTCGGAGAATGTTAGCAAGGGGCCTGTGAAGTCTTGCTGGGACTGTTTCAAAATAACGTTCGGAAAGAGAAACAGCCTTCGACTGCCATCTGTGCCCTGATCACAACGCGGATTTGGATATTATACTTAAAGCAACGTTATAAGATCACATATAAGATCCCTTAAGCACATGTGCTTAAGGGTGAATTATGTACTTTGCCATAATTCAGTACCGAAATATTATTTAACTGATATACTCATATATTGTCATAACTCACAAATCAGCTCCAAAAAAATTAATTCTACTCTGTACATGAAAATTTTAATGACGCTTTAACAATACGAATACAATGAAACAAAACAAAATTTGATTTTCACTAAAAGATTATCAGGATAATAAAGGTGAAAAAAAAATAATCTGATAATTTGATAACTAACTAAACAATTTTAACAGAAGTAACCTCAAGCAATTATTCATATTTCTTTTCCTGATCTTTTTTAAGATTATATTTTTCTTTTTTAAGATTACATTTTATATGTAAAAAATGTCGATAACACTTTTATAAAGCGTCAACTCTTTTATAAAGAATTTAATTAATTAATGATGTATATTCGTTAGGTTTAAAGTTCTATTAACTGTTATAAGCAGATTTAATTTCCTACTCATTTTTAGTTCTTTAATGTTTAAGTTTCCTTCTTTCTTTTTTTCAAAAATTTCTTAATTCATTCAAAAATATGAAATAACAAAAGTAAAAAATATTCCTCTTTCTTTCTTTCGCTCATAAATCATTATACGAATATGCATATACAACTTTTAAAGCTCGAAAAATGTAGCAATCATGCGATGATTTACAGAGGCTTTATTTTTTACCATGTTATTTTCGACGACGATATTTTTAAACTGCGAAGTTTTTGAACCGCACTATTTTCGACTACTGCAAAACAAAATATAGAAGCACTGCACTTACTTATTTTGAAAATTATTGGAAAAGTTGCTGTTAGATTGCTACAAAAGAATTATCAGAAATAAGAGTAAAATCATGATACAAAAAGAACAAATCATGATACAAAAGAACGCAATAAAAGAAAAATAGTCCCAAAAAAATTCCCAGCACTATAAAGAAATAACTTGTTTTGAGAAACTTCCTAATAATCAAGGAAAAAAAAAACTTCATCAAAAAGCTACAAATTTTGCTCAGCAAATTGAAATGGACAAATCTGTGTACGCATCTATTATCTGGAGGGGGGGGGGGAATTGGCCGCTGAAACAATATTGTTTTTTTAATGCTGAGCATGGAAACATTAGAATAGTTATTGAGAAAACTATGGCAAATTAGGTTGCAAGAGTAGCTGCCCTTGTGGTGGTGCTTACGAATTTACGCAACCATCTTGGCGAAATCTGGCGATTTTTTATGGATGAAAAGGTTAAAGGTACGTTTCCGGTGATGCAAGTTAGTGGTTTCAGCGGTTTTTTTTTTTTTTTTGAGAAAGATTTCTAAACTATCGGTATTTATCGTAAGTCGAGAAATATTATTAACATATGAAAAGAAAACATACTTTAGCAAATTTAAAATACAAATTTGAATTATTAAATAAGGATTACGTGATAAATTAAAAAACAAAACTCTTAATCCTTTCTATCAAATCTTTCTGTATTTTTTAGCTATTCTATTTCCCAAGTACACAGCGATCTATTTTCGCTTAAGAAAACATCCGAAAATTGCGGAGACTCGGCTTCGTGCAACCCTCTGCAGTAACGACTTTCTAGGAAACTCCTCTTGTTGCTCAAGCGGTAGTGACTCTGATTGTAGTACCGAAGGGCCCGGTTCGAATCCCGGACAAGCCATGGATGTAAACTGTCTGTCCCTTCATAGGAGGCAACGGTGACTCACCTATTAGGTTCCTCCATAGTAAGTGGCCACAACTTTCGGCCTAAATACTGGCCAATGCGTATAACGACTAGTGACCGCCATTGGGGCAAAAAAATGTTTTCAACGAAATTAATCCTATTTTATGTCGTTGAAATCCGAGTCCTTATCAGATTGTTCCATAACTTATTGATTAATCCTTAGTCTTCAAGAATCAGTTGTGTTTTTATTTATTTTTGTGAATATTATCATCTTATTGCGTGCGTACTGGTTCATAATAGATCGAGTGCACGCAGAATTGACGATAGCTTGATAAAATTTATTTTACTAAAAGAAACACTTCACATTTTAAGAACTTTCCACGAAAATACTCTTACAACTCTTCATGGTATCACAGAGTACAATCAGTAATAAAGCTTCAAACTACTAAGAACGTTGAACACACAGCAATGCAAAGAGCATCTAAAGAGAGAGGCTACCATGGGTATCTCAGTACTCCGGCTGAGTAATAGTTATTAATTCCGGAGTAATAATTGTTAATTCAACTCTGAACTAACAACTGTTACTCCGAAACTAACTCTCTTACCAGTCCACTCGAAAGCATACTGTTACAGCTACACACGAAATCAATAACGGTTATTCTGTTACAATACCTATTACGGTGATACAGGTGGCAGGTGACGAAGGACGGGGACGCTCATGATTACAAGACGTAAGCAAACATGTGTCCCATACCCTTCACTACCTGATGACAACAACTCCCTGGAGCCACAAGAGGCAGCCTCGGGAGTTAATTCAGATCTTAAGTTAAAGTTAAAAAGTGGGTTACATTGCCATGCAAGGGCTTTAGTTGTTTTACGGATAATTGTTTTTTACAGTGGTGGTTGATTGGTTACACTGACACAATAAAATGCATATATATATATATATATATGATACTTGAACATGACACATACAACACGAACAACACATTAAAAAACAACACATAAATACAATCACAAACATATAGATGTAACTTACCAATGATATATAATTAAATGAATACAGCACATGGTACATGCTAGGTTCGGAATACAAAATGCTAAATACGAAATGCTTAATTCTTGCTATATGCTAAGTGCTAAAAAGGTTGCGCTATTTACAGTATGATACAGAATACAAAACTATGATTACGGTGATACAGGGACCGGACAAAATGCCGCCAAATGGTCGCCAAGTTTAACGACTTCTGACGATTTCTCGCCAAATATGGCGAAAAAATTAAGCGCCAAAATTGTCACCAGCTTGGCTTCATTTACTAAATGTTAAATAGACTTGCCCTGTATTCTTACTTTTCTGGCGAGATTCTCTTCTGAAGATTTTCATGTTATGTTACATAAAAAAATACTACAATTTCATATATAATTTCAGTAGAATTAGTTATGCATATGTATACAAAATTTGTAACAATATATTTTGGACATACAGGGTGAAAAATTGCTAAATGTTGCTAGTTATCACGCATAAAAATAATTGAAATAGTTTAACTGATGTCCTTAGAATAAATATACAGTATAAAAAAATTATTTGAAATCATATCTAATGTAATAAATATATTTGTGTGTTTATATAGGAATGATTAATCAAAATAAAAGCTATAAACCTCATAATCTTAAAATTATCCCTTAAAAATCCTTGTATGTGACAAATTATTTAGAAAGAATTCTCATTGCAACATAGTTTACAAATATTGTTTTTAAAATTTTATCAGTAATGTACATTAAGTTCAATAAATTCTACAAAGTAGTAGAATATTAGTTATTATTAAACATTTGCCTGAGGGGAAGGATTTGAACTACAACTGATTCTCTATTAACTCTTCAAATAGTATACAGTGGTACCTCGGTATTAGTCTGTTCTAGATTCTTATACGTATACCAAATTGGGCGTATACCAAACGAACGTCTCCAATAAGAAATGAAAGGAAAGTAATTGATCCGTTCTTATAAAAACTTCTATAGTGAAATTATAAATTTTTTAATGCAAAATGCAAATGCAGTGAGTGAAATATATACTTTACATAAATGAAACACTGCGCATGATGATATGTGTAAATGTGTTTCTACTATCCAGATCAAAAGCTATTTTTCAGCTTGTTCAACATGTCTTTGATTTTGGTTTGATAATTGATTTCACTTGCTTTGCAAAGTTAGCCAATTTAATAGCGTCTTTTTTTTTCGCAATGGCAGACAACATTAAACTCGATATTCGTTATATAACATCCAAGTTCCAGATACACATACCAAGCTTCATACCTTTCAATAATTTTTTTCACTTCCTTGATGATTCTAGACATTTTCTTCATTGAATGAATTTTCTCATTAAGTTTCTTAAAACGCATTAAACTTAAAAACTTACGTGAAAGAACAAGCACGTGAATATTCAGAGTTATAACGCAGATTGTTTTCTGAATAGTAGCTATAGGAGTACTGAAGCCCATGGGCAGTCGTAGCAATGTCTCGAAAGGGGTAAACAAGTGTAGTCACGATTCATCGAACTCGAGTCGTTTTCCAAACAAATATCGTATGCCAAACAAAAATTAGCTAGCGTAGTCCAATTAATACCATAATGAAACATTATATTTGCTAGGTGGGTTGAGCTGCGCGCTGTAGTCACCAAAAAAAATAATGTCGCTTCCAAACATTGGGTACACCAAGTTAGACACCAAGTTAGAGGTGCTTCAAAGCATACATATACCGAACTACCATTGTTCTTTGGAAATTAATACAAGAATTTCCCGATTTTGAGATTTCTTCATTTTTGCACTGCTTATTCAACCGTAGGTTGAGTAGACAGAGGCATCGTTTCCAAGGTACAAGAAGTAAACGTAGCACGCTAATTTTCACAATAGTGCCGGCCAATCGGTATAGTGATTAGTGACCGAAACGCCGTCGCATGAACCTCCGACCTAAGGTTCTACACCAATCAGAGTTATGTTCATGCGACGGAAAAAGAATCTACCATCCACTGCCGGCGGCATTCATTGAATCAATGATAGTAATATTACAATGCTGAATTGACAATGTCATCTTTACAATAATTGTTGCATAATAATCCGTATGAAAAAAAATATACAATCAATTAATTAATCATTACATTGTCATGGATCTATGCTGTGGAGAGTGGAATTTATATATTAACCAGTCTCTAAATCTGTCTACTTCAATGCGTCATAAATTAGTGTTCTTATCAGTTGCACACCTAATGATATGTGTCCGTTCTATTGCTGCAGTTATCCACAGAGTAGGCCAGCCACATCAGTTCAGGCATTTAATAGTTCCATAGCCCAAAGTTTATGATGTTGTGTAGACTATTCAACGTTCATACACAGTCCAGTCACATTAATGTGACCATCTGTCAAAAGCCAGAATAACCACCTTTCGCAGAGCGGACTGCTGCGAGACGTGCAGGAAGAGAGTCACATAGGTCCCTGAAGGTGTTTTCTGGGATATTGAGCCATGCCGACTCTAATGCCGTGGCCAGCTGCGCTAGATTACGCGGTTGAGGATCCATGGCGCGAACAACTCGATCGAGATGGTCCCACAGATGCTCGATTGGGTTTAAGTCAGGTGAGTTTGCTGGCCAGGGGAGGACGGTAAACTCATCCTGGTGCTCTTCGAACCACGCACGTACACTGGCAGCTGTATGGCACATCGCATTGTCCTGCTGGAAGATGCCATCATCCTGAGGAAAAACAATGCGCATGTAGGGGTGAACATGGTCCGCAAGGACAGATGCGTACTTGTATTGATCCATTGTGCCTTCCACAATGATCAGTGAACCTAGAGAATGCCAGGAAAACATTCCCCAGACCATAATGCTCCCGCCTCCAGCTTGGACCGTTCCGGCAATGGTTGCAGGGTGGTTCCTTTCAGAGGTTTCACGCCTTATACGCCAACGTCCATCTGTCCGATGGAGCATAAAACGCGATTCATCCGAAAACGCAACCTGTCGCCACTCAGTGGACGTCCAGCTGCTGTACTGGCGTGCAAATTCTAGCCTTCGCCGTCGATGAACAGCAGTCAGCATAGGTGCACGAACCAGGCGTCTGCTTCGGAGGCCCAGACGCAGCAATGTTCGCTGAATAGTACTTTGGGAGACACTTTTGGTAGCCCCTTGGTTCATTTTGGTGGTCAGTTGCTCAACGGTAGCCCGTCTATCTGCCCGAACGCATCTCCGCAACCGTCGTTCGCCTCTGTCATCTATGGCCCGTGGTGCACCACATTTGCCACGTCGCTGATTTTGGACAGTCCCATTTTGCCATGCACGGTACACTTTTACCACGGCGGCACGCGAACAGTTCACAAACTCAGCCGTTTCGGAAATGCTTCCACCCTTGGCCCGAAAGCCAATGATCATGCCCTTTTGGAAGTCGGATAAATCGCTTCGTTTCTGCATTACGCCAACGATTGAAATGTTTTCCGAAGCCCTCACACACCCTTTATATACGCTCAACTGCACTGTGCTGCCACCTGCCTTCTGTGATTGGTTATTTAACTCTGACATGGAAAGTACGTGGTGGTCACATTAATGTGACTGGACTGTGTATAAACTGGATTCTAAGTTAGCTTTTAATAAATTGGAAGTACACTTTTGTTAAGTTCATTGTTCACGTAAACACTTGTCCACTTCGATACATCATAACTTCGTATCCTTAGCAGCTTGCACACCTCATTATGTGTGTCCATAGCAATTTGCACACTGTGTCGCAGTTATCCACAATGCAATCAAGAAATTGAAGTTCATAGTAATATGTACACTATTTTGCTATTATCCACAGAAGCAAATGTTGTGTAAATAATAACTTGGCTCCCAAATCAAAAAAGAAAAAAACTAATTCTTAAATTTTTTCAATAGAATTCTAAATTGTGCAAAACAAAAGATTTGTTATATAATTCCAGTCTACACAAATTGACAGGTATGTATTCCAACAATATAAGGCACATATTCCAAAAAATGCTATAACTTATTCCATTATATGTATCTAATTGTGCTTATAAAATGGCTACAATATTACACAATTTCTTCAAGTAGTTAAAAACGTCTACAGAAAAACAGGAACTAATTCCCAATTATAATAGACAAAAAATATATAATTATTCCGTACATATTATTTACCAATCAATCATACCATATAAATACACATGTATCAAATGCTGCATCTAATTTTTCATTACAGTTAGAATATTTACCAATCAATTATACTACAAATGTACTTGTTTAAAAAGAAACTGCGATTAATTTTTCATTACAGTTAAAATATAAAATTTTTGCTATACAATTCTAAATATCACAAAACGACAGATTTTGTTAAACAATTCCAGTCTTAACAAATTGACAGTTATTCCTACAATATAAGAGCACATATTCCCCCCCCCTCAAAAAAATTCTAATATTTATTCCATTACATATAATATAGCTAATCCTGCTTATAAAAGTGGTTAGTGACCCTGATTGCCGTAGCAATGGGCCCGGGCTCGAATCCTGGAGATGACATGGTTGTAGCTGTATGCTCCTTCATAGAAGGCAACGATGGCCACCTGTTAGGTGCTTAAATAATGAAATGGCCACCAGTTTCGCCCCTTATAGTAAGGCTAACGCTATTAAACAGAGCGCCCGGTCATTTAAAAAAAAATGACATAATCTTCTTTCAAACGTAAAGACACTCCAATGCGAGATTCATGAACACCATTCCAAAGGAATATCCATGGCATGTTCCTTAATTGCTGGATCTGTTTTTCCTTCCAGGTTTTTTTATTTATTTATTTTTAAAGAGTTCTCAGACTGAAAAATAAGCCCTACGAGAGCCAACGTGAATGAAAATTTATGGTTTATGTTTCAATATTAGAAGAGTTTTAAGCTTTAGGGATGTTAACAATGTCTGTCTAGCTACGAATTAATTGTTATCAATTGTTTTTAAGTTGTGAAAGGGGGTTATTAAAATAGGTAGAGATAAATTATAGATCATCATTTTATGTAAAAATTCTGCACTTGTCAAAAAAAAAGGCTTTTAAAATGTGGGCAAAAACATATGCTAAAATCTGAGTAAAATAATTAATTAACTTTTAGAAAGTTAATGCTTAAAATTACACTCACGTTTGTGAAAATTGCAACACCAAGAAGGAATCGTCATAATTGAATGCAATTTAATACACAGTTGAGTGGTAGTGGTACAAATAAATGATTAAATGTTCAAAGCAAACAAACAAGAACAAGAGATCAGAATCAGTATTTTGTGTGGCCACCACGCGCCGCAATAAGTGCTGCTACACGACGTGGCATGGAGTCAAACAAAGTTTGAATGTCTGACTGAGGAAGAGCATTCCATATCGTTTGTACGCGTACCCAAAGTTCGTCTGCAGACGCAACAGGACGAGGATCACGAGCAAGACGCCGACCAATGACATCCCACACATGTTCAATTGGCGACATATCCGGGGAACACGCAGGCCAAGGAAGAAGCTGTACCTGCTGCGCTGCAAAGAAGGATTTAACAATCCGAGCAGTATGAGGGCGGGCATTGTCCTGTTGAAATACAGCGCCTGGCAAGCTTTGAAGGAAGGGAACAGCTTCGGGCTGTAGAACTTCACGGATATACCGGTTGCTGTTCAGATTGCCCACAATTCGTAGCAATTGAGATCGTCTATGATATGCTATGGCGCCCCAGACCATAACTCCGGGTGTTCGTCCACTGTGGCGTTCGATAATGCACTCCGGAAGGTGGCGTTCACCGGCATAGCGTCTGACACGAATGCGGCCATCATGGTACCACAAATTAAAGCGGGATTCGTCAGAAAACACGACATGCTGCCAATCAGCACGCCAGTCTCTATGCTGATTGGCCCATTGTAGCCGCAGGCGGCGATGGTCGTGCGTTAGGGGGATCCTGTATAAAGGAGTCCGTGCGCGCAGTCCACACTGCAGCAGACGTCTACGAATTGATGAAGCACACAATGAAACACCTGTAGCTATTGACCACAGTGCTGCCAATTGTCTAGAGGAAGCTGTACGGTCCGTCCGCGCCATGCGGACCAGGTGTCTATCATCGCGAGCTGACGTCACATTTCGGGGTCCACTCCCGGATTTCCGAGTTGTCCGACACTCGTCCGTCCACTGCTTCCAAACGCGCATCACTGTGCTGCTGTTACGCTGCACACGAGAGGCTACTGCACGATACGACAATCCAGCTTCACGAAGGCCGATGATTCTCCCTCGTTCAAACTCTGTAAGTTGTTCAAATCTCGCTCTCTTTCGTCGACGAGGCATAAGTACAGATTGAGTTAACGTTTACCACTAGCAGATAACCACCGATAACCATACACGCCTCGCTACAGCCGTCTATTTATTCGGATCCATCAGCCGTTCAGAGGGCGCTGCTCAGCATACGCATGCGCTACGGATTTGCAATTCTAATTATTTGCATATTATGCGCTACTTTGCATTTCCTGAAAATTTCAGCTCGCTCGCGTAAGTCCTTCATGGTGTTGCAATTTTCACAAACGTGAGTGTAATTTGGTGCCAATGATTCGGCACCAAATTAATTTAAAGCTGCGTTCGAGTTTAGAAGCTGGGAATAAAAAGAAGAGTAACTTTAAGACTGCTGAAAGAATCCTCGCATTTTTCAGGCATAAAAATATTTTGGTTTTATTAGTTAATGTAACTGGCGAAAAAAAAATTGGGAAATCTGTGGGCAGCCAGATAAAACTTATTAACTGATTAAGAAAAAGCACCCAACAATATTTGTATTTGCATTGTCAATGTCTTCAATGAGGAAGTAATCTGAATTTGGCAGCTAAAATCTGGACGAAACAATTTAACTTTAGAAGGGTTAAGCTTTAACTTAGCTTTATGACATTCTTCAGGCATTCTTAGAACCTCTATTTCACTCTTGTAATATCATGCTATTTCATGATAGTTTCATAAAAGCGCACTGTAGTAATTTGGCCTAATGAAATGTAGATAAAATGCATTGTAAAATGTTTGGGTACTGAAGGTATTGAAATGTACTATGATGAGGAAACGGGTCACTGATAATCACGTAAGGTATAAAGTTAAACAATTCCATTTTAATTCGTATTAGTGAATTCTTAAATTACAATGCAGATAGATGAATTACAGAGAAATGCTAGATATTTCAGAAATTATATTACACACCTCATAGATGTTTAATTCAGCAAATGATCATTAGTCATTTTAGACATATCGTGCTAAGTTCAATTATTGAAGAGGTCTTGTAAACAAGTTCAGGATATTACTTCACGCCCTCGATATTAATGGGTATGTTCAACGAATTCTTTTTTTTTTCTTTCTTCTGTCTCATGAATAAAGTATAGTTTCTTTTGATATTATTTCGAAGGTTAAAAGGCCGACGTTGAAAGTACTCACAAAGCTCGTTTCAAAATTCAGTGAGGAACCGGCCCATGTGATTAATTCAATCCTTTGAAAAACCAAGATGTTAGATAATTTAGCAGTTACTTGTCATAGTTAATCAATGTTACCGAACACTGTTTTAGTTATTGATGTGTAAATAAGGTCGCTCCTTGCGAACGATGTGTGACGTCAATCTTACGTCATGACGTTGACAACGTTACGCCTGCTGTCGACATTCCTGTGTTCCAGATAGTTTTATTCCAGTATTTTTATTTGTTTATTTTTCACTCTTTATATTTTAATAAATAGTTTCTGGAACTTTCGTCGGGACTTTGATTAATTGATCCTGTTTAACAGTGCTAACGGGCGGTTTAAACAGCGTTTAGGCGTGCTTTAACGATGGCACCAATTGTTGCAAATATTCCGATTTCGACGCCTAAAACATGGCGCAAGTACTTTTGAAGATCATGACCTTTGGTACTGTAGGAATTCAAAAGATTTACAAAAACACTCGCGCACATTACAAAAGAATAGCTTTTGCATCAAAGTTTACCTTGAATTTTTAATTCTGGATAAAAAAATCACTGGCTGCTTTTAAATATTACTCTACGTTATGCTTTACATATGATGCTTCACAAATGATTTATAATAATCCCTTTACAGTAATCGTGAACCATTTTAACAATCGTGACTCATCCTGTCCACAATAACTGGAAATCAGAACTCAGGACCTTATTATTAAATAAGAAATCATAATTATTTGAGAACAATATAACCATTCTAGATTCCAGCTGAAGTTTATAAACTTTCATTTAATATACACTACTGTTTCTTTGCGATCTGATGGCACAAGGTCTGATGGCTACAAGGCACAAGTAGAAGCTAGGCCAGCATCTCTATGCTACCACAGACGACTGAAGTATTACTGAACATATCCAACCGTTAAGCTTCCTCACCAGTTTTGATGAAGATTATCTCGGGGACGGTCCAGAGAGTCTCCATACATCAATGAAAGATAAATATTTCCAAACGTTAACAATAAAAAGCTGATGTGTACACCACATGACTTCCTTGTACGGAATATTAAATTATACGTATTTTTTTCCTGCATTTCATTTAAACTTACTTCCTCGAATATCATTAGAGATATATCTCTCGTTCAATTAATTCAGTTCTCACTTCGCGGCAAGGCAAAAATACATAAAAACTCAAAATACAACACAAAATACAATTAAAACAATTCAAAAAACAATTTTTACAATTAAAATTAGTTTCTACGCAAAAACAAGCAATTCGGCCAGCAGGCAAGAAGGCAGATTTTTCGGTGCACAAAACTAAAAGTTTTCTTTTGGTCCCACTCGGCAAAAAGACACTGAAGGTACAGAAAGAATTTATTCCCTATTTTGCTAAGTTTCAAAAGTAAACAAATGTGGCTGCTATGGTAAAAAAGAATTAAGCTTAGCCTCACTTAAACAACTTTTAATTGTTGATAATTCTACAAATATTTCAGATTAATTATAGGCATAAAAACCTTAAAAGGAAGATAAGAACAACATAATTCAATAATTTTAAAGCAGAAAGAGCATAATTTACCAACATATAAGAATAAAAAAAAACTGAGCTCATTGAGCTCAGTAACAGAGTGGATATATATATATACATATATTTATATACGTTTGGTGCGGCCGATTATATATATATATATATATATATACACTTTTGGTGAGCCCAACTGCAACCAAAAAGGGAGGTGCACAACTACATGTTATAGCAGCCCAATATACAAAATTCCAACGTTCTAAGGGTACTTGTTTTTGAGTTATGCGAGATACGTAGTACGTACGTACAAAAGTCTCTTCTGAATCCATTTTAAATCAGTTTTATAATTCGTTTGGGGAAAAAGAGACCTTTATTCTGTCCTTACGTGCAGATGCTAAACATAGTTAAATTGCATTCGATAGCCGTCAAAATGGATATTTTCATTGAAATATTGTACCCGGAATTTTTCGTGATTACGCTACTTCTTTTACTTCGTACAAGGAAGTAAAAAAGCATAAGTATTTAGCTAGATGATTATATAATTTAAATCATAGATAGTAAGTTTGAGCTGAAGAGACATTTGAATATCAACACTGGTGCGAAACTCCATCTTTTGCAAAAATCTAGTACTTTTAGATTGCAGGCACTAACAGATCTTGCAATTTTTTTAGAAGTACAGGCAGCGTCCTATATTTGAATATATTAAAGATGCATTTCTTCAATATATTAGTGCGGAAAGGATATGAAGAAAGAGAAAACATATATTAATCACATTATGCTTAATAATAAATGATTGAACTTTGAACAGGAATATATCTTTGCGGAAGAGTGGGCCAGAATACATGCAGCTGCAGATTAATGAGAATACGCATGAGAATATCAAATGCTATATGCACTAAGAGTTGTAATAATAAGTTATTCAAATATGATGAATAGAATGATTGAAAAAGTGAAAACAAATGTCATTATTCGAAGTAGACTTCTTGCGTTGAACCGAATCTATCCTAGTATTTGATGTTATTTTGTTCCATCTTTAAAGAAGGTGTTTAGTTGAATGCCTATCTATTATCGAACGTCTGTAAGGATACTGAGTTATGAGTAAATCTGGTTTATAAAAAGGATGCATTATAACATTCCTGATGCTTATACATAACAAATAACATTATATATCCCATTTACAATGTATGTACAATGCATATTTACAATCTACGAAAAATTTTATTTGAGTAAATTAGAAATCAGCACACATGTCGAAAGTTCCCTATCTCGACGAATGTCGTTTATCGATGATTGCTTAGGAAAAAGCAGAGACGGGTGCAAATATCTGTACTGCATGGATTCGAACAAGCTTTTTTATTTCGGGTTAATCATCGTTCCTTCATGAGTCCAGCTGGCATTATGATTTTCTTTCGAAGGGACGGAAGACAGACGCTGCCTAACAAATAACCCCACACTTTAAGAATAATCCCTAAAGACTTCAGAATGAATTCTGCTACTGTCCTCGTCCTAAAAAAATTCCCAGTTCCAACTAATACAGAAGTGCAACAGTTTTATACTGGACTGTCCTCATAGGAATATTATCAACATACCTCCTCATGGATATTTTTGACTTGCTAGTGAACTGTGTTTTGCCCAGGGCTATTTCAAGGCACACTAGTGATGTTTACTTAAGAATAATATATGTACGTACTAAAAGAAATTCTATAAAGGTCGATCATCCTAATTAAGATTATAAGGAAATATTTCCAGAAATGTTCTTTTGTTTCTGGTTAACCATAATGTATTCCAATAACTATTGTTTAATAAAAGTAAATTAGTGCATTAAAAATTATCTCTAATGCGAAAAATCACTAACCTCCCAACTGGGTTACAAAGCTACAAGTATTTAAACACTAGACATCAAAAGTAAATTTAAGGATAGGTTAATAGTTTGTAGAGTTATTAGGTTATTTGGAAGCAGGTGATGTGAAAAATAAGCAATGCCCTCACCGGGACTCGAACCACGGGACCTCTCGAATACGCGTCCAGTGTTCTTTACCATTACACCCCGAAGGCGTGCTAAGAAGGTGGTAGAAATACCTTATATACTCCCCCTTTTAACGGGCGACTGGGGATTAGGGGATTCAATCGCCAAATCCTGGTGGTGGAGAATAATCATCCACCACCCTTCTATCTCGGGCGCCACTGTAGAGATATTTTATTTCGGGGGCCACTGTAGAGATATTTGTGTTTTTTTTTTTTTTTTTTTTTCTGAAAGCATGAGAGATGTGAAAAATGAGCAATGCCCTCGCCGGGACTCGAACACGGACCTCTCAAATATGCGCCGAGTGTGCTTTACCATTACACTACGAAGGCATGCTAATGTTATATACTAAGCTGTAAAATACTAGTAGTTTAAACAAATATGAATTGCGTTGTGTTTGTACCCTTTTAAATTTCGTTTCAACAACCCGAAGAGCCTTGCTACTGGTGAAACCATGTTGTGTAATCAGAAATTCAAGTAAACACATAAAATCAATAATACTAACTTAGTTTATTACTTTCCTTAAAACACTGATATCAAACAAATTTACTAACATAAAATTATACTAGTCCCCGGGAACTACCTTATTTAGTTTAGAAAACAAATAGCTAAACATTTATATATTTTCCACAAATACTGCAATCTTAGACAGTAACCACTTCAATTCAAATACTATTGTTTAAGTAATAACTATTTTTATGAGTTAAGATACAAATTAAAATTTTCTATTTCATTTTTCAGTTGTAAGGTTCTTACACCTTATTTATCCCAGAACAAGAGAAAATTCAAATAATGAAGTACAGAGTTAAGTACCTATAGTATTGCACCATAAGAGGAAAAAAAAATTATACCTTTAACTAGAGCAATTTAAGACTGCTCACAAATTTCTTCAGATCTCAGTTAAATCAGCAAATCTTCAAAAATATTAAAGATTTAAATTTTCTACCTTTCAAAATTCTTTACAGCAAACATTTAAATAAAAGTTAAATTCTGATAATAATAGAATCTTTAAAAAAATTCAAGAAATAATTAAACCAGAGAATTTTGGATGAAAAAAAAATCTTTAAGAATTTAAGTTAACATTAAAGTTCAAAAAGAAAAACTTCTTAACTGACGGAAGATGTGAACCTGGAGATTTGGGGGTTCGACGGCAGCTTGGCGGACACCGAACATTCGAAGAATACCCAGTACGCAGGAACTTGGAAGTTTCATCCAGCCTTCTGTATTACGAACTTCAGAGCCATCAGGAAACTCAGGTCGGAACACAGGTTGCTTGGCTATTGATTTTTTCTGTTCTTATAAATTGAAGAAGCGGACTGAGTCTTCATCAGATGGTAGAATTGACGAAGAAATATTTACTTTCCATTTTGAAGGACATTATTTCTGTGGTAGTTGAAGCATGGAAATATAATTTTCTTTCATTTCCTTTTCTATTGCAGAATTATTTCATTTACATTTTTGAAGGACTATTTCCGAAGCCATGGAGTAAGACGTGACAGGAGCCATAAGCCCCCCGTTAAAAAAACAAATTCATCCTTTCTGTTGCAGCAACAAGATGCCCAAGGCGCCCGAGAAAGTTATCTTCTTGTCAGCCGAATGCAAAAACGAAAACGTCCCAACAGCTTCGCAATCCCACCTGCACCCGCTTTTTGTCAGGTCCGGACACTAGATATCGCCAAAACTCGCCAAAAGGGTGAATAAACTGAAACTCTACCCCTCACACAAACCCCTGCTAATATCGTCCAAAAATCGAGGAGTTGAACTGGAACAAAATTCCGAATCTCGCCAAGCCCGCCAAAAGAAGAACCAAGAATTCGACGTAGGCGTGGGAAAACCAGCAAACCTAGGCAACGGACAAAAATTCCTAAGCAAAGGCTTGGAAATCAACTGCAAAAGTGACGCTTTTCAATCCTTTCCCCCTCAACCAAAAAAAATACTCGAAGTGCAAAAATTCGTTGAATAATTAACTGTAACTTAAAAACTGTTTAAGCTAGAGACTTGAAAGTACTCTTAAATTAAAAGGCTAATTTTTCTGCATCCAATGATATAAGTTAAATGAGAATCAACCTAAGTTAAGTAATTTTAAATCAAGTTTATTACCTACGAAAGCACCTAATTCCATTGTCTGTTTCAACGCGTTTACGAGTAACCAGTGGAAGAGACGTACAAATCTTAAAGTACCAAAACCACTAATTAAAATTAAACCAAAGCAAATATAAATACAAGATATTAAATAAAATAACGTTGTGTAGCATAAATTTAGAATAATGAAAATTAATCTTAAGTCAAACTTAAATAATTAAGTGTTACATGAAAATTTGCTACACAACACTAAGAAGGTGGGAGAATACCTTATAAGTTATTCGTTGTTTTAATTAATTTGGATGTAGAAAAAAAGCGCAAGAGAGTTTCTTTTCTTTTATATTATTTTATGAAATAAAATTTTAAAATTATTATAAACGGTACCAAGGAAGTTTTTCTGTATAAAATGGAATTTAAAAAAAACGGCTTTTAGTTTTTCTTAACACTGACTATAACAAAAGTTTGTGACGCATCTAACAGCACCTCAGAAGAACGGTTAAATATAAGATTCAGGCCTCCTAAATCTTAGAGGAATCGAAATCTTTTGGAATTACATGAATCTTATTTCTCTCAATGTACGATTCTTGAGTGCACAGCTATAACCTCACTATTCAGCTTTTGCATACATACAGTGAGTTTGCTGTCATCGTGTAGATCGATTTGAACTATAAATTTATTTGAGGTAGTTTTATCTATAATTAATATGACTTATCAGCATATCAGTTTGCGTTCAAGATATGAGCATTTGTTACCTAGACTTAAATGTTTTAGTTGCCACTTCAACGTATACTTTTTCTTAGCCGCATACTAGTGATAGTGATCTTTTTCATCACATTAAACACGTTGTCTCTTACGACATTTACCATGAAAATGACTAAATCTATAGTAATTACGGTTATCTATAGCAATTTAAGTATTAATTATTATCTATAGCAATTTAAGTGTGCATCAGATGACATTTAATCATTCTTTTATACTCAATCCTAAGCACTAAATATTCACTTTCTAGTATTTATAGACTATTGCGCTTCTGGGAACCAATATGTCAACCGAATGACCTTATTTCTTACCTCTACTATAAATTTCAAGTCTATTTCACTTTCTTGAAAGGTGGAATTCTTATATTAGACCATGCTTTCCATTTTCCTTCGAAAGATAATAATTTTTGGATGTATTCGATCGGATCCGCCGAAATCATCGCGGTCGAAAACGTCGCTGTGAAAACAACGCAAGGCGAAAACATCGTGGGAGAAAAGAAAACAGAGAAAAACATCGCAGTAATAAAACATCCATGTACAAAATGTCATCGTCGAAAATAAAGCGGCTCAAAAACTCAACTCGCAAAAAAAGCGGCGGTTTAAAAACATCATCGTCGAAACTATCATGGTTCCAATGATACACACACACAGCAGCTACAAATCATCGCACAACCATAATATTGTAGACATTACATTTTTTAGGCTTTAAAAGTTCTAAATGTATATTCGAATAATGATTTATAAGCGCAAGAAGGAAAGGGTCATACTTTTTATTTTCCATTTCATGTTTTTGGGTAAATTAATAAATTTTCTCTGAAGAAGTAAGACTTAAGCCTTTAAAAACTGAAAACGAGTAGAAACTAATAAAGATTATTATTAAATTATTTTTTATAAAGTTTTACATGTAATTATTTACGAAAAATATAATTTAAAAAGGAATACAGGAAGGAAGATAGGTAACGCCATGAGGTAAACACTTTATCTGCGAGTTATCATCATGCACTGATTTGTAGATGTTTTATTGTTTACCACGATTCTTTCGACGATGATGTTTTTAAACTGATAAGCTTTTGAACCGCTTTATTTTCGACGGCGATATTTTGTTCCACGAGGTTTTAGAATGACGATGCTTTCTTTTCTTCCACTATGTTTTGTTATCCCGACGTTTTCACCTTGAGTTGTTTTCTCCGCGACATTTTTGTCCGCGACGTTTTTGCAGTGATGTTTTTGGCAGTAACTGTTTGATCGGACTAAGGACCAAGGCGATGGCTTACGGAGTACCTTTGCTAATAAAAGCAGTTACCTCCATATCTTCGTTAAGAAAAATTGAAATAATTCAGAGTAAGCAACAGCTAAAGAATGAAAGAGAACCGAGTTGGTTTAAATGACCAGAGATGAATAAGAAGTCCACTTAAATGGACAGGAAAATCCTTTCTAACATCGCTTTACCTGAGCAGGAACTCCCGAAGCGGCAATTGCGTGTTGAATCGGACGTTCAGGAGAACTATCCAAATTCAGTTGCGAATTAGATTTCATCTCTGCTTCCTAAATCCATAGAGACTCACTTGCCTTTTTTATGCACTTCGTTAGTACTCCTTTTCAATTGACATTTTTACATGTTTAATTCCATGCAGAGTTGCATTGGATTAATGGAATTTATTATTTTTGGCTTGACTTCTTAAGAAGAAACGCCTTTTCCTTCAAAGAAGAGGAGAACTAAATATTTATTATCTCTAGAGCTACTTTCTGGTTTGCCTTCCTTTTTTGTTTCCACACATTTTTTAGCCGGATCTCTAGAGCATTAACTGAGACTGCAAATAATTCAGACGTCCAGGCTGAAAGTGGAACTCGAAATGGTTCTTTCTTCAAGGTACACTTAAGTGTGCTGGTTTTAACTATTCAAGTCATAATTTATAGTGTAGTATTACTTATACAAGCTTCAGAAGGTTAGAAATTTTAAGAGAATTATCTAGAACTGAGTCTAATTCTCATTCATCTTCACGTGCATCATCATAATTAGTCCAAACAGACAATTTGCCAAGAAGGACTACTCATTTCGTTTTGGCATTTTTCATTGGTTCACTATAAATGCCGGTTCACTTTTCAAATTGTTGCCACCAAATAATAGAGCCTTATATTATATTTAAAGTAATTAAATAATGAAGAATCTGCATAAATGTATGTATGTTTCACACCTTGTGATAAAACAAAGGTACCTAGAGACATCCAGTTTTGAATAATGTACATTTCCACCCCAATATGGGCGTCTGAATGCCCTAATTTGGAATTTGGAAATTGTTTTTTATCTACTAGCGGAAATACCCGATGCCAGTTAAGTTACATTTAGAGTAATGCATTTAACAACAGACAGAACGATACCGTTTCTCTAATAATGATGCAAAAAATACGATTCATAGTCATACATTTTTCAATTTCATGCGATATGGAAACCTCATAAAAACTTTCTATATAAAAATAAACTAATTCTCTCTCATTATACTAGCAGCAATGCCACGCAATTTTTAATGATTTTCGTCTTTCTAATCAAATGGTCATAAAAGCTCAAGTTCCATCCAATATTTTACCTATATTCAATTTTAATCGATTAAATGTGGCTAATCTAAAGCTCTAATCTAATCTAAATCTAAAGCTCGCGGAACTGTGTATCGGAAATTCTAAAGATATACTCATTTTAAAATTATTTTGCGATATTACTGTTGAACTGAATTTTATCGTTTAAATGGAAAGAACATGATATTTAATAAATAAAGGTAACACACAAAAAGTTTAAAAAAAGGCCCTTTGGACGTAATTTAAAATCTGAAACCTTTAAGATTTTTATTAATTTCTTTTTTAATTAATATTTCGGCTGATTAAAGTCGTGCGAAGATGGGAATAGTCGAAATGGCTTCTCACGAATTTTTGGAATCGAGAATAATGTATTTAATTTTTGGCAGTGCAATGTTTATTTCATTGTAGAACTTAGAAATTTTTATTAACAAAGTCTAGGATTTGAAAGCGAGCAGTGGCAACAACTTTCGAAATAAAGCAGATTTTCAGCTCCAGCGTGCGAGACTGTTGCCGCTCGGAAAAATGAGGGCGAAAATTATCGTTTTTCCGAGTTTTTAATTAATATCTCTGATTTAACCATTGGAAAAAAATGAACGACGACCTCTTCCATGACCCAGAAAGGAATTGTAGAAATTTTGCAGACGATAGCTGTAGTAATGACTGAGATTTTAAAGGACAAACCAACATTCTTTTCTTCTTTATATATGTATATATATTTCCTGTTTCATAAAACTTTAACGAATTTTTGATTAAGAAACTCAAGGATTTCAAAGCAACACTGTACGAAAAAAAAACATTTTTATCTCCAGCACGCGAGACTGTGTATCGGAAATTCTAAAGATACATTTATTTTAAAATTATTTTTCGATATTGCTGTTGAACTGAATTTTATGGTTTAAGTGCGAAGAACATTAGGAATGCTATGCAAATCAAAGTCATCTGACAATGAATTAAGAGCTTTGCGAAAAGTGAATATCTGAGTGAATTTCTGCGAACAGCATTTTACTCCGGTGCGCAAGGATTGAAAGCGGTTTGTTATGACTCTGAATTATGATTTGGAAGAATCTGTGAACTGGCGAATCTAAGCCTTTTAGAAGCAGCGCAAGTACTTATGGAAACAGTGAGATGTGGGAATATTTCAAGACAGACAGTCTCTACATTATGGGAACAATTTCAGAACTCTGGAACTGTTGTAAAAGGGCCTCGACGAGTTCATGAAAGAGTAACAACTGTTTCTCAAGACTGATGTCTGTCAATAACTACCCGTTGTAATAGGAAGTCTACTGCTCCGCTATTACGTTCAGAGTTTATAGCCGCCACTGGAACTGTTCATCACGGCAAACTGTATACAGTATTAATGAAAAGGGTTTTTATGCGGTAAAGCCAAGGGAAAGTATTTCCTCGTCTTCACAGCAAAAGAAGGATCACTTTTATTGTTGCAATGAACATCAGAACTGGAGAGAATGCCAGTGATCCCATGTTGTCTGTACTGACTAACCAGGTTTAGTTTAACATTTGATCGAAACGTGTTTACGTCTGGAGAGAGTCAGGAGTGTAAAATCTTCCTCGAATATTGTGGAACGGGGCCGTTTCGGTAACGCAGGTGCGATGATGTGGAGATAGATGTACGTCTCTATACGTTTTCAGCAAAGGAATGTGCGACCGTCCAGAGGTATCAGAATGACGACTTAGAACTTTATGCAAGACTTTTTGATCTAACTTCTGTTAAGGATGATTATACTTATCCATATCGAGCAAACATTGTTGACGAATTCCTTGAAAATGAAGGCATTGATCCAACAGCCTGGCAAGCAAAATCTCCTAGTCTTAATCCGATAGAGAACTTATGGCAACCTTAGAAAAGCAGTTGCACAGCATCTCCTCCTCCTAGAGATATAAATGACCTGAAAACAGCATTGTTGAGGGAATGAAACTACCCAAATAAAAGTTCGAATCACTTCGAGGACATTGCATGTTTTTCAAGTCTCCCTTATCAGAAAACCTAAAGACTCTACAGTGGCGCCCGAACTAAAAGAAGGTGGACGATAATTCTTCACCACCAGGATTTGGTGACTGGGTCTTCTTAGCCTCTGTTGCCCTTTAAAATGAAGAGTGCCTTCGGGCTGTAATTGGAAGCACATTCGAGGTAAATTCGGGAGGTCCGGATTTCAAATCCCGGGGAGGGCATTGCACATTTTTCACGTCTGCAGCATCAAAATAAACCTAATGACGCTAGGTCTTTTTTTTCTCAACTCTTCTTGTATAATATACAATAACCATTTTTATTACTTCATGCTACAGTTTTATATCATATGCAAAGCACTTAAATTTTTTTCTTTGATTTATTTAAATTTCTTAAATTTCCTTCTCTCTTTTATTTATGTGTTATAATATTAGTATATGTTGCCCACAAATTCATAAAATTATAATTCATATTTTCTGAGAAATCCGTCATTTCATGAGTGTGAAAATAATTTTGGACGTGAGTGCATTATTTAAAAAAAAAAGATTTAAGTTTCCTGAAAAATTTTAAGTACTTTCAGTTTTGTATTAACATATTTTCATTTAATTATTTTAAATTTAACACTTTTTGGTTTAATTACATTTATAATTCATCCGAATATAATTCAGAAATGCGGTTTTTTTATAACTTCTCTCACCGGCTTCTTAACGAAAACCAAAGAATTATCAGCTATAATGTGAGTTTTGTTTTATTTTTGTGTTAATTTACTTTTATTCCCGTTTTGTTTTCCAAGTTTTTAATTCAATTGTTCTAGCTTGTATCTTCCTGCTTTAAATTCTTCTTTCAACATTTTAGATTGATATTAATTGCACACCTTTTATCTCTTTCTTAATTTATAATTACATATACATATATAATTTATTACTAGAAAATTTTTTATATAGCATTTCAAAGGATGTCATGAAGCAAACGTGTATGTAAGGATGTAGAAACATTGATAGCGTAGATGTAGAAATATTGCATTTCGTAAATTAATGATGACCGTAATGAACGGCAACTTGGCAGCCGAGGCAGATTAGATATTCATTTTTATTTCGGTAAACACTTTTGCGCCCACAAACAAATTAGCATTTTAAAGAATATTTACACTTTGGATAACTTTGCGGTGAAAACTGAAGCAGTAAACAGCAGTCTACTTAAGCCGAATTGCAAAGAGAAAGTGTCTTGCGTTCAGGATGCATTCTAAATTCAGAAGGAGTTAGTTTGGGTTTTCATTGCATTTGATAGGATAATTAATAATGCTATAAAATTATTATTAACTGTTTTAGTTCCATTTACGTCACCAACGTAATGAAACATTCCGTTCAGACGGTAGTGTAAATGTAACATAGATGTGTAACATGGAATGTGTAATGTAACATGGTTGTATTTACAACCTTTCTTGCTGAACAGGTTTTGCGAGTTCGCTTTGATTGGTCGACTCTTGTACCGAGTCGGCATAAAGTTGAAAACTTCGAACTTTATGCCAAAACCTCTAAACCGGTTTTTGCGATGCAGCAAGTTCTGATTACCTAGCAATGAAGCTTGGCTTAAATCACTTATGACATTTATACCGGCTAAAAGGAAACTTTAAGAGTCATATCACATGGATTAGTGTGTAAATGAGGCAGTGCAGAAAAAGGTATCACTATTTTTAGAATAAAGAAAGGAAATAAATATCCGAATTAAAATGAAGCATTATTAAGGGTTATTCCTAATTTAAATTATAACTCATATTTACACAATTTTTTATCTTTTTTTGCATACAGATATATACATATATGTATGCATATATATACATAAACAGCATGCACAGCTAAGATTAATTCAATTTATAAAATGGTGAGATTACCATTTCGGAAAAAGTACAGCAAAAGTCTGTTGCAATGAATAAAACCATTGTACTACATTAAAGACATTTGTCAGTAAAAAATGCAATATAAAATTATTAATGTTATTATTTCTCATTACTAGTTATTTTCTGAAAGACAGCCTTTTTTCCTGGACTCAGCAATAATTAATTTCATATTTTTATATTGTATATTTTATTGTCAAACATTTTCTGTGTGTTAACAAGGGTTTGTTTTCATTGCATTTCATACTTTTACTCTAGTTTTCCCGGGGTGATAATCTCACAATTATATATACATATACATATATATGTGTGTGTATGTATGTATTTATGTCACGATTTCAGTCTTCAAAATTTTTATTTTCAGTTTTACTGACAAAAATTTTCACGCTTCAACTCAGCTCTTGCATTTTATTTTTTCCATTTACACCAGCTTTCCAAATGCAGCTCATTTCAACGCTTACTTTAAAGAGCATTATCAAAGCTTGTTGAACAAACATACCGATTTTTGCTTCATTTAGGTTTTATGATCCTTTATTCACTTTTTCAAATTCCTTTCAAATGAATTCATTTAATTGATTATATCAGTTTTTTTTTTATTTTTTCCAATTTTAGGCATATTAATTTTTTTTGTTGGCTATGTTCCTTTTTAGGAGATAAGCCTTCCGTCTCTATTTGCCTTTCTTCCCGCAATTCGGGAACATTTCTTCATTAATAACTTTAAATTCTTAGCTATTTTATTCTTTTAATAATTTATTTTGAATTGAATTGCTTTCTCATAATTTTGACTTTAAATAAAAATTTTAGTTTTTGTTTTGAAAACTTTTTTAGCAGCTTTGCTTTTTCCTTTGTTAAAAATTTAATTAATATTTATTTAGCACATCACATTGCTATTAATTTATCCAATGGTAATTTATCTTTTTATTAATTTTTTTATATATATTTATTTAGCCCATTGCTTTCGATTTTCCAAGTATTATTAACTGATTGCTTTTGATTTGTTCCTGTTTCTTCCTCGATAACTCTTTTTATTAACTTTTTTAAATGTTTAAAATTTTTAATAGAGATCATAGAATCAAAATTCAAATCAGAAAGTTAACCACCTGCAATGATATAATTGAGAATTAAAATAAAAAATAAATCCAGCAGATGTTCTAAAAGCTGCAAATATGTCCGTTAAAGTAAACAAATAAGCAATAGCTTAGAAGTTACCAAATTTTTATCTTAATTTTGTAATTTCTAAACTCTTATTAAACTCCAAGGCGAAACTTCTTAAGATATTAATATTTTTGAGAACATAAACTTTGGTACTGAACATAACCTTTCTAAGAGTTTCGCATATTGAATATTTGCATATTCATGTTGCACATTGAAGGCACTCTTCCTGTAGCAAACTGACACCTTCGATTTGTTCATTTTATACATGTTCTAATTTCTATACTACCATAATTGTCTGGTAATTTCTTTTTATGTTATTTGATACCTTAATATGTGTTGCATATTGTGGATAAGTTTCATAAAATTTTACATGTAACGTTTTCAGTAATCGTGATTTTTGTGATTTTTCCTTAATTTATCATAACCAGTATATATCAGCAGAATTTAACAAAAACAGAAAAGAAAGGCTAATAAATCAGATTGTCAAGAATCAATTCATTAGAAAACTAATTTTTTAGAAAAATGTTTTTTTTCATATTAGAAATTATAGAAGCATTAAATGTTTTAATTTCACAACTGAAATGAAGATAAGAAGAGTTACGAAAAATAGCTTTTCATTTTCAGTTTCTAACTCGTGAAAAATTGATATCATTCAAGTTTAGAGGCAGCAACTTTCTTTAGCACTTAAATAGACGAATGATATAAAAGTTACAGAAATTTAATCTGAAATACCTAAATTTAAAAAACATACTATTTTAAAAATTCCTGACATTAAAGGAGATACAAGTGTAAATCGTTTTAAAATAATTCACGAATATAGTTTAATTTAATCGTATCCGAATTTAAAGGCAGCGTTAAGAATATTATTAATGTTGCTAGTTACATTGTTCATAGTGAAAGATACTTCAGCAAATTTAAAATAATAAAAGTCAATATAAAATCTTCAACTGAATAAGAAAATATTTCAAACATAGCCATTCTGTCTACTGAATATATATCAAGTGATTAAGTAAATTTTTTGAAAAAATTATTCACAATTTTGCTTCGCTAAAAACAAGAAAAAATAAATTACAAAAGTGCTTAAAAATTAAAGCAATACTTCTTTTTGCATTATTACGTTACTATTTATATTATTTCATTGTTATTTGCCGTTTATAAATAAACAAATTTTTAACGCATCGAAACGGCAAATTATCAGTTGTGTCATTTTTTCTGAATATATAAAGCTATGATTAAATATTGTAAGAATTTGCATATTTCTTTTCCCTCCCTTCTCTTTTAAATTGTGAGATACTTTAGATTATATACACAGTCCAGTCACATTAATGTGACCATCTGTCAAAAGCCAGAATAACCACCTTTCGCAGAGCGGACTGCTGCGGGACGTGCAGGAAGAGAGTCACATAGGTCCCTGAAGGTGTTCTCTGGGATGTTGAGCCATGCCGACTCTAATGCCGTGGCCAGCTGCGCTAGATTACGCGGTTGAGGATCCATGGCGCGAACAACTCGATCGAGATGGTCCCACAGATGCTCGATTGGGTTTAAGTCAGGTGAGTTTGCTGGCCAGGGGAGGACGGTAAACTCATCCTGGTGCTCTTCGAACCACGCACGTACACTGGCAGCTGTATGGCACCTCGCATTGTCCTGCTGGAAGATGCCATCATCCTGAGGAAAAACAATGCGCATGTAGGGGTGAACATGGTCCGCAAGGACAGATGCGTACTTGTATTGATCCATTGTGCCTTCCACAATGATCAGTGAACCTAGAGAATGCCAGGAAAACATTCCCCAGACCATAATGCTCCCGCCTCCAGCTTGGACCGTTCCGGCAATGGTTGCAGGGTGGTTCCTTTCAGAGGTTTCACGCCTTATACGCCAACGTCCATCTGTCCGATGGAGCATAAAACGCGATTCATCCGAAAACGCAACCTGTCGCCACTCAGTGGACGTCCAGCTGCTGTACTGGCGTGCAAATTCTAGCCTTCGCCGTCGATGAACAGCAGTCAGCATAGGTGCACGAACCAGGCGTCTGCTTCGGAGGCCCAGACGCAGCAATGTTCGCTGAATAGTACTTTGGGAGACACTTTTGGTAGCCCCTTGGTTCATTTTGGTGGTCAGTTGCTCAACGGTAGCCCGTCTATCTGCCCGAACGCATCTCCGCAACCGTCGTTCGCCTCTGTCATCTATGGCCCGTGGTGCACCACATTTGCCACGTCGCTGATTTTGGACAGTCCCATTTTGCCATGCACGGTACACTTTTACCACGGCGGCACGCGAACAGTTCACAAACTCAGCCGTTTCGGAAATGCTTCCACCCTTGGCCCGAAAGCCAATGATCATGCCCTTTTGGAAGTCGGATAAATCGCTTCGTTTCTGCATTACGCCAACGATTGAAATGTTTTCCGAAGCCCTCACACACCCTTTATATATGCTCAACTGCACTGTGCTGCCACCTGCCTTCTGTGATTGGTTATTTAACTCTGACATGGAAAGTACGTGGTGGTCACATTAATGTGACTGGACTGTGTATAAGGGCCAAATTTACCTCTTTGCCTCAGGAAAAAAAAAACATGTTGGCAAGGCTCTACATTTGTTATACTTTTTTTTTGAGCAATGGACACGTAGTTCTATTATTTTAAAAGTATGTAAAACTAAAAAAATAGGTCTTATATAACAAAATTTTAACTAAATTCAATTTTCCTTATTTTAAACATGCTTGCAGTTTATTATACTGCTTGGAATAAATTGTCTAAAGGAAATATTTAATTAATATAAGGTATTTCTCCCACCTTCTAGCATGCCTTCGTGGCGTAAGAGTCAGCACACTCGGCGCGTATTTGAGAGGTTCGAGGTTAGACTCCCAGTGAGGCATTGCTTTTTTTTTTTCACATCTACTGCTTCAAAAAATTCTAATGAGTCTGGCACCCGAACTAAAAAAGGTGATGGATATTGATTCTCCACCACCACAATTTAGCGATTGGGTCCCCTAATCTCCAGCCGCCCTCTAAAAGGGGAAGTATATGAGGTATTCCTCTCGTCTTCGTGGTGTAATGGCCAGCACACTCGGTGCGTATTCGAGAGGTCCAAGGTTCCAGTTCCGGCGGGGCCATTGCTCATTTTTCATATCTGCTGCTGCAAAATAACCTGATGTCTCTACAATATCAGGAATCTAGAGCAAAACAGTAAGGGCTATCTCATTTAAACCGTTTTAATTAAAGAAAGTAGTGTTCACAATATCAGAAAATGACTTTTTGAGGGCAGATGAAATGTTAAGCGGGGATTAGTTGGTCGTGAGAAGAACAGATGAAACGATACTACGCCATCGGCTAAGTCGCACGTAACAAAATATTCAGCCTGATCTCGATAGCAGTTTCTGCTCAAATAACGGCCACATCTATCCCTGAAGTAATATCTTTGATTCAGTTTTCTAAGAGAACACGGATGATGATAATACAGAATTTCAAAAAGAAATCAGGGACAAGTTCCTTCACAGCTAGTGAAACGATACCACATACAAGAGTCTCTCACACACATGGCGGTCGTACAAATTATCCGGATCCTGGCAGTAAAGAAAAATCCCTAATCAGAATGGCCCAGAAAATAGCAACATTCGCGCACTCTTTCGTGCTCTCAATCCTGGCAGGATCTGCTCTCGGTCTTTTGGAAATAATACATTATGTATCTTCCTCTCTGCCTCCTGACCACGGTAAGCAAAATCGTGATATATTCTTTACCAAAATAGCACAATGATATATTCTTTACCAAAAATGTCTTGTATCCGATGAAATATGAATTATGAATTAACAAATATATGTGTCATTAATTATTTCGTTGGAAGGCAGAGAATTTCCGCCATACTTAGCTTTGCGACCAGAGTAATCTCTCATAAAGCTTATAAAGGTATTTCTCCCACCTCCTTCGTATACCTTCGTGGTTTTGTGGTCAGGATTCCGAGTGCGTATTCCAGAGGTCCGTGGTTCGAGTTCCGGCGAAGGCGTTGCACGTTTTTCATCTCTTCTGTTTCAAAATAAACCTAATGTCTCTACGAGCTTATCCTTTAAATCGGGCCCATTTCGTTTTCTTTACAAAGATTGTAATTCAAAATACGCATAAAAATAGAAGTTATGATTTTTAATATTGATTTGAATGCTATATAATTTATCATTTATTAATGTATATGCCGCTTTGTTGCTGAGTATGTTCAGTTAAAGAGATTATTGGAGAAATGTTGAGGTTTAACAGTGTAAAGTGTTTTAATAAAATATGTAGATTTTATTTTAACATCCACTTTATTCATTTAAGGCAACTTCACAAAAATACCTGTAAAATTCTAAGAATGTTACAAATTGCTGACTTGATGTTTTGTTGCTCATATGCATACTAAATGGCAGCATGGAAATTACATAGACCAGTTTAAACCTTTTATTTCCCACTTTTCTTGCCTTCCTTCTTATTTTTTTTCGTTTCTTTTTATTTTTAAAGAATTTAAACAAGAGTAATTAAGATATATAAAGTGCTCCAACTGGTCTCACTAATCTATTATTTGATGAACGCGTCAGGGATTAGAGCTGGTATCACCAAATTCTGTGTGCTACTACAGGAGACCAAAGACTAGCTATTTTCATTTGACCTTTCTTTCGCGAAACCGAATGGATTTTCAATTGAAACTGTATTTTTTTAGTTAGATTCTTTAATCATTGTGATCAGTGATCAATCGAAATACTCAGCAAATGGTCTAGTGCCTTTACATGTACGCTGAAGTCAAATAGGTAGTGAATTCAGAATGTTACTACGATTTCTTAAAAACGAGGTTCATTCCTGATGCCTTTACCAACACTAAATATCCAGCATTTCCGTTTCTTCAGTATGCAGCTCCTTCATATTCAACAAGCAATGTTCTAGACTTGCTCAAAATGAGCATCGTCTTATCGCAAAAGACTTCCCCTAAATCTTTAGCAAAGGACTTGCTTGCCTTTCTTCAAATGACTAACTGCTACTTGATTTTTTCTTGTAGGGCTGTGTGAAAGTCTGAAGACATCGACTAAAAGTCACAGAAGAGTTGAAACAGAGATATCAAGTATGATATTTTCCGCAGGCCAATTCAAGTGGGTTATCCAGAATTCCGAGCTAAGATTTCGTTCCGTAGTCTCCTCAAATGGAAAATATTTTGAGAATCTCAGCCTCCGATTTCCTTTATTCTCTGCGCAAATCCTGAAAATTTGAAATAAAAAAATTCTCTGCCAAAAGTTTTTCAATTCTTTTCATCGTCGAGACCCTGTGAAACATCCTGTATTCTTATTTCTCTTCTACAGTATTTATTAATATCGAAGATATACAGTTAGCCTTTTTATTTCATGTGTTTTATTACTCGATAACATTTTACACAATAAGTTTTAATAAGCAAAATATAAGTAGTATTCGCGGTTATTAAGTTAAAAATATGACCTAAATTCTAAATGTAAACATATGAATGAAATATCTTTAGAAAATTTTTGTATACGAATTCCGGAAATACATTTCAAGCGGTTTCAGTTACATTTATTTTTAATATATGTATCAGAAACTATAAATGAAATTTATATACTTTTATTTAGTTGCTAAATAGAAACCTTTTAAAAAAGGAGAACTGTATGTGTTTAAAAATATGCAGTAAAGCAACTTTCTATGCCGTAGATTCTGACTAAAATTCCGTTGATTTCGAGGGTACTCAAGCTCACGTCCATTTTCTATAGGAGCAAAAAATTTGCTTTGATTAAAAAAGTACTCAATGATAAAATTTTTACTTATTTGTTCTTTAAGTATAACATTTAAGTTCAACAGTTTGAAATAAGTTTTTTTTTAAATCGCATTCTCTTTCCTCCCATTTTTTAAACACCTCGAACATCAAAATAATACAACCTAAACTCAAAATAGAAGCCGTTGAAAAAAGCCATGAATAATAAAGAAATCGCAACAAACAAATTGAAAAAAGCGATTCTTCTCATACAAAACAGATCCTTTTAACAATAAATAACTGGGCTGCCTCGATTACTGTTAAACAAATTAAATCCAAGTAAAGGTAATAGGCTTATGTATATATGTCCAATTTTCATCAATAAGCTAATAATCACTTGAAAACTTTTAAAAGTTTATAATTTACTTTATAGAATTTTATGATTTAATACTAGTATACAAATATATTGCTGCGTTCTACGGTTCGTGGATTTGGACTAATTGATGACAACACTTGATGAAGAATCAGAACACAATTTATTCGGCATTAAGTACTGTTACACAGGACAGTTCGAAAGACACTTCTAAAGTCCTCGAAAAACTACTATAAATATGCTGAAACAATAAGAAACACATTCTTCAGTCTATAATGGTGAAGACAGCTTCACGGCAAAGAACTAAAATACAGGTCTCACCTCTGTCAGGCTAATCTCTCAACTGAAGACACTACTATTCTACACTAGTAATTTCTCTGCGTACAGACAGATACAACTTTAACCTATCTTCGAGAATACTCCCTAGGAAACCGCTAAAAATGCGCTCTAGAATGTTCTCGCTGCGACTATGACATATCGCCAATTTTGTCGCCAAATATCCCCAAATGTGTAATTTGGCACCAAATCTCGCAACTCTGCCTTTTTCTGCTAACAGGAAACTATCGCACTGCAGCTAGGCATTTCGCAACAATATACCTTAGATTATTACTTAGAAATCTCCCAAAACTCTGAAATATTGGACTTGTTATTCTACGCAGCATTAGATTTTGGAGATATCTTTCAGACTAGAAAAATAGATTACTTGTAACGAAGTGAACAGCTTAAAAATACCTTCTTTGATAATGTTTAATCATTAAATTTTACAGCAATTATATATTTAATAAAATATTTTCAAATTCCATGTATTGCATGACCTTTGTGAACTATGGAGGTAAAAAATAAAGGGATAATTATAAAAAAAAGACTTTATACTAATTCTATTGAATGAAGTTCAGCGAAACGTTATTGGTTCGTAGCTCAAAGCCAATATTATCACTTAGTCGTGTTAATCACTAAATAGAAATATGCAAAATTTTGCACTCGTTCTTTCAGTACATATGAAAAGGAGTGTCGAAGGGTACTTCGAATTCTAATTTAAAGATCTGTAGGAGTAGCTGGATTCTCATGTGGAAGGTGGAATATGTTGTTGAGAAATCGTGTGTGGTTGGGAGACAGAGACTCGCTAGATTAAGCCTATTAGTATAACTGACTTGTGCGTTTAGTTGCGCGCATTTATTATAATTAAACGCTTGTTCACAAACTGTTAGAATAGAGTCGCATTAACAGACGTTTGTACAGATGCTTGTATACCTTGCATGATTTAGTTTGAGATTATTAGTATGTTACGGTAGCTTTGTTTAGTAAAGTTCCCGTGCAATAACTTTCAATAATTATTGTACTGTAATTTTATTACGGATCCATTGATAAAAGCAGGTCATTTAGTCCAGTCTGACAAAATGCTGGACAAGAAGTTCAGTTGTTCATTCTTCAACTTCAGCACTTCCTTTCGAAAGAACACAGAGTATGATACTGGAAGCTGTAGTGAGCTACTATCTCACCTGACTGAAAACGAAGAAAAAATTGGTGACCATGCGGAGAAGAAAAGCAAAAATATAGCAACGACTGTTTAGAAATAGGGCTTTATTTTACTACGGAAGAGTCAGAACCTAAAGAAGTTTGTTTAATATGATAACAAAATTTTTTCCAACACCAATTTAAAACCATCCCTTCTTCAGGAGACACCTTGAAATAAAATGTTTGTCGCACAAGGGTAAACCTGTCGAGTATTTTAAAAGAAAATTAGCAGGTAATAGAAAGCGTAGTCTTCTTTCCTGTCAGCTTCAAACGAAGATAGTAAAATGCCTTTTGAGGCACCATTTTGAGTAAGTTATAGACTGCAAGATCAGGAACGGCATATACAATGACAGAGAATTCAATTGGACCATCTGCAAAAGCCTAGAGAAAAGGCAGCAAAACAAATTGACTGGTTCTTTAATCAAACAATACAGTGTCGCTTTGGCAAATGCTAGTAATGCTATTAATGCTTTGGCAAATGACGTGGAGAACAAACCTTTGAAAAGAATAAAATTGAATTATTTTAGGCTCCAACTTGACAAGTCGACGGATGTAACAAAAGCTGCAGTATTGTTTGTCTACGTTAGATATATTTTTGATAATTCCGTTCAAGAAGATGTACTATTTGCAAAACCTCTGAAAATCTATACAGCAGAAGCAATTTTCGATATGGTCGATGATTGTATTGTGTGGGTGTGTGCACAGATGGTACAACATCAACGACAGGAAAAGTTTCTAGTCTTGTTGATCGGGTAAAAGAAGATCAAGGAGAAAATTGAATGCACTGATTACTGTTTTCATAGACAAGCACTCACAGGTAAGCGTATTCTTGTGTAGTTATCTATAACATTAAGTGATGCTGTGAAAACTGTAAATTTTATAAAATTGCATGCTGCAAACTGCGGTTTATTTCAAACGCTTTGTGAGGATTTTGGAAGCCTTCCCGTTTCTTTACTGTCCCTAGATGGTGAATCGAAGTCTGAAGTTCAATCATTTTTAATTGAGAATCCATTTCATTTGTCCTCTTGCACATTCGATATGCTTAAACTGCAAAAGCCTCATACTTATCTGACATCTTTTGTAAATTAAATAAATTAAATCTGTCATTACAAGGCATAAGTATCACCATTTTCAGTGTGCATAAGAGACCTAAAGCCATGTTAGAAAAGTTCAACTTTTGAATCCAATGTCTGCAGATGAATAAACACGAATTTTTTGCTCTCTCAGGAACTTTTTATCAGAAAATTTAATTAAACTTCGTGAAAACATTAAAACGGAAATACGTGATCGTGTGAAAAATCTTCAACTAAATTTCGATAACTATTTTCTTAACAGACGCAATATATCCCAGTCAAATAACTGGATAATGTAGCCTTTTGCAAGGAGATTTAAGTTTTAAGACCACTAAGATTTAAGTTTCTGGAAAAGAAAAAACTCAGTTATCCTGTGACAGATCTCTAAAAGATATTTTTAAAGATCACTTTTTAATTGACTTCTGGCACAGTGTTACAAATGAATACACTGTTTTATCCAAAAAAAAAAAGCCATTAAAATTTTATTACCCTTTTGCATAACATATCTATTTGAGAAAGAATTTTTAGCATATACTTAACTGAAAGATAAATACAGAATACAGAAGACCAGAGACGATCTCCTGCCCGAGTTTATACCTTTCAGGAATTGACATCCAGACTCCGGAGACCATCTACATGGGTGCAGCTCCCGCTGTCCTCTCCGGGCTTTATATAAAGTATTAGACGAACTGTACGCTCAGACAAAATTTGATACGATGACAACTTTGCTCCCCGGACCCCACTCCGATCGCAACAAATATATTCGAACGGGCGTTTCATCCACTACATTTATCCCCCAGCAGAGGACCCAATGGGCCAAACTCCCAAGAAAAGCCACAATATCTGACAATGTAAAGACCACATAGCCAAAAGGCAGACAAGACAGTACCAGTACGACCCCTGCTGAGCCTGAACCATCCACCGAATGAAAGATGGTTCGTGTTGAAGGAAGACTGATAATTTTATATCCCTGTGGTTGAGACTACACAGATCCCAGCCAGTAGCTTCACAGGTTTACTTGCTTCGACCCTCGGGGGAGGGGGAGAGACAAATGATAAAACTCTGAGACATTGCGTCAAATTTTGAATTTCTTTGCTACATCAGACAGCCAAAAGTATACCATCAAGAATTTTTTTTTCAAATATGTATGCTGAACTAAGAAGCAATTGGTGTGTTGTATTAATTTTTCATTCACTTTCTTGTAGCTGTCATTTTAGTTTTTTTTATTAATGTTTGTACTTAGATGTTTTAGGATTATGTTCCCTTTTCTTGTTATGAACTATTGAGCAACAAATAAAATAAATGTTCTCCGAAATTTTATTATTTTCTTACCTATTACTGATGACTACACAAGGAGTTGGCCAGTTTCTCTCAGAATTTAGAAAGATATTGCAAGGAGAAAACATTTGGAAAACATTGCTACAGATAGAACATACACTCACGTTTGTGAAAATTGCAACACCAAGAAGGAATCGTCATAATTGAATGCAATTTAATACACAGTTGAGTGGTAGTGGTACAAATAAATGATTAAATGTTCAAAGCAAACAAGCAAGAACAAGAGATCAGAATCAGTATTTTGTGTGGCCACCACGCGCCGCAATAAGTGCTGCTACACGACGTGGCATGGAGTCAAACAAAGTTTGAATGTCTGACTGAGGAAGAGCATTCCATATCGTTTGTACGCGTACCCAAAGTTCGTCTGCAGACGCAACAGGACGAGGATCACGAGCAAGACGCCGACCAATGACATCCCACACATGTTCAATTGGCGACATATCCGGGGAACACGCAGGCCAAGGAAGAAGCTGTACCTGCTGCGCTGCAAAGAAGGATTTAACAATCCGAGCAGTATGAGGGCGGGCATTGTCCTGTTGAAATACAGCGCCTGGCAAGCTTTGAAGGAAGGGAACAGCTTCGGGCTGTAGAACTTCACGGATATACCGGTTGCTGTTCAGATTGCCCACAATTCGTAGCAATTGAGATCGTCTATGATATGCTATGGCGCCCCAGACCATAACTCCGGGTGTTCGTCCACTGTGGCGTTCGATAATGCACTCCGGAAGGTGGCGTTCACCGGCATAGCGTCTGACACGAATGCGGCCATCATGGTACCACAAATTAAAGCGGGATTCGTCAGAAAACACGACATGCTGCCAATCAGCACGCCAGTCTCTATGCTGATTGGCCCATTGTAGCCGCAGGCGGCGATGGTCGTGCGTTAGGGGGATCCTGTATAAAGGAGTCCGTGCGCGCAGTCCACACTGCAGCAGACGTCTACGAATTGATGAAGCACACAATGAAACACCTGTAGCTATTGACCACAGTGCTGCCAATTGTCTAGAGGAAGCTGTACGGTCCGTCCGCGCCATGCGGACCAGGTGTCTATCATCGCGAGCTGACGTCACATTTCGGGGTCCACTCCCGGATTTCCGAGTTGTCCGACACTCGTCCGTCCACTGCTTCCAAACGCGCATCACTGTGCTGCTGTTACGCTGCACACGAGAGGCTACTGCACGATACGACAATCCAGCTTCACGAAGGCCGATGATTCTCCCTCGTTCAAACTCTGTAAGTTGTTCAAATCTCGCTCTCTTTCGTCGACGAGGCATAAGTACAGATTGAGTTAACGTTTACCACTAGCAGATAACCACCGATAACCATACACGCCTCGCTACAGCCGTCTATTTATTCGGATCCATCAGCCGTTCAGAGGGCGCTGCTCAGCATACGCATGCGCTACGGATTTGCAATTCTAATCATTTGCATATCATGCGCTACTTTGCATTTCCTGAAAATTTCAGCTCACTCGCGTAAGTCCTTCATGGTGTTGCAATTTTCACAAACGTGAGTGTATATCGGACGCCGACTTGTATCACTACAACTCTCCTAACATTCTCCAGGAACTTTATGGTCCTATTCCTTGTGAACAACTGGAAATGAATAATCATTCTAAAGCTTGCATTTTGGTCAGGGTCGATTAAACGCCTTACTGGTTTTTCTATGTATCTCTACAAAAAGTCTTAACGCCAACTTTAAAATACTGTTTAAATGCGAATGAGGTTTTACACTGATAGTTTTCCCACAGTTTTTTTATTAGTTTGAAATTATATTTCTAAGAATATAATCCAACAGGTATCGCCCAGAATGCGGCCAAAATAGGCCGGAATATCACTATCAAAACATCATCCGCATTTTGCAAAATCATCCGCATAAAATATGAAAGAAATTATTAATAAATTTTTTCTACAGACCGATGGGCTCAAATGTTAAAGATAATTTATTATAGTATAAAAGAGTTAATCTACTATCTTTAATATTTCTGACTCAATACGAAAGCATCAGTTTTCCTTGATTCAGAAGAGTGAGTGACGTATTAATTAACTCCACCAAATTTCCTAAGGTACCGACGAGGCTTTAATGTGTTAATAGGATTTTATCATTAAATAATAGGACTTTTAGCATTAAAAATGAAATTTTCATTGAATCATCATTGAATGGAATGTTTTACATAAATAAAATTTTTAAAAAAATTGCTTAAAATTTATGAAAAAGCGTAGATTAACTGAGCATACCATTTAGCGTTATGAAATGAAAGAAACCATAACTCGAATTTTTGCGCTCTCAGCCTTGAAACATTTATCATAATTACTCAAAAAACACATTCTTAAGCTTTACCACGATTGCCAAAAAAAAAAAAAAAAAGATAATTAAATATCAAACCATGCAGCTTTATTTCCTGATTCCTTCCTTATACATTCTATTATTTTATGTCCTGTTTACGAAGGTACTACCTTTTAGAAGAACAAAGGTCAGCGAAACAGGCGCGTCAACCAATATGCATAATAATATCTCACCTCTAAAAGTCATAAATCTGAATCAAACAGACCGCGTGGATTCCACCGCTAATAAAAAAAGGGCCCGGATAAAAACTATTTAATTATACTTCAAGGCCTTTATTCGGGGGTGTATATTAACGTCTGGATGGATCCAGGATCTGAATGGCATAACATCGCTGACCTCGTCCTTTTCATGAATCTTCGGTGATAGATGGAAAGAACGGGCAGCGTTTTTCAACAAGGACTGTTGTTATTTTTCGCCGATCCTTTGCCCGCGTTGTTGAGTGACGGACTTGACGAAAAGGTGCGTCGTCATCAGAAATTCAACGTCATGTTCACGACCGGATCTGGAGAGCGTTATAGGTGCGGTGTTGATTTCAGATTCGAAGAATATGGCCTGAGAAAATTTGACCTACCGGGGTCGCACGTGAAATTCTAGTTCCTAGAAAACAAACATCTTCAGAGAGTAAAATATCCATCTGAGCACCTGTTCTAAGGTCTGCTGCCAATCAGAACTTGGAAGACATCAACTTGGTGTATTCATATTATTGTAATATTGACGTTTAGTTATTTTATGCCTGACGAATAGAGTTTTAGAGAACTATTTGAGAACTGGTTACTGTACCTTTTGAAGGAAAACTAAAAGAATGTTACGCCCCTCCCCCCTCCCCTGTATCATATTGACAGCTAAAGGAAAGTGGCAGTGAGATAAGTAAAAAAAGCTGTAATCAGATTAAAGTTATGTTGAAGTCCTTAAAGTTATTTAAGCATATAGAACTAACGTATATGAAAATCAGATTTTTGACGTTAGGAGGTAGTTAACAATTCTGATACAAAATAATAAATTTCGTGCTTTATTAACTTGGAACCTTTCACCTACCTATACGGGAAATAAAAAACTTCTTAACTAGACTTTCCATAGCTTCATCTGGGCTCTTTAAAAATCGATGAAGTATTATGATCTTATAAATGACCTTATAATGGCCTTGAGTTACCTTGAGTTAAATCTTTCGATATTGTCTTCAGAACAGCAGTTGGAATATTAAAATAGACTCTTACAATGTCATCGACAATTTTACTGCCATGGAAAAATAAGTGTAGATCCATTTTAGGGTGTTAGAATTAAAGTAATTTCATTTTAGAAAAAAAAGTGTAAAATGGTGTAGAGTTTTAATTTATTTACCTGAGCGACATTCTGCTTTTTTTTTTTTGAGATGGACGACAAAATTCTGAATACGCCATTTGTTTGACTGTGGGGTATTGCATCTTTTTTTTTTGTTTCTCCTCCAGGTTTACTGGCTATTAAAGTAGAAGACCACGCACTGTGCTGCCTAATTTGTATTTGGAACAGAGCGTATCGCATAAATCAATTACAGAATTGCAATGATTTATTTTAAAAATTTCACTGGTTACCATTAACAATGAATGGTGTATCATTCGTTTAAGCTTGAGTAGTAATAAAGTTTGGATAATAAACTAAAATTTCAGTTATATTAGAAGTGATGTTCCATAATTCAGGTTCCAGCGAAAAATCCTCGAGGACAGGTCACTCCCTTTCTTTAATATTCTATTATTATGAATGTTAAGTATTTCATGAGCTTCCAGTTAGGTCATGAAAATTTTAAGCAAGTTTAAAGGACGATGTGCTTCTTAAAGCTCTTTTATCATTGCTGAACAGCAAAATCGTATCAAAAGCACTTTTAATATCCAAGTGTTGGGGGTTCCTTTTTTTTTCATTAGTTTCTTTTATCTTAGTAATCATCTTTTATCTTAGTAAGTAATATCAAATCGTGTACTAGATGATAAAGCTATAATAAAGATCATTTTTAAAAATTCATTTTTAATATAATGTTTTATTCTAGTAATGATAAATTTTTCATATATTTTACCTAAAGCATAAAAAGAACAGGTCGGCCGAAAAGAATGAGGATGTTCTTTTTTAAATTTTTTAGAAATATAGCTTGCCCTATTTTGAAAATTTGGGGAAACATTTTATCTTGTAAGATTTTGCTGAAATATTTAAAGAAAAGTCCAGAATTCACTTTACATGCTGTTTTAATTATATTGCAGTCTAAGCCATCCAGGTCTTGCTGTTTCTTTTTTAGGAAGAAGTACAAATACCTGTTTAATTTCGTTCCTTGTGAATGGAAGATCATCATTAGCATTGTGTGTGGAGTTCGTAACGTAATTTGTTTTCGTTCTGAACGTAGTTTCTTTCTTCTTATTTTATCGTTTCGATTTTTATTTTGGAAAGCAGGTAAGATGTTATTTTTATGTAGTTAAATGACTTCAAGATTTCAATACAATGAATAGGATAAGTCTTATTCTTACGATCAAGTTTTATGATTTGCATTTTGTGAGCTGGTTTGATGCTAGTTTTAAGATCATGAGATGAATGAATTTTAAGGCATGAGTTTCCTGATTAAATTATTGTTTGCTTATTACTTATTTGACTTATTATTACTTATTTTCCAAGGATAAACTATTTATCAGCATGCAAATTTTCGTAATCAAATAGAGGAAAAGTAGAGAATATGCCTATTTCTTATTCTCAAGGCATACAGAACATCTCCAAAGGCTCCTCTGCAGCTCTTCACTGGCTTTTCCCCCCTTAGCACTCCTATTGTAGGGAGAAGTGGTAACATCCTTCGTCTCAACATCCCCTTTCCATTATAGGATCATTATTATATTCCAAAAGGCTATCAACATGCACAAGTTATTGATGCTTTTGGCAAGTCTTGCAAGACCTGCTCAAGCAATGGCACTATAGCTGGAATTCTAACTGCACAGGGAGACTAATCTTTAAGTTCATTCCAGAAATCATCATTCCCCTCATCAGTTTCACTTTTTTCATCACCTGGTTTACAACAGGCCCTTTCAAAATCTGTCTTCAGCGTTTCGGTCTAAATTAAACAGACCTATGTAACTGCTGCCAAATAGGAGATCCACACCACTCCTATTTGGCCTCAGTCATTGGCTGTTTGACCGCAGTATTCCATTGCCAAGAACATCCTGAGACTCAACTCAAAAAACAGCTCCATAAAATTGGTCAGGTTGGACAAAAGATATAACCTACAACAAATCGGTCTCCGAAAAATACGCCGAACAATGCCAAACTGCAGTTATAACACAGTTTACCAAAGAAGCACATCCTAAGGGGAGGAACTATCTAATTTGGATCGTGCTGACCCATCATTCTTCTGTATGCTTTTACATGCTAAATATCAATGTACAAATTATTACAAGTATATAATATGTCAAAAGTATAACACGTGATAAGAAAAGTAAGAAAAGACTATGACCTTGTTTACCCGTGGTAACCTTTCTTTTTCTAAGACTTAATAAATACCATTGGCATGATTTCAAACCCTGCTGATCTACAAAAACCTCAGGTCGGATGTCATCTTGAAGAGTTAGCTTATAAGGAGCTTTCTTTGCCCTTACCGTAAGCCCTCGTGCTGTAATTTGATAGCTTGTCAGTCTACCATCGAGGGGTCCGGTCTTTAAATTCCGGTGAGGGCACTGCGGATTTCTTCAGTTTCTTGATTCGAATAATCTAACATTTCTATAAGTGGCGACAGAAAAAATGGTGGATGATAATTTGTCAACACCAGTATCTGGTGAATGGGTACCCTTCTTCTCAGTTGCCCTTTAAAAGGCGGGGAGTATGTAAGGTATTTTCTTCCTCCTTACTTTACCTCCTCACTTACGGCTTCGTGGTGTAATTGGATAACACGTCTAGTTGGTAGTCTGGAAGTCAGTTTCGAATCCTAGTGAGAGTTTTGCACGTTTTTAATGTCTCCTGCATCGATAAACCTAATAACTCTACAGGTTAAGGAATTATAATTTATTGGTACTTTAGTTATTATATCTAGTGTTAACATTATTGAGAGAAGTGAAGAGGATATTTGTTGGACACGGTGATGAAGAAAGAAGATAGAGGGGGGGAAAATATATATGTAGTGTGGAAGTACTCAACTAGTCAATGTTTACTTTTGCAAGTAATGTTTCCGAAAATATGATTAATCAAAAACAGCTCAAGAGAGGTCATTGAGCAGGCTCGGTGAGTTAACATCAATATTAATCGGTAAAAAAACATATTTAGAACAGACCATTAGGGACTGAAAACAAGTGTTGAATGTTGGGCAGCACACAAATGCATTGGTTGGTCATTTTAATTTCAAGCGAAAAAATTCGATTCGTCAGAGAACCGGTGGCTTACTTGTTTTGTATAAAAATGCATTAAGGATGATTAGTTTCTTCAACAAATGGTATAATAAAGGAGTATAGCTACCAACTCCTTCAACTGAACCTCCGCGTGTGAAATGAAAAATTCTGAGTGTTCCGTTGCCATCAATACAGCACCAAACTGATGATAAATGTTGCCAATAAATGCGTCCTTAGCGCATTCTAGGCTAAGTTTAGCGTTGAAAATTAATGAGTGGGAAAGAAGTTGTCATACTCAGTTGTTCTTGGAAAGAAATTTTGCTTCAGCGAATTTTAAGAGGAAACGAAATCTAGTAAAAGCAACATTTTCGTCATAAATTGTAATAAATTTATTGTCAATTATTAAATTTTTTTTCATTTATCTACCCCATGTAAATAAGTTAAAAGGAAACAAGGAGCTACAGCATACTCAAAATACTATGAAAACACAACTTTTAATTACTTCGATTCGTTTGATTCTATGAAGTACGAAGCGGACATTTAACTTATACTTTCAGAATCTGAAGTTTACGGTATTAAAAGCAAAACTATTAAAAAAGGAAAGAATTTATTAATCCCATTGGATGAAGAAATTAAGGATTTATTACTTAAGATATTTTTGTTAGATCTTTGATACCCTGAAATTCAACATGTTTATGGTCATATTATCAATTTCGACCCGATTCAGCACTTGCTGTTCCCCTTACCGATGAATTGCATCTAATGGACATAATTGTAATGGACATAATTGTAACACATAATCAAATTGGCTAAATGTCCATGCACTTTTTAAGGTGCTTGCATTTCTGCACCCTGCAAATTAAGTGAAATAATTTTTCTTTCAGTATTTAAAGTATTTTTTGGTTCACTTAGTTGCGAATTTTGTACATTAACGTATAATTTTAGCAAAATTATATGTGAAATTGTTGTATTTTTGTGTATAATGTAACATGAAAGTCTAAAGAGACGATGCTCTGCCGAAAAAATAAGAATAACCTCTTTAATATTGATTTAATATTGGCTATCTCTCTAATTTCGCGAAAAATCGGCCAAAGTCGGCGACCTTGGCGACATTTTGGTCCGATCCCTGTATAACTGCAATGGATATTGTAACTGAAAAAATGTAATTGATTCCTGTATTGCTGTAATCAAACTTGGCTTTATATACTTTCTAGTAGTTTCGAGAAGCAGAAAGAGCCAGAAATATCTCGGCGCTCGGGTAAAAACTATACGAGACCGAAGAGAATATCAGTTCTTCAGTTATTATTGTGAGTTGTTAATTTAGAGAGACTTCGGTGTATTGAAAACTTCGGATTTTAGATGTGCTTTGCACTGCATTCTGCTTAACGGTCTTAGCAGTTTGAAGTGTAACTACTGTTTGCGCTCTATGATACTGTGAATACCTGTAAGTGTATTTCTGTGGAAAGTTCTAGAATTCTGAAGTGTTCTTTTGATAAAATCAATTTCATCAAGCTATGATCGGTTCTGTGCGCATTACGAACCCGTATACAAGCAACATCTTGTAATTATGATTATTGAGGAAAATTAAACTCCAGTCGCAAAATACTATAATCGGAATCAGAAATATGCTGTCAACAATTCTATGACCTTCATGTGGGAATCTTTTTCCAAAGGTAATAGGTGACTGTGTTGATTTCACAAAGAAATCTTTTCCACAGAATTACAGACATTGTTCGCATTATTTTAACCCCTAAATTCTGTATAATCATAAAATATATTTCGATGAGGATATTATGCCTTTTTACTGTGGAAATGAGATTCAAAACCATATAATATCTGAGAACAATATCTTTTTAAACTCCTTTTCGATTCCTTCTTAGAATTCCTAATTTGCTTATTTTAATATTCTAGAAGATTTCACTAGACTAGACTAGAAAGACTAGAAGACTACACTAGACTAGAAAACTTGATAAATTTGTTGAAATTTATCTGCATTTTTACAGATTTTTTTTTTCGTTATTTGAATCTTAAATCAGGTAAAGAACAAAGGAAGAATCAAGAAAGATCATGAAAGTTTAGATCAATCTGTGTACAATACTGAATTTTTTCTTGCGTTATATATGCGATTAAACACTAATCATATCTGATAAATAAATGTTATTCCACGTATATCAGAGTTGCCTGAAAATTTTTCTACTAAATACAATTCAAAACTCTTTATCTGCTCAGCGATTTTAAAAATCCTACTAAAAATGCTCTGTTGCTCTGCTCTGCTAAAAATACTGCTCAGCGATTTTATGTGAAATTTATAAAGGATTATTATGATCAATGGTACTTTTAGTTTTAGCAATTAAAATTTTCGCATCAATATTAGATGATTTTTCAATTAAAATTCAATTACTAAATAATTTAAAAAATTTCTAAATCCTTTTGTTAATCTTGTCATTAAAAATGTAATGTAATGTTAATGTACTTTTGTCATTATAAAAGAACTTAATTAATAAATAAAAAAGTAATTTAAAAATTATACTATTTAATAAAAGAATAAAAAAACTCAGTGGCCTTAGTGAGCCATGGCCTGCATTGATTTGATACCTGCTTTCTTGACCGTGGGACCTGGGGTGCATGAGCGTATAACCCAAGGGGCCAGCTTGTCACAGTACGCGAACTTGGTACTCATCTTATCGATCCATACAAAGGATGAAGGGCTGAATCAACCTTGCCAGTCCGTGGATCGAGCCTCGGACCTGTAACGCTGCTGCGCGACGCGCTAGCCACTGCGCTCTTGACAAAAGAATGCCAAAGATAAAAACGAGTTATTCCATAAAAATATGATCATAATAATGCTTTGGCAATACGCTTTCGGAATTATTCGCTAAAGTTATGATAATACTTTGTTTTCTATCATTTTCAATAGATTAATTAAAATTCATACTTATCAGTCAGTTTTAGTACACTCACACATATATGTATATGAAAACATTTTGTGAATTTTTGCAAACAAAATCGTTTTTGCCCATGATGATTTTATTAAGGACTACAATACTTTGAAGAATTTTTTTTGAAAAAAATAGACTACCCCCTTCTTAGCAATCATTAGTATTGATTGCTAAGAAAGCAATTTTTCAAATTACTTTCGTCAGTGACCTTTCATATTAACGTGAATAACGAGAGCCCTGATAAGCAAGAAAATGTCCTAAGGTTTCAGAGATGACGCTATGTTTACTTCGAATTTTTAAAGTGAACGAAAAGAAAAGAAATTGTTACAATATTTAAAACATCTTTACCTTTAAGTGCCTTTAACAGCAATAAATAGCCCAAAGCAACCAACAAGTGAAGGAAAGAAAGATAGCGCCTAAAATCTTCAAAGTCTTTCTTGTGGAAGAACTTCTGCAAATGCACTGGATGTGCCCTAAAATCTTTATCAGTGCTATTTCTGACAGGTGAGCTATCTTGGAGTACACCTCGGGGACTGATAATGAGACCCTCTTGGCAAAACTGAGTCTCCTTGTCATTATTCGGACATTCCATTAAGTCCTTCCGGCGCCCGGGGACGTAGTGAGGGACATTCTAAGAAGGTAACAAGGAGGTTGTTTCACATTCTTTTCTTAGTTTTAGAAACCATTTCGTAAATCAAGTCGTTTTCACAGTCTCTGAGTTTAAGCAATATTTCTTTGTATTTCTTTATCTCTTTCAAGGAAAAAATAAAGCAAAATTTTGTTTATTTACTGTCAGAATACAGTGGCAAGCAGCATTGCGCACTCTTGAATTTAGTAATAGAGTGAATCTTCTCTAAGATGACCATTCAGTATTCCAGAATATTTGAATCTTCTGTGGAGGAGGTTTCCTCGGAGAATTCTTGACGCAGAGCAGAACAGAACTGCGAAAACTTATAATGTAAATTTGGTTTAATAATTTCAAAAACATTCAGTACCACATTAAATTATTAAATTATCCAGCCAATGAAGCCTGCCTACACGATTTTTATCATTCATCATTCACAGTCTGAACAATATTTCAAAAACAGTCTGAAGTCCAGAAAGTAAACCAACCATCTTATGAAGGCGGAATATCTCACTTTTCTGTTAATTCTCTTTATGCTAAAATATTAGCCGTATTTTCAGTAACTTTAAACGGAGTTTTTAAATTTCAAGTTTTAGGTTTATGTTTGGCATTAGAAATACAATTATAAGTGATTACCCGAGATATTTAATCTAAGACCTTAAATCTAAAGATTAACTTTAAATTAATCTGGATTCACCTTAGCTTATCCTTCATCTAAACTTAACCATTTAAGATTTACGAAATTTAAAATACAGAAACAAACACGATAGACTACAATTGGGGAGGGTTCGGCCAAATTAGTACAGTAATGTATTAATAGTTTCATCGCTGGTTTCTAAGCCGAGTGAATAAGACCTTTGAACAAAAATTAGTATTTCAGTTATCTTCTGTTAGCTGAAGAAATGAAGTTTTCTCATGTTAAAACCGATGGGCGTGTTGTCTTGTATCAGTCTAACTATGCATTCGTTTCCTATTAAATATGTGTAGATTAAAGACTATTTTAAGCTGTGGTGCTTGAGAAAGATTAAATTTAATAAGCATAAATTAAAGAATTGCTTAATATAGCACTACGAACCTTCTTTTATATACAAAAACCTACAAAATGACCATTCAGTCTTTCAAAAGCCAAGTTTTCATCTTATATGGAGTTAGTCGCCTAATAGAATTGACTCCTATATTAATGTTTATTTATGTTCTTTAAAATACTTATTATCTTTAGTAGTGGTTAACTGCAAAAGGTGTTTGTGATGAGAAGTTTTAGTTTGCTTTTATTTTTTAGTGATTATACGTATATATATGTAATTATATGTATAATATAATTATATTTATAATACCTATGTAAGTGATTGTAGTGATTATATATATATGTCTGTGTGTGTGTGTATAATAAGAACAAATTTAGAAGTACTAATGTAGAAACATTAAGACGTAGAAACGCAGAAAATACTGATCTCGAAGCACGTAAATGGCATACTGAAGAGGAAGAATTCGGATTGCCTAGAGTTTTAAATCCTTAATGACTAGGAAACTGCCGATGCCAATGATTTTGTTTTATGGAGTGCCTATGGTTCAAAACTAGGAAACTTAGCAGTCGAGATGGATTAAATTCCATTTTCATTTAAATGGATAGCTGTGGCGACGATTCACTGTAATCGTGCGTATTTCCAGAACATTTACATTTTTGATGCTATTGCGATAGGAAGACAGCGTCCAAACAGGACATGAATTGCATGACGCATTTATCCAATATGGCAGTCTATTAAAAGAAAGGTTTTGGTTTAGATTAGAAAGGCTTCAGTTTTCACAGTTTAGGTTTCCAAGTAATTACGTCATCAGCATTACTCAAGCTTTGTGGCATAGATTAATCTACGTATAGAAATGGCGCAATCCAGAAATGTTGTAATTATTCTTAGAACAGAGAGAAGAAATACCCAAATTAATAATGAGGAATGAGAAATTAAGAGACTAAGTTAAATTGTAAAGTTGATTTACATATTTTTAATTTTATGTAAGATATAACAAAATACGATAGCTGGTGTAAGAATAATTGGCGATCTCAAAATTAACGATTCTAGTTTTTATGCAGTCTCTCTCTAATTTCATCTATTCTCCCGGATTCGAAATCTTTCCATGTTATGTAGAGTTTTAATGCAAATACCTCCTGCCCAATTAAATAATCAAAACCAAAACTTTTTCTAACTCAAACTGAAACTTTTTGACTCCCTCCCTTCTTCCTTTGAATTGATGCGCTCTTTTTCGCTTACGCTTTCATGCTGGCAAGCCGCTTACCTGCTTAAGATGACGTCGCACTTTAAAACCCATTCAAATTATTCAACTGTGATTAAGAACTATCTTGCCTGCAAAAGGATAATTTGATATGAGTTAAAAAAAAGATGAGATACTTCAAACTCATTTGTGTTAAAAGCGTCATCACGCCTTTCCACTGAGACCTCCTTCAACAACTACTGTCTTCTCAGCCATGACGAATATCGAAAGATGCTAAAAGGTACCATATTCTCCTTCATCTACGCAATATCGAAAGCTGTTAAAAGTGCCAATGTTTTCATTTACGCATTTTTAAATCATTGCATATATATATATATATATATGAATGTATATAATTCACTAAATTATAAAAAGAAAACTCTCCATATTACATCTCCACGCAACGGAAATTCAATTTAAAAACAGTATTGAAAAGGTGTTTTTCAGAATTAAAAAAAAAATTATTAAAAACATTTTCTAGAATTTAAAAAAATTGTATTTTAGTCCTCCTTGCTTTAAACACAGTTAAGGAAAAATTAAATCGCAAAAATGCCAAAATCAAAAGTAAACTTTTTAAGTACTGAAAAACCAGTTATTGTTATTGATAGCAGATTAATCGACTTATGAAGGGGATAAACCAATCTACCATCAATAAACAGTAACTAAAATAAGAGAGAGTGTTTCATCTTACTTCCAAATAAGCATCAAATTATTTGCTAGATTCAAATCACTAATTGATACTCAATCAAAATATTAGTCAATATTAGTCACTAAATCAAAAGAATCCTGTTAAAAAGTAAACAATCTTAAGGTTAAAATTTTTTCACTAAAAACACAATTACTCTGAACGAGATGCTTACTTTAGAAGACATATCCCCTACACTCTCTTTTCATTTCAAATAAAAAAGTAAAAACAAAAATAGATTCAAGAACAAATTTAAAAAAAAATCAAAAGAAGATTAAAAGTAATTATCTATAAAATTAAAGTTAAAAACTGTAGTAAAAAAAGAAATTAAAAAATCAAACTAGTAAGCAAAAATTAACCAACTTGCCTTAAAATTTTAAAAACCAAATGACTGGATTGCAAGTACGTATTAAGAGATGGAAGCAAAATAGTTGTCGTAATAAGTAGTTTCTATTGAAGAAAGTTTAGCCTAAATTGGCTTCAAAACTACAAAGTTTCTTGGAGATATAATACACAGAGAGCAGGCTGTTATTAAAATAGCGCTTATGTATACATTTAGATTTGGTGATCTTCTGTGCATTTACAGACCAGTTCTGTTACAGTAACTAGATAATAAATTCTTTTAAAATTTCAATTAGTGGCTCTAATAGACAAGGCCGAAAAGAGTTTGGGGATAGATTTAATGTGCCTTTGAAGAAATCATAATTTCTGTCATTAAGCAGTTAAACTGCCTAAATATCTTGTATAATCAGCTATTTACTGTTTAGTGTTTTTCTAGTATCTGTTAAAAGCACTTAATATTTTAAAATGTTAATTTGTCCAACAATCATTTCTTGGCTATTCGATAAAATGAGTGCTTTTAGTAATTATGAGCTAAAAAAGTGTTTAACAAGAACAGTTTTTCTGCTCTGGATTTCGTAGACCTGAATATTTTCTTTGATATTATTAAAACAAAAAATGCGTCTTTGAAAGAAATGTTGTGCAATCGAGACTAGAGGGTGATTCGCAAATTGGTTGAAGAATATTGCGCAATTGCTGCTAGGTGTTTTGTAATATCAACTGCTAAGTCTTTTATATTCTTCTAATGGAATACGTTGCGCAATAACTATTTAGAGATTGCGCAATCAAAATCGCAGGCGAAAGAGGATGGTTTCCGTTTATTTTTCTTTCTCTCAAAATATCAAAAGGAACGTTTTCTTTGGTAGAAAATGTCTAACTGGAGCATTAAATGAATATGTTGTAGGAGAAGATGATTTCCTTTACGATTCAGAATCAAAATATTCATGAGAAACCTGAACTTTCACTTTTCTCATGATGAACTTCAAGCGAAAATAAAGCAATGACAACGTATTTGAGGATTAATTGTTTTAAAGCGCTTATCACAGATTTCAGCATTAATATTTCCCAAAATACTTAAGTATAGTAGCTTAATTAATAATAATTAATTAAGAGAAATAGTTAATTAATAACAGACACTATGAATTACTAATAAAAATGATGAAATAAAATTACTTTAAACGCACTTAAACAGTTGCTATAGAAAAAAGTCCCTAATATTGACTTCTAAATTTTGATTTCAGTTGTTTTTATGATACAACGCTTATTTACTATACAATACCTTTTTATATGGATTAGCTTTGAACAACAGAAAAAATATTTTTGATCACTGCATCAGTTAATACAATAATTTATTAGAATCATACTCAAGATTCTAAACGCTTTGCTCATAAGCTATCAATATTTGTAATGCTTTTATACTATCTACTAGTTCCTTCGCATTCGATTAATGTGCCTTGATGTAAACGCCCTCAAATGCAAAAAAAAAAAAAAAAAAAAAAAAA
>KK115971.1:643027-660928 GCA_000611955.2 Stegodyphus mimosarum | reverse complement strand
GAAAGATTTTAGATTTTATATTACGTCAAAAAGTTTTTTTTTTCGTTTTGTGTGTTACCTTTATTTATTAAATATCATGTTCTTCGCACTTAAACCATAAAATTCAATTCAACAGCAGTATCGCAAAATATTTAAAAAGAGCATATTTTTAGAATTTCCGATACATAAACCCGCACGCTGGAGATAAAAATGTTTTTTTTTCGTACAGTGTTGCCATTGCTCACTTTGAAATCGTTGAGTTTGTTAATCAAAAATTCACTAAAGTTTTAAGTAATATGAAATAGATAATAAAACAAATTCCAAATTTGGGCTTCCAGATGCCCATATTCGAATAGAGGACTGCCTTATTCAAAATTTGATGTCTCTAGGTACCATTGTTTTCTCACAGTGAGAGAAATCGTTTTGTTAACAGCTCAGTTCAATTAAAGGTTGTTTAAACCCTTAAGTCTTGTCATGCTATTTTAAACATAGGTTAATTCTCTACCCGTCTTGTATTATAGGGCTTAAGTTCCAGTATCAGCCTACAAATAACCTTACATCTTCCCTTGTAAAACCTTTTCGGATTCAGATGAATATTATTTTTATTTGTGTCTCTGCAGAGATCAAGAGAGATCGGTTTCACGATAAAATTCTGTATTGAGATTAAAGGAACATTGACTTATTCTTTAGGAAAAGTAAATCATTCAAAACCGTTTACAAAAGCCGTAACTATACATCATGTAACTGTTCTTTTCAAACCAATAATCCTCTTAAAGATTATGCCGTCCGTGGAAAGAGGCTTTTAAGATCAACAAACACTAGTTAGAGACTTTAAATCAGAAGTTAAACACATTCCCGATGTTAAGCATGAACGAGCAAATTACTTCCCTTCGGTTTCGCGGAATAGTGAACAATTCCCGGGAAAAAAAAGGCCATTCTGTACTTTGCCGGTAAAAGACAGTGGCACAAGAATCTTCTGCCGCCCTTTTATTAGATAGCTTCAGGGGAGGGGACAAGAAGTTAGCGACCACCGCGGTGAGAGGTAAAGAAGGAGGGTGGTATGATCGCCCAGGTAGCTGACGATTTCATCAAGGACCGGGCTCTTTGAAGCTAAACAAACATTACCGCCGCTTGCGGATTCGTTTCTCCTAAGGGGGTGGGGTTTCTGGAGTAGGTCGGAGAAAAAGAGGAAAGTTTTGGATGGTTATTCCCGCCCGCATCCGCCAAAGGTGCGGATGCGAATGCTGAGTATATTATTCACTTTTACCTTGTCAAGGTGGGGGGTTCTATTCAGAACAACTATGGGCGGAAGTTTTGCGACAAGAGAGAGTGTTTTGTTGAAATTAATAACATTCTACGTATGATATCTACTTGAAGGGAGTGATAGAAAAAGAAAAATAATTTGATACATCGAGAAAACATACTTTGATTTCTTTCTGAAGTTATAGCAGATTCCTCAAGAACGAGAAAAATTCATTTCACGGGGCGTATATATTTGAATTAAGTAAAAATTATGAAATTTATCTTGACTTAGTAAATTTAATAAATGAAAACGCCAGAAGGTAATCAAAAGAATCATAACTCAAACAGTGATATTATTGGCTTGTAGAATCACCTAAAACCATCAAATTAAATGAGTGAATGTAAGCTTTCTTATTGTACAGTTACGTTACGTCAATATATGGTATAGTTTCAGTCCGAGAAAGGAATTTTGGGCTCGGACAATGAGGAACATTTGTAGTTTTTCAAATAATACTCAAGTAGTAATAGTAATAATAATAAATATATTTTAAATAATGATTAAAACTATTATACAGTACATCAAGTAGATGTGATAAATACCGTATGGCTAAATGTAAGTAATTTACCCTTTATTCTTCAACTAATTTTATGTTATCATTAATTAAAACATGAAATGTAATTGTTCTAAGTTTAATTAAAAACAAAGCTTAATTTCACTGTCCTATCCTTCTCTTAAATCAACTCATATATATTCGCTTAGACCAGAAGATTATGCAAATTAATGCACGCGCAAGTGAATTTAATAGATAGCAAAGGTTAATTATGAATCATGCCTTGGGGAGTACAGAGTCGCCTTGATGTTCGTTGATCCATTTGGAAAGATTTAGTATTTTGGCAAAGGTGGCATCGATTCCTGATGCCTCTCAATGTGTTAAGTACTTAGACTTTATCCTCAGCTAATATAACGATTAGCTCTCAAAAAAGATATTAGCTCTCAAAAAAAGCTCTCACTATTAGCTCTCAAAAAAGATGTTAGATATTAATAAACGACTAGCTCTCAAAAAGATATCGAGGATTAGTTCTCAAACGATTAACGATTAGCTCTCAAAAAAAGCTCTCACGATTAGCTCTCAAAAAAGATATTAGCTCTCAAAAAAAGCTCTCACGATTAGCTCTCAAAAAAGATATTAGATATTAATAAACGATTAGCTCTCAAAAAAGATATAGAGATTTTTGGAGAGATATGCTTTTAATAATTATTAATTTCAGGATAGATCTCATAACGTGCTACATGTAATTATCTATAACAATCGAATTGTATAGTTTGCAAACTGTCACTTCATTTGTAGCCCGCTAGAGAAATGGACTGGTATAGTCTATTTAATTTTAAATCTCCTTTGGCTGTAGTCAGAGTCATAACTTGCCAGCAATGAGGGGAAATTCTTAGTGACGTATGTTTAGAGGAACATAGATGTTTAAAAATTTAGTATTAGCGTAACACCAGTGTCCTTTTTTTGTCTATTTTAAGATGGAAAGTAAAACCTTTTTCTGTCTTTCCATTTTATCTCAAACACTCTGATATATAGCTGTAGTTACAAATATTATTCGGATATTCAGTTATTATACACGCATCAACTACCTAAACTACCTAAGGTAGCTCTTTTCTATAACTTCAGATAGTTCTAGCGTAGAGAGTAACATAAGTAATATGAGTCCTTATTTGAGACAGATAAAATAAATTGCTCTAAACATATAAATAAATGCAAATAAATGAATAGTGATAATTTAAATGCAAAGTAGTAACATTATTTTGAACGTTTTGCGCTTCAAAGCAATTAGTAATTAAGTACAAACAAAAGCATTAAAGCATAAAAAAATCAAAACGAGATATCTTTTAATTAGGAGGCTTAACATGGCATCAAGAATAGTAGGCTCATCCCTCTTAGTAATAATTAACATACATAATGTTAAGCAGGCACATTAAAAGTGTAGTATACTTTCTTGTTTTTAACTCTCATTATGTTCAGTTTTATTCTACAGTATACTGTTGTAAAAACATAGCAAAAAATTTGTAATTAGGTACACTAATGGAAAATGTATTATCTCTGCAATGTGTTAAAAAAATAATTTCAGATTTCTTTCATAGCTAATATGTAGTGATACTGAAAGATATTTGTGATTTGGAGGCATTATAAGAAGAATCTCCGCCAAATTTTCCCATCATGCCGATGAGCTAAAATATTTTCAGGAATTCGAAATTCTCACTATTGTGTGATACTCACTATGTATGCGTTCTAGCTCGCAGAGCAGAAAAAACATAAAAATAGGTGCCATAACATTTGATGATTTAATACCTCATAGTAAAAGGACAGATTCAAAAGGCATTAAATAATTTCAGAGTTATTTTTACACTTACACTTTAAGGAAATTAAGACGCTTAGACTTCATAAAAATGGGCATTAAAGAAATCAAAGGAATCAAGGTTCACGACCTTAAAAAATGAATGCAGCTGAACGTAATATAATCAAAGAAATTACATGTGGAAAAACGAATTATGCATTATTGAGACTAATTTCTCCTATGATAATACAGTCCTGTTAGGGAAAAAAACAGAACACAGAAGAAAACGTTTTGTAGTTGATTAACATACACTGGTGTGCAAAAATTAAGGACGAGACGGTTTTTTTCAATATAACTTTGTACAAAAGCTTTCCAAATCAACACATTTAATACCGTAAGATCCCCAATACGTAAGGACATGAGTAATGTAAGCAACACTTACTAAAAGAGAAATCAGAGGGATAAAAAGAAGCTTTATTGAAAAAGTAGCATGGAGCACAATGCGACTGAAGGCGAAACATCCCTGTGATGGGTGTCCAGCAAAAAACATCCGGTCTTTAATAGGGGATATATGATCTCCCCTGACTGCTAGGCAGGTTTCACATCATTTGTGCGTGCTGGATATGTGGTTATTAATGAGCTGTTGAGACACTGCTGCTCGTTCCTCTTGTAGCACCAATCGCAGTTTCGGAATCGTTACTGGCGATAAGTTATGTGCTGCCACGGGTCTCCCTAGTAAGTTCCGTACATGCTTGACGGGATATAGATCCAGAGACCTTGCTGACCAATCCATGTGTTCAATATCTTCAGTCTCCAACAGCTCTCCGACAGTAACTGTGCGATGAGGTGGAGCGTTGTCGTCCATGAAGAGGACTTGAGGACCCATAGCCCTTGTGAAAAGACGCATGTAAGGAAGAAGAACCTCGTTACAATAGCAGTCCCAGGTGACGAACCTCCTAGGGAGATATGAAGGTCGGTCCGTCTACCAAGCATTATGTCTGCTCGAACGAGAACTCCAAAACAGTCCCTTTTGATGATGTTGAAGGGGTTATTGCGTGTTCCCCGCTCTGTCCAGATGTGTATGTGTCTAGAATCGCAACTCAGACTAAATCTGCTCTCATCTGTAAAGAGTACTTGTCCCCATTCATTGTCTCTCCAATTCCGGTGTTCCCGACACCACAGAGAACGCCTTCTCCGATGGGCAGGCGTTAGAGGTACACACCGTACAGGGTGCCGTGCAAACAGACCACCACCGTGCAGTCTTCTGGCCACGGTAAAACGCGATATCGGTCGTCCAGTCGCACCTGTGTCATGTGTCTAGCAATGTCTCCCGCTGTCTGCCGCCTGTTTCTTCTGGCCTGTAAGGCAATATACCAGTCATCTGCGGGTGTGGTTCCTCGTGGACGACCACCACTAAACCCCCGGATAGCTGTTTCTGTAGTTTGAAATTGTCTCCAAAGTTGTGAAACGATGCTGTGAGCAATTCCGAAATCTGCAGCCACACTTGTCACACTGCGGCTTTCCTCCAACTTCCCAATGATTCGACCTCGCGTAAAAGCATCCAGATGTCGTCTAACAGATTGATTATTCGCCATTTCTCGCTGAGGCAGCAACTCGGTGTGATTTTAACTGCTATACGGCGTGCAATCTCTTTGCCAGAAATACTGATCTTACACCGACAACATGCTTTATACTACTCAGACACTCCCCCATTACGTCTACCTGCATATCTGCGCATGTGCTACCGTACATCACCTTACTTAATCTCCTGACTGGTCTTTCTGTCCGCTCTGCCTCTTCGTTCAGCTGATATGCTAATTTTTCGACTTCGTCCTTAATTTTTGCACACCAGTGTATACATTATAATTAAACTAAAATGATAAACTTTCTATTGCTTCAAATAGAGGAGGTTATGATGCGCGGAAAAAATGTTGAGTTAAGGTTAAATAATGTCAAGTTATAGAATGTTTAGGAAGTTGCAAACTTTCATTGCCCAGTATTTGGCTCGTAATTATTTCTAAGTATCATTAACTAAAGTTAATTGAAGACAGTTTTTATCATCCTAGATAAAAGGCAATTCGAAAGAAAAATCTTTGGATTAGCAAATGCTTCTGCTGAGTTTCAATGTTTAATGGCTCCTGCTTAAATTTCTTACTGAACACTATGCTTAAATTTCTTGTGTTTTTAGATAATAAATATACTCTTTCGCAAAAAATCTTGAGAAAAGATGGTCTTGAAATCGAAAGAAGTATTTTGGAATGAGAAATTTAAGGCTTGAGGACATCTGAGACTTCTTAAACATTAAACTTGTCATTCTTAAATATCTCTAGTTAGTTTTAAAATTGAATTATCTAAACGTGGACTTGAGAATTCTTACCATTCATCATAAATGGAAATTGTATTAAACAGGATTCTGGGAAAAATGGAGCTATAAAGAAGTTTCTAAAACCAACAAATGTGTGCAAAGTTTGAAGATTCTAGAATATGATAGATTTTTTAAGACGTTTTCTGCCAAAGAATTTTTTTTTTAATTTCTCAGTAAACAGAACCGTTAACTAACTAGGCTGGCATAGAATTATAAAGAATTAGAATGAGAGCAAAGAAAGAAACCCTTTTAGCTGCTAATAAAGCAACTGACTGATGAGCCTACATTAGCTCATTATCATCTGAATGCATAAACTGAAGTTTATTACGGCTTAAGAACGGAAAGTTTAGTAGAAAATTAATGCACTGTGGTGAAGTAACACAGGGGGCAATCTTTACTACAATAATTTCTTAATCAGAATAAATATTAAATTCAGAGCTGAAATTGCTCTTGAGCCCTTAATAAGAAGGCTTCGGTTCTTCTTTTATGTAACTGGACAACAATTTCTGCAGAAATTTGATCTCGAAAATTTAATTTTTAGTAATAAAATTATATTAAAAATAGCTTATTAGATTTTAATTATTTAATTACTTTAATCATTAATTATTTTATTAATCATTTTATTTATTTATTCACTATTGTTTCTCTTTCCTGACGGTCTTTTGTAGGGCTCCAGCACTTCTTTTAGAAATTACGCCCTGAGAATATTTATAGCTTACTAGCGACTGCCAAGCTGTTCCGTACATGGATGCAAAAAATTTCTAAAAATCGCTATATAACCAGCTGGTGTAATTTAATCCAAAATTAATACTTCTAGAAAAGTATAGACCAGGCAAGCAAGTAAATACTTGTCTCTCATAAACGGCATCTTACCGAAAATTTTGAAATTTTTCCAAAATCTAGCCGAAGATTAGCATTTACTTATGATTCAACGTGTTGACTAAGAACTGAGAAAAAGTACTTATGTTTTCAGGATTAAAAATAGAGCGAGAGAAAAGTATAAAAAAAAAGTAAATTATTGTGAATAATAAGTTTATAAAGAATTTTTTTCTCCTTCCAGCATGTCTTCGTGGTGTAATGGTAGCACACTCGACGCATATTCGAGAGGTCCAGGTTTGAGTCCTCTGCATATTTCTCAACTCTTCTGCTTCAAAAATAACCTAAATGGCTCTACAAGTTACACTTTTAAAAGAATAGTTTGCTTTGGTAAAATGAGATAGACGGAAAACATATTACCATATGTAATTCCTAAAAGCATGAAGCAGTTAAATTTCGTGTTTTGGTTATTTTGTATGGACAAATTAAAAAAAAAGAAATTAAGGAACTGTGTTACAAGTTAAAAATAGACGTGCTCTAATTAATAACTAATGACACTAAAAGGCCTCTAGTAAATGCGATGTATTTTGCAGGAGTCAATAAAACAATGCTTTGTATTCTGTGGTGTTTGATGTTGATACCTTCCTCTCAGCATAAGAGATGAGTGCAAATATATTAGGTAAAATTTCGATACCCTGAAGACTCGACAAAATTTAATTTCTCGATGCTCCGAATTTTTTTATAATAGAAAAAAATTCTGGTTAATTCGACAAGTTAACAAGAAGGATCGTTTAACTCGTCATATTTGACCTAATGCGATGCCTTTTTTAAAAAAACTTAATTTTGAATGCTATTTCTTTTGCAGCTGCAACTAAATCCTTCAACAATTTATCCCTGTTTTCCGTATCCCTTCAGTAAAGGAAGGAAATCATCAGCGATGTCCTGAAGGAGAATGATTCTGAAGATTTCTTTGTGAAATTAGTTTCCGGCTTGAAAATGAATGATTTTCTTGAATTCTTAGCATTTGTGTTGTTTGTTCTCTGAGTATTATTGTAATAGTTTCGAGATACAGAAAATTAAACTGTTTTTCATTTTCTAACTGCTTTAGTTGTTCAAAATATTAAATTACGAAAAAATATTTCATACTCCTGCTGTTCATTAAATTATTTACAAGCCACTGAATGCATGTTCTTTCGTTAGTAAAGAAGGGAGGGGATTGTAACCTGATTTTTGCATTCAGATTCCAGTTTAATACCTGAAGCAAAACTTTTCCTTTAGATTAAAAAAAAAAAAAGTTCCCCCCCCTACTACTTCTTTATTTTTTTGGCATTCTACCATATGAAGGCTTATGACTCTAATGATATGTTTTCGCACATGAGTTTTAAATATTACGTAAATGACTGTATCACCATTAGCAGTGTTAAGAATTGGTAAATAATAAACTATAATATCCGAAAATACAAGAAATAATGTAACTTATCTCCTTTCAGAGTTTTCGTTACAAAATGCTGTTACTTGGATATTTGCTTTCGGGTCTGATATGTTGCCGCCCAAACGGTATAGTGGTTAGGCTTAGTGCGGTATCGAAGGGCCCGGATTCGAATCCTGGATAAGGTATGGATGTTTGTAAAGGTATAGTGTCTGTGTGGCAGGGGGTCACTTTAAATATATGGCAAGCTGAAAGTTCTCTTCTGTGGTTTGGTGGTAGGTGACAGGGGTTGGACAGAAGGCCGTCGGACCACTCTCTCCTCCTCAAAATTGGGGTGAAAGTAGAAGTCCAACCTCCTTGAGGCTCTGGTAACCATTCTTCCATGAAATTCACGGATAAGACAACAATCTGATAAGTTATTTCTAGTGTTTGCATTATGAGTGCATTTATTAGCTATAATTTTGATACATTTCCCATAGGAAATTGCCATTAAAGTGAAATTGTGCCAGAGAGCTCTCAATTATATTATTATTTATGGGTGAAGCTATAGATTTATATTGTTTTAATCAATTCAAACGGGGGCCATCAATTGAGCTTGAAACATTCTTAAGTGTCTTTAGAATAAGAGATGTTTGAGCATTGAAGGCTTTGTTTATTCTTACACTTCATTTTTCTTCCCTTTACCCACTTGCAAATGATAGTATTGGCATTTTACTTATTCATCTCAAGAAAAACATTCTTTAGTAACTTCTTAACAGTTGTTTCTCTTTTATTATTCTGTGCATTAAAACATTATTCTTGCAGTTTACATTAAAGGAAATGAAAATTAGAGGTAGCCAATCCTTCACTGCACAATGTCATGGACCTAGATTCCAATGAGAAAAACACAAATTGTTTACAGTGGATGAGAAAAACTTCATTTGTTGAGTACAGACATTTTTATGTCATTTAATTTTTCGTAATCAGTATAGTAAGTAATACTCTGAATATGCAACTTAAATAAAATTTAAGAACAGAAATCATAGGTGCAGAATAGATGTACCACATCATCACTGAAATGTCACACGCAGTGATTATTTTCTCATTGTTTGGAAATGAAATGCACACTTTGAATATGAAAATTTTGACTTCAGGGGAAAAAGAATATGTAAATGGCAAACTGATAAATTTAGCGTATTTCTACTCAAATATATCGTTTAAGCCAACAAATGAGATAATACTTTTACAAGAACTGGTCAAATCTTAAAGACCAGGATGTATTTAGAAGCGGGAAATTTCGAAAAATTTACTGTGCCTCATCCATTGTCAAAAACTGAGTCTCAGTGAGTTGGGGCAATGTGATAACTGATTTATTACAACAGTCCTTTAAAAAATGATTTAATTCTTTACCTGAGCAAAGGTTTGGTTTACGTGATTACGGCAAAACCTCGAGGGTTATCTACCTAAGGGTAATGCCTTTCTAACGGAACTGGCTGTATACACGCTACCACACGATGAAAAAGTCCATGCCGCCAGCCCGTGTGCGGGATTAGAACCTCGGACCGAAATACCGGTGTTCAGCGACTTTTACCGCTCAGCCGCTGGTGAGATTCCAAGCAAAGGAGTTTGAGTCTTGAAATACCGATTGTTCTGTTAGTTCTTCAGAAAAGGAAGTGGCTCAGTAGGTTAATGGATGAAATTTATGACCAGTTTTGCTCGAATCTCACAGGCATTGAAATGCAAAGCTCTTTTTCCTGATTATCTCCACCTTTCATATTCCAACTTGGACGAAATGGCTTATTCTAGCAGAATGGCGAGTCATCTACAGAGGTAATAATAATGTTGGATCCCATCGAAGAAACTCCAGACGTAAATAAATATCCCGTTCCAGATTTTAATTTATGAACAATATATAATCAGCATTATGGACGATGATAATTCAACATCCCCTAGTCACAATGCCGCGACTATAGCAGTTCATGGTGACTATTTTAACCAGGCTTTATTTTTGTGAGCTTGCAAATTTTTGAAGACGTATTAACTAGCATTTTTGCTCTTGTTCTGTAAAATCGAAAGTTCTGCGCTAGAAAATTGCAAAGGGAAGAGAAGAAACCAGAAAATTTCTCGTTTGTAGAAAAATTTCGGTCCGTCAGATGCAAATTCGGATAGAAATTCAGATTGCAAGTTTTGTAAAAAAAAAATTGCTTAAAATTCTGAAAAAATTATATACATTTAATTTAAAATGAAAACATACAAGATAAAAGACCGTAAATGCAAGATTGCTTTTATTTTCTGTTTTAATCATAATTATGTTGTAAGAATATCTGGTTTTATATTTGCAAACTTTTCAACAAGGGTTTGCCGAATTTTTGCCATTTTGCAAATTACATTTGGGCTTATTAGGATCTGCGTGTTACACTTGTGATTTTGTCAATATTTCAAGCGTTTAGTTTTTATTCTATCAAAAATAAATGACGTTTCTATGATAGCTTGTGATTGTTCACTGACAAACAATACCACAAAAATTCAAATGAGACATAAATCCAAGAGAAAAGATTATGAAACTTTTATTTACAATGCGTAAAATACAAAATAGTAACTCAACAGCAACGAGCAAATTTTTTATTACAAAAGCTAACAACGAGTATACAAAACAATGGTCTCTTTCCAATTATTTACAGAGCTGTATTTACAAAACACTTTTAGGGATACTTAAAAATACATAAATATTTACTTACATTTGATACTGAGTGAGCATTTACATGATGAAAAGTTAATAAATAAAAGCAGTTTGGGAACTAAGATAATTTAATCCCGCTCATGCAACTTTTAAACAACATAAAAATAAACATTTAAAGCCTTTTTCTGAAATTAAATTGTAATTCAGCGCAAAATCCATATACAAATTTTCAATAATACTTTACAGCTAATAAAATAATTACACAGGGTATAGCCAAACGAAGTAATGGTAATGGAACTCTACCTCTTAAAAGCTGCATGTGCTTAGAAACTCTAATATGCATAGAATACTTTTTATAGAGCATGAGTTATCTTTTCGACGAGTCGCGATTCCTGCACTCTGGCTATTCATCGCGATGAGCCAGAGAGCTGGAAAGATATAATATCATTACCAAGTAATGTAAAAAGATAGACAGCTCACAATTGAATTTTCATTCCGCCCTGGCATAGAAGAACTCATGCATTTTACTGGACGTTATGAAGTTCAAGAAGTGATTTTAAAAAAAGTAATGTAACATAAATACAGCCGACAACTTTTTCAGCACTGGTTAAGTTACAGAGTCAGAGCCCAGTGTAATAAATAGGTGTCTTGTGCATAACACACGTTAATTTGATTCTAAAATTGGGTAAAATTCAAGCCCAGATTTATTAAAACGGTACACAATAAATTTTTATCAAAGTTTGAATCATCTCAAATTTGAAATAGATGCCTTAGTTCAGAACATTTTAGAAAGCCTTGAAAAAAAGGGGAAATAGAAGAAGAAGGTTGCGTTCTGACTGTTGGAAAACTTTACTTAATGCTTTCAGAAGTTTAAAATGCTGTACGCATGCGAATGAACCACTGAGATATGCCGATGCAATTTTAGATGCTCGAATTTCAGAGGAAAAATCAAGCAGCCAAAAATAAAACCACTTTATGAAAACTATTTGACTGCCGAGTGAAACTACATTGTATTATAAGATGAAACAAAATGATCAATTTTAAAATATTCGTTATGGATGAACGTGGCGAAAATTCATTTTGGATGAACGTGGCAGAAAAATGACGTGCTGAGTACAACGACAACAATATTTAGTCGACACAGATTTTATTTAGCGTAATCAATATCTGCGTAAAGTAACGCTGGTTTTCTTGTATTCACACGAATCAAAATTTAAGTTAAGAAAACCGATAACCATCTTTTTAGAACTCCTGTTATAATCCTACGGATTAAGTTCAAGAATATTTAAATTAATTTTTAATGATATTCCCATATTAAGAGGCGCAGTGACTAGCGCGTTGCTCAGTAGCACCACAGGTCTGAGTTCGATCCTCAGGATGGGCAAGGCTGACTCAGCCTTTCATCCCTTGAATGGGTCGATAAATGAGTACTAAGTTCGCTTCGTACTCATTTTATCGACCACTGGGGGTCCTAGGCCAAGCTAACCACTTGTTCAGGGCATATGTTCATGCACTCCGAGGCCTACGGTCAATCAAGAAAGCAGAAAGCAGGGCACTGCAGACCATGGCTCACTAAGGACTACTGCGCTACTTTTTTTTAATATTTTTTATTCCTATATTAAAGGATTAATTGGTAAATGGGGAGTTTTATTTGCATCTTTATTTGCCTGCCATAAATAAGTATCAAATAATAACTCCATTTCCAAAGAAAGTTACAAATGGGAGATTATAAGCTTCAATATTCTCATTTGCAATTTTAGCCAAAGAGTCCACTTATTTATTTATCGCATATACATATAGATTTTAATATAAACTGGCATTCTCTGTCACCATTAACACTATAATTTGATATGTTTAAACCTTTAGGTGGTTAAAGCACACGGGGTAGTAAATGTACATACAAGTTCATACATTTAAAATGCTTGAATAAACGATTTTAAGCCAATACAAATAAAATAAAAATTTTCTTTCATTCAAGAAATTCGAATTTTTGCATTTGCTTTTTATTATTTAAAAATTTATGGAAATTTAACAATATTCTTTTTAATATAATAATTACATGCATAATCACTTTTTGGCAACAAGACAAAATGCATCTTCAATAAATCACTTAGACTGTTTGTTTACATCACATATACCAGAATGCATATGTAAGTAAAGTTTCTAAACTGCACAAGATTTACATGTACTTTCGTATTAACGCAAACATGAAATCTGGCGATTTTTTTAGGATGAGAGAAAAAAATAAAAGCAACTAATGTAAGAGGGCGAATTTGAAAAAAAAAAAAGAAAGAAAAGAAACTATCGATTTTTTTTTAAACTGCCATAGTGCGTTTTCTTTTGATACGTTGATAGTCGCAAATGCTAGCAACATGTTAAAAAAACACACTATAGCAATTTAAAATGCAGATCTTAATTATGAACTAAAATTATAAGATATATTAAAAAAAATTTATATTTTTCACTAAATTCTTCCGAAACTTTTTTGAGCCGTTCTTCTCATGTATACAGCGATTTGTTTTCCATCAAAAAGTATCAAAGAATTGCAGAAACTCGACATCGCGCGCAACCTTCGCATTGCGCATCGACTATCTATCAAACGGTTTTCATCATTGCGTCTGAAGCAAAAAAAAAAAAAAAATGCCTTCCTGCAGAAAATTTAAATTTACTACAGGTTCTTCCATTACTAATTCAAAAATCCCATCAACGCATATTAAAAAAATGTGTTTAGGATAAAACATACCACGATTTGTTTATAAAATCTTGGAATACCAAAAAGAAAAAGGCATACAGAAATAGCGATGATGAATTACTGGGATGCTATGATCATTATTGTCAGTATTTGGCGCATTCTGAAAAGCTGTCCACTTCAACTAAAGTAGTTGCGATAATACGTAAGTACCGAATTACATAATATAGAATGAAATACAAAAACGAAAGTTTACAGAATTCAAAAGTTTACAACAATTTCTTAAAATTTCATTCTACTATTACATCAATTAAATATGTTATAAATACAGAATTCTCGCATTAAACGAAATAATAGCAAAAACATTTCCCCCCCCCCTACTACTGCGAAAAAATTTATTAAAAAATTTCTGATGCAATAATTTTTGTTATTAATAAATATTTAAAACATGAAAACACAATTAAAAACTTTTTTTATGATATAAAGAGTTTGTTGGAGATAATAAATTTTTAACATTAATTAAAACACAATAATTTTCTTTAATATTAACTAAATAGTTTTTTTTCTATTCTAGTCTTAAAACACATTGAAATATCACATCAATTAAAGTTTATTTAATATTACCACAAAAATATACGTTTTCATTTTCACATATCTACGAATCTTCACAAAATAAAACATCACTGGCCTTATCAATACTACATCGTTAACATAAAGTTCGTAAATAATAGCTAAATACTCATTTCACAGTGACAGATGGTATTAGAAACATGTCTATAAACATATTCATTGCCGACATTTTAAAAATGATACATAAATGAGATGAAAATGATTTCATTCTGGATGCTAATGATATATGATCATGTTATCTTACCAAAAAAGGATTAGTCATTAGTTAAAAATGAAATTCGAATTTACATAAAAATTACGCACGTGTATGTGTGCTAACATATACATACATAACTTTACATAGCATTGCAAAATATAATGATATTTCATTTAAAATTTAAAAGAAATTCAAATAAAACAGAAAAGAAATAGTTTTGAAACACAAAAGGAAATAGCAATCAGCCAATTTCTTAACAAAGAAAATTGCAGTTTCTTAAGAAATTTCGGGATCAATATTGAATAAATAGTACATAAATATTGACTAAAATCATTAGATAATTTACATTAGCCTGCGATAAAAAATTCCTAAGATCTTTGAATGCTTTTTATGTTATTTTGAATGTTGAATTCAAAAATGAGATAAATTATGCATCACATACTTTTTTTAATAACCATGACTTTTGCTTAATCCACAGTTCTATGTTAACACTTTCTTAATGCATTGCAAAGCACAATTTAATTGATTGACTTTTGATTTTAAAAATTATATTATCTCGAATGTCTAAACAGCCAATTCGTTTATTAAAGAACATTAAGAGCTACGAAGTTTTTCTCCTAATATTCTTACTAAATTTTCTTAGAATATATTACAGTGAAAATTTGGTTAATTATTACTACATTGAAATTTCATCCACTATTAAATTATTGATATTGTGGGGAATAATAATTAAAATAATTACATGAACAGAGCAAATTAAAGATTATAAAAAACTCAGACAAAGAGTATACTTTGCTTATAAAAGCGAAAACTTAATAATGCATGAATATTAAAAGTGTGGCTTATACAGATTATTATAAAATAGTAAGATCTCATGCTCTGGACATGAAAATCAAATGCCCATGAACCTTTCTTCATCAAAAATATAATAACTCGTCTTGCCAATAACACTATCTTCTCAGAAATTCATTTGCAAACGACACGTTCGGAGTGCTACAGCATGGAAGACCACAAGTCGGGTTCAAGCTGCCTGTATTCGCCATTCAAGGCTTGATGAGGAATTATTTCTGAATGATTATCATACTCCGCCGGAGCACCAGATAGCTGGTTTCAGCGACAACCACATCCTTCTACAACCATATCTTGATAGTTTTTTAAAACTACATTTTCATATTTGTCTCTGTAAAGCATGGATATGGGAGACAATTCTGTCGGCACGCAGCAAGGACGAGGAACTGCCGCTGGATTAGCTGAATTTACCAGTGTCTGCACAATGGCATGATTAGTGGAATTCAAATGATCTGGCAAAGGAAAAGGACAATCCCCGTGGCAGTAATATGCATTGTATCCAGGAGGTGCTATAATCCAATCGTTCCAGCCGACATCGCTGAAATCCACGTACAACGCATGTCGACGGCAGTTATCTTTACGACCTTTCCGCCTATGCTTACGTGTACTGCGTTTAGTCCTGGAAAATGGGGCAGCTAATGCATCTGAATCTCTGGTATAAATGACCAGTAAAGGTTCAAATTTCGACCAATGTTCGTGGTCCTCTCCAATGGAACGCCTTAGCCTCACATTCTGAGGCTTGGTCGCATTTAATGAACTTACTAACTCAACAAATAGTCCATAATTTTCTGTTGGTTCGGAACGCCACCTATGAATGGCGGGAAGGACATCAAACCTCTCCCAACTTCCATTTTTTGAGCTCCTGAAAACTTTAGTATCGAGCAACCTCTGGATTGAGTTCGTTTTATGGGTTGCAGGACGAATCACATCATGTACCTGTATCCTGTTAATGGGTGGTTTACCCGAGTGTGGGAATTCTTCCCGATAGACGACTAGTTCGGCGGCTAAAATTTCTTCGTTCTGCGGTAGTTGGCGTATGTCGAAACTGAACCGGACCCTTTGTTGATCGCAGTTGTTCCCCAAAGTAGACTCTGTAAGAAATTAAAAACGTGTTAAATACTATATAGAAATATACATAAATTAATACCACTAGCAACAGGCACTCATACAAAAGAAAAATTAATATATATTGTATTAAGAAAATTTCCATTTTTCATAACTGCTATCTTTGACAATATAGTTAAGACAAGTAATTCTCAGATTTATATTATTCAGCTAACTTGAGGACCGTTCTCAAGGTGGGTTTATCCAAGGTTCTGATTTCCTGGCCTAAATTTCGCTGGACCATAGCTATCAATAGCTGTACTTAAAATTTCAATTCGTCTGCAGTCCTTCCTACAGTTTAACCTCAGAAAGCAGAAAGAGAAAAATTTACCTAAGCAAGATAGCTTAACAGAAGGTAAAAATCGTTTAGGAAGAAAGCAACGTGAATTGTAAGTGTGATACTTTCTGCTAAAATAAAGTGCTACACACATTGCGAAAACTTATTCACTCATCATCAAAATCTTACTAAGTTAGGATTCAATATATCATATATAAATGGGCTAATTTTTATTTGCCACTTCATGTTATCCGTTAGGATTTTTTTTTAATAAATGTAAAATAGCCACGAAATAAAATTTGATATCACCCATATAAACTCATATCGAATACTGCCATTATCTTCTCTTATTCTATAAATCTGCCTAGCCATTTCATGCCAGTGTGTTCTTTGAACAGCTTTCTACAGCCCGAATCACTTCGTTTATTAAGTATAACCGAATTTTTTAGAGGGGGTGGGTTGTTTCTTTTTATACCCTTTTTAGATATATGCAGTTTTTTAATGGCAAGTGTAAAGATCACAAGCGGAGCTGTGCAAGAAACATTATTAAAAAAACTTGTTACTTATTAGCAGTTTTGAAAAACTCGTATTTGCTCGGAACTGAAGAAAGAAACACAATACTCAGATTATTTGTACTATGACTTCAATTATGGACTCGTAATCTAACAATCAATGTCTAAAAGGGCCGAATCTATAGAAGCAATTAAATATTTGAATATTATTCTCTATTTTATTTCTCCCTCTTTCTTTTTTTTTAATTGCTTGTAAGTAAATTCTTTGAAAATTTATCAGTTTAATGAACATCGATCTGGACCTTTCTTGTAGGTTGCTGTAGTGGAATGGGTCGTATTAATGAAAGTTGATAGTATAATATAAATTTTATTGCTAATTCAAAACAAAGCATACCAAAACTGGAAATAATATATTAGTCAAAAGAAATCTTATATAAATTTCACAGCAATTTATAGAACATTTTACGGGTGCTATCTAAAAATACAATAGAGAACCAAGATAAAAAATTAATATTTCATCTATTAAAAGTGAAAAATAGAAATTATCATTATTCAACATTATCATTATCAAATTAACATTATTCAACACATTTTTTAAATAGTTTTCTTTATCAGCTTTGTATAAAATTCCAAAGTTTCACATTACAATCTTGAACTTGGCAATGCAAAACTTATTAATGATCGTAAATTCAAAAAGACTTCATATCACTTCAGAACCTGCAGAATCATGGAAAGAATCCATTTTCGAATAATAATGTTTTTGAATCCTAAACTAGTCAAAATGCAATTCCTTTTAATATAAAAAACTGATTTC
>KK115971.1:608294-642956 GCA_000611955.2 Stegodyphus mimosarum | reverse complement strand
CACCGACTAACAAGCTGGCTGTATGGAAGCTTTTTTTGATTTTATCCATATGAAATGCGAATACGAGGTAATTCTCTTTAAAAGGCCCTCCTCGAAGGCATCCCTTCCCTTAAGCAGAGAGCCCTCATATGCTTTATCCTAATCTAGTGTAAAATTTCAGCTTTCGTTTAAATATCTTAGTTAAAATGTTAGAAATTTTTGCATATTTGTATGACAACATCGCAAATCTTACTTCTGTTTAAATGTTTCTTTATGAAACTAGAAGTTACATTACTAGTACTACATTTAGACCTTCATAAAAAGTCAAGATAATTAATTACTAAGTTACCGATAATCGCATACAGATACCGTTAAATACATTTATAATTAAATGCATCCATAACTTTCTGGATTAAGTAACATGATTAAATGCATGCATACTATATGGGTGTTTATAAAGTCCCGGACCCATTTTGATGTTTAATAACTCATAAAATAATGAAGATGTAAACAAACTTATGGCATTTACTGATGGAATAATTTTCCTTTTCAGGTTTGAATATCTTTACTTTTGTAAATATCGTCTGCGCGTGTGGTTAATTTCAGATCATTTCATTTTCCAGTCTAAATATCTGTATTTTTCTAAATATCGTCTGCTTATTAATTGCATTTTTCTCTCTTTTGTTTTTGGCAACTATTGCAATGTTATGTTTACTTTTGATGTGTTTGTTTTAGTACTTTTGTATGTGATGTTTACAGGAGGAGAATGTCGAACATTGATGACCTAAAAGCCAGAATTACAATCGCAATAGCCTCTGTGGATGCCGACATGCTTGCCGGTACTTGACGTGAAATTGAATATCGACTTGATATTCTCCGTGCGACGAAGGGGGCACACGTGGAAGTTCATTGACAAGGGTCATGAAACTTTTCGAGTCTATCTAACCATTTATGTTATTAATTTTAATCTATCTTTATTATTTTATGAGTTATGAAACATCAAAATGGGTCCGGGACTTTATAAACACACTGTATAATAATCATTTTACTGTGTTTCGCACATGTACCGCTTTTCCACAAACTCTAGGTTTGTGACAATTCTACATCAAGGTAATCGATCGATACCATTTTGCCAACTGCATTTGCTTCATTTAAACTTCTGATATTTATCACAATATTTTAAACTTCTTCGTGCCGATTACAGTAAAATCTGTCTAAGAGACGAGAGATGTTTCGTGCAGTTATATCTTCAGTGGAGGTTATAAAAGGCCAGATTAAAGTGCACTAACGTATTTAATTTATGTTCTCAGAAATATTGTGCAGTGCCTGAGGTTGTCGTCTTCAAGGGATGTGCTCCGTGTAGGGTTTTAGTGTATACTGAAATAATACTTTTAGAATGACTTCTAATTATTCAGTGACTATTATATATAACCTATATACAAAGAATTATTATTTAATTTTTCTCTTTTAATAATTCTCGTTAAAACATTTTCACTCATATTGTCTGAAAATCAGGATAAAAAAAAGATCATAAAATTACCTTTAAGGGAGGAGGAGAACCACAAATTCACTTTAAATTAAATAGTTAAAAAACAGTTAATTTTAGACAGATGAGTGAAATGCCTACCGGTAGCGCCCCAACTTTTATATTTTGCATCAAACGGTGACTGACCTAGGTTGTGATAACGATGAAGGTTCTTGAACGAAATCAGAAATGCTACTCCAGTGGACGTACATAAGTAACGAAAAAGCAGTATTGAATGCAGCCATTCAAATCAAATAGTTAAGTATAATGAAAATGGAGTATAATGGAATAGAATGAAAACTGAGTATAAAGTATAACAGAAGCAGCATTGGGAAGAAAGGAACAGAATTAGTTCTTGTGGTTCACTTGTTCGCACCAGTCACAACAGAAGACGACTGATTGTATTCCTTGCCTTTAAAGCTCACTTATGAAATAAATCATAACAATACCTTAGTTCAAATTAATGGCAAATTTGGCTTTATCCTATTAAAATACTAGCTTACAGATAACAAGAGGATCTAGCTCTCAGATATTTTCCAAGGTCCGGCTACTTACAAGGATGCAACGGCACACGTCGTGTGTGTTCTGCAATGTAATTTTTCAAGAGACTTCGTTTGACCCTTCCCTTTCTCCATAACATGTTGGTTTGTCTCTGAAGTTCTCGCAAGGGGAGGGCAGAGCCGCTACCTCCCGCGATGCAGCTGGGAACTGTGAGGTATGCCGTCGTAATTTACCTAAGTCCATAAACCCCCTCCTCTCCGTTAAAGAGAAAGAAAAACTGAGACAGTTTTTACAGTTTCTTCTTGTAAGAGCAGCGAAATTTGTGTGCTATTTGAGGCTTCCTTGGCATGAGGTCAAAGTAGCGTATGTTTTTTAATTGGCGGTACTAGGTGCAAGAAGATACATGTTGAAACATGCGGTGGAATACCTCCATATTAATGTGAGTGATAAAGTTTTTAGTTACATGATGCATACTATCTTTTAGAAGCGTTAGTTCTTCAGTATGAAGCTTTTAAAATTTAAATAATCTTTATACAGCTAGCTGAAAACCAGATCAGTGAGTTATCATTATCTATACCATGGTTAGAAGGTAAGTCACCAAGTGTTCAAGAATATCAAATTTGTCCAAATGATCAAAGTTTATTATTTTTGCTCTAGCTGCAAAAATGCCACCACGAATGCTATCACAGGAAAAAGATCCAAAAGTTCTTTCAACATTGTATTCATTCTTAAGAAGCTTAAGTGATACTGCAGTAAAATAAAAACGGATTGTTAACTATGTACAGATTTGGGATCATTTTCCACATTGGCCCTTTTCCAATTAAAGTAGTGTACATTTTACAGTTACGGTCGTCGTCAAATGAGGAACGTAGCCTCAGAAAATATTTTTATTAGAATATGCGATGTATATTTTAGAGGGAAATAATATAAAAATGCAATGAGAAACTGTAATAAGAAAAAAAGATCGTAGTTTTAAGTCAAGCGTATTTCCACTTAGATTTAGCTTATTATGATATAAAGACAGATAATGATACCAAAGAAATTTTGTTGGCACTTACAATAGTTTGGTTTGGTTTATTTGGTTACGGCAAAGCACTCGAGGGCTATCTGGCTAGGGGGATGGATGCTTCCGTGGAGGATTTTACAAGGGAAACTGACTTGTTTATGAATGAGTTACAAATGAGGAAAACCACGGAAACCCACAACAGATAGCATGGTTTGCCTGGAATCGAACCCAGGTTGGAACTACCAGTGTTCAGTGATTTTACTGCGGGTGGATGACAGTCATAATAACTGAGGTAGTTTGCATTTGCATATGTATTTAATGAATGCAAAGGGTTTTCGAAAAGATTAATTTATGCATTCAAGCTGTGTATGACAAAAAGAATATGATTAAATTAAACAAATTTAATATAAAAGAAAATAACTTTTGCTATTTTTATAGAAACAAAGAAAGAAAATTTAGCACTTACTTGCAATTTTCTATGCAAAAAATAGTTTAACCATTATTTTGACACTTAATTCTTTTACATTCATTCAACGCTTGGATTTTTTTATAAGTTCCTTTACTTAATCATAAAGATACTCAAGTTACAAACTTTATTTAATTATGCATCATTGAGTTATGCCTAATACGATGTAAACCTCCCAACACATGTGTTCCTGGATTTCTATGGTTTATTTGATTATGGTAAAGTATGTTAATACTATCTTCCATAGAGAAAGGATGCCTTCGTGGAAGAATTTCTAAAGATTGCCACTGCTCGGTTGTATCTACATTATACACACGGAAAAACACGAAAACGCTCATGCAGCCAGTCCGTTCGCATGGAATCGAACTCTGAATTTCCAGTACTCAGCAAACTTACCGCTCGGCCGCTTGTTGACGTATTTCTATAAAAATATTCTTTAGAGAACACAACTGTCAGTGATATTCAATTGCGATGTAATGTTTATATTCTTCAAAATGCTATCCAGTCGAAGAGGTGGTCTCTATTAAAGGTTTCACTGCGCTTTCCCATCTCTTGCAAAGAATTACTGACATTTATTCGAATCTCCGTGGTTCTTGCGTAATTCAAATCATTCTGATCCTGAAAGTCTATTAAATGCTTTAATTCAAAGCTTAACCAACAACACCTCATGACGCTTAGAGAACCCCATTTTGAATATTTTGGAAAAATTTAGTCTTCATTGTTTAATGTTTATCTATGTTAACTTTTAAAATAATTCATCTCCTTCTACACTTGCTTTGATTTAAAAAGATTCTGGAAAATTCAAATAATTTGAACAGTTACTGAAATAATTTTTATTAAATTATAACTTTGATTATATCGTGGGAACAAACCTCCGCATTCAAGAACTTTAATTATGTGCTTATTAAATTTCATTTATTCCTTCTTAATTTACTGTTAAATTTGGTTTTTATTGAACGCAGATTTTAAATGTTGATGCAATTAAAAATTTTGAAAAAAAAAATTTCTTTTTTCGTCTTTCATGGAGGATTCGGAGTTGAAAGATTCGAGAAAATTCAGAAAACATCCCACTTCTACTAGAAATATTAAAAATTATTGTGCCCACTCACAGAAACAAAAACAAAAAAAAAAAAAAAAAAAAAAAAAAAAAAAAAAAAAAAATTAAACAGCACTAAAAATTCCTATTTATACTACTAAGATCTGTCCGCATCTGTCTCTCTGTTTGTTTGTGGCATAATCTCCTCCGGAATGGCGGAGAATTCAGTTTCGAACGAAGTACACATGGATTCCAAAAATTCGTGACAAGCCATTTCGGCTATTCTCATCTTCGTACGACTTTAATACACCGAGATATTAATTAAAAACTCTGAAAACGCTAATTCTCACCCTCGTTTCTCCGAGTGGCAACAGTCTCGCACGCTGGAGGTAAAAATCTACTTTATTTCGAAAAGTGTTGTCACACAGCTCGCTTTCAATCTGTAGAGTTTGTTAAACAAAATATGGAATAAAAATAGAATTGCTAAACATTAAATATATGATCAAAGTCATATTCTAACGCTGAAGAAAGCCCGCGATTGCATGTGATATCATTTGTATGTCGAAAATTCTTCGCTAATGTCAGCATTTTAAATAAATAGCTGTTGTTGGCAACTGCTTTGTTTCAGATTAGAATAATCGACACGGTATATTATTGCCACGTTAATTCTTTTATTGATATTGAGAAAAAATTATCACATGACATTAAATTTAAATCATGACATATTAAACTGACGTGTCAAAAGTTTTTGTTTCCTTGTTCGCCAAGAAAAAAAATTATTTACGAATTGGTTATTGCTTGGAAAGAATGAACTGATTTCATTCATACTAAACTGTTTTTATGCATTCGCTTTTCAGGTGTACATAAAACTTATAAATTATGCTTTGGCCGCAGCCCGCCTAGTGTTTATTTAAAATCTGCAGTCTGTTTATTTTCTGGTTTTCCCGGCAGAAATTTAAATAAGAATCCGCCTGATACGAAAGTGCAAATAGAAACTTTACAGACAGGTTTGCAAAGGTTAAATGTCGTGACACGTCAGCTGCTGCAAATAAGAACGTCTTTAAGGCTGCGGGTGTTCCTTTATCTTATCTGCAGTATAAAACACTATTTTCATCACTCTGTTGATTTATGGTCTAGCCTTACTTTTACTATAAAGTAAGCTAATGTTAAATGTTGATAAAAAAAATGGAATTTCTTTTTCTACATTATACCTCCTTTACAGTTTATTTGTAGGCTGGATACGTAAAAATGAGATGAGTGATAATGCACAGGATCTTGGGCTAAATGGGATCTCTGTCGTTTCTGACTTGCCAGGAAGATACTTAAAAACAATTTACAGTGTCTCTACAATATGGATGCCTGTTTCTCATGCCAACTTTATGCTTTAGATCAGGGGTCGCCAAACTTTTTTGATCATCGCCCCCTATATAATTTTTCGAAATCTCCATAGACCCCCACAAAGGTAATTTTCAGGTAATTAAAATAAAACTATGTATTAGTCTAAATATTTAATAAATCAGAAACAGTAAGTTAAAGTAGCTACAGATTTTTTACTTCTTAATGAGATGAGTGTGCCTGGTGTTTCTTTGGCTAGGTTCGCTATATTGGGTTCGAAATTAGTCAGTTTTAACCGTAAATCCCCTCGAAGCTCCACATTTAATTTATTTCTGTTTTTAGTTAAAATTGAATTAACGTGACTGAAACCGGCTTCAACCATATACGAACTTGGAAACGCCAGCATAAATGGCTGAACCATTTCGTAAAGTTTCACATATTTTTGCTTTATATTTATATTAGTCCAAAATTTATGTATTGTCAAATTTTTAATAAGCGTTTTTGCTTCAAGATCGGAGAATAGTTCAGCAAGCTCATCTTTTATGTTGATGTCGACGTTATCAATTTGCGCCGAAAATGGCGCAATAATCCAATCAGGGATGTCGATGTTTTCCAAATCAACAAAGCGCAGTTTAAAATCGTCGCTTAATCTTTGAAGATGATTTGTATATATTTCCAAGTCTTCTTCTTTTATTTTTTAATTGTTGCAGATTTGAAAAATACTTATAATCCTTACGTAGCAATGAAGATCTAAGTAAATTTAATTAGATATGTGTGATTTGCGTATTAAGAACTGTTTTTTCTTCGAGTCCCAATAGACCCCCATTCGACCCCTTGAGTCAGATAGACCCCTACTGTTGTTAAATAGACCCCTAGGGGTCTATATAGACCACTTCGGCGACCCCTGCTTTAGATAATTTTTTTTTTTTTGCATAATTTTTTTAACACTTCGCAATTTAAGACTAATTCCAAATCGGCTGCTTACTCCAAGTACATAACTGTTAGGACTGTAAACTGACGAGGTAAACTATGAAGACTCTTCAATCTAAACTTTATCCCATAGGGCCTGACTCTTTATGCTAGTACTGTAAATAATAATTTACTATTTTCTTATTATTATTTATGAATTATATGGAAAAGCACGAGAGGACTATCGTCTAAGGGTGAGAGATGCCTTCGCGGAGGCCTTTTTGAGGAAAACTGGTTGGTATTCACGTTACGCATAGGGAAACAATACAAAGTTCCATGCAGCGAATTCCATTCGCTGGAATTTGAGCCCGGGTAGAATTATCAACTTTCAGCGATTTTAGTGTTTGGTTGTTGGTGTGTATAGCACCCTTTAACTTTGCCATATCCGAACAAATCTTTCATTAGTTAACAATAAAAAAAAAAACTCTTTAATTTGAAAACTAGAAATGAGATAGGAAATTGTTATGAATCATTACGATGGGAAAGGCGCACTATTTAATTTGACAGATCAAAATGAAATCATAAGTGACTATACCTTTAATTTCTCCCCTATGTGCATTTTCAGCCTCCAAATAGAAATTATATAATGTATTAATAGCATCATTTCTACGGTATGCTCATGGTTCTATAGTCCACCAAAGAACGAGCGGTAAAATCATTGAATACCCATAGTTTGGTTCGGGGTTCGAATCTCCGCGAACGGGCGTTTTCGTGGTTTCCTTTAGAAAGTCCTCCACGAAGCATCCCTCCCCTTAGGCAGATAGCCTTCGAGTGCTTTGTGGTAATTAAATAAACCAAACCATATATCTAGGTATAGCAGTATTCCGTACGAGACGCAGTACCTGTAGTATTCTACACAGAAATTTACTTTGACGGATCGGCTTTTAATGGCGGTATGCTGCAGTGGCCAAAGCAGAGGTTTCATGTGATAAAATTAGTCTAATCATAGACAAGTAAAATTCCCTTTTGGTACCAAGAGAGAGATATGAGCCAGACGTATTGCATATTAGTAATAACGTCTCAAATGAGCTGCACAATCTGTATATAACCATAAGAAGAACAAAAACCTTACATGTGTTCTGAGGCTATTTCATCGAATCTTACCGATAAATTACATCTTAAAAATACTTCGAAATTTTCTGACTGAGCGTTAATTTTGGAGATATGAACTGAAGCAAGGAGATACAAAAGTCAGCGACTGTATGTTGCCATTAAGATTTAAAAAAATCTAAAAAAGAATAGCCACAATCTCTTTTAATTCTATAGCATTAGAAATAATAAGACGTTTGTGTCAAATTACCTCAATTTGAAAAAATTTACATATGAAAGGCATTAATTATTTTAGATAATTCTTTAAATACGAAGCAATAGCAAACATATTTGCAGTATTTTTGCAGCTGTAGTTATTATATACACGTTTATGGACTTGTTTAAATTATAATAACAAATTTAAATATCAAATAAAAATTTTCTTTCATTCTCAAATTGTTAGCAAAATTCCTTTCATTTTATAAAGCATTTATATGCTTATGATAAATGCTAAAATAATAAGAGATACTCTTATTACAAAATCATTTTTATTCGTTTTCTTAGCAAAATATTGCTTAAGTCAGGTGCATAACAATAGTGTAGTAAAACAGATTACAATTATTAGCTTTCTTATTGCAAAGAAGTTGCAGGTGTCTTATGATGTATCTCAGTCTTCATAAATCTTTTTTGTGCTTATGTTACGTAATCAATTTTAATAACCCAAATACTGATTATGTTATCACTGGACATCGCATTACATGTATAATAATTAGCAAACAATTTATTACTTTCGAACATAAAAGCATAAGAAATAAGCTAGAACTGATGAGCGTGATCTATGTGTTTGATCATGTAATTAGGATTGCTGGGATTACCTATGATTGGACCGTTGTTGTAAAACGCCTAATGGTTGCCTAACCATGTAATTACCGGTCGCCGAAACATAGTACTTACTCGTATTCTGTGGTTATTTATAAGAAGATCTGATAGATATTCGTAGTCTATGGTTATTTATCAAAGGATATGATAGCTACTAAGTAAGTACCATCGATTTGAAAAAGACTGCTATTTTGAATATCAATCAAGGACATTTTGCCAAGCCGTTGCAACGGAGGGAAGAAGCTCATGTCTTTAGAATTTAATGCTAGTACTCGATGGAATAATTATGACACTAGAATAATAATTTAATAGTGAGGAAAAAGTGAAATTCGTGACACAGTCGCAGGGTAAATTGCGAAATCGCAGCCGACAACTTACAATAATACTTTTTTATAGGAAGTTTACGAATTGTAACGTAGCAACTAACGTATTATGCAGAATGGACATAATTACTGAGCGCATTTTAATGGTAAATAGTACGTGTACTAAGGAGCATGTAAATCTGTATCATATACCAAGTGATATAGCAACTCAAGGAAGTTTTGAAATATACTAAACTTTAGAGGACTTTAACAAATGCTACTTTTGTCAGGCGAGGGTACTATTCCAGTTGATTTTCAAATTGATGCGTTTGCCAACATTTCGGGCGCTTTCATTCCCGTAATTCATTATTCAAGATTAACAGCGTCACGTAATTTAATTATGAAAACATATCCTTTTATCAACTCCCTTATAAATAAGTCTGGAAAAATAACTTCGGCAGGTCGAGCTGGGCAAGAAATCGGTCTACGAAATATCCCTAAATTCCTTTAAAGGAGAAATTTGTATAAAAGACACTGTTTAAGTAGTATACTATGATGTAGCAGTGGTAAATAGAAAATGAAGGATTGCCGAAATCATTAAAATAATAACGTTCCAAATGTTGGAAAGCACAGTGCAAGAAAGCGAATATCAATTGGAATACTGCAGGTATTACTAAATATTTTAATTTCTTTTAAAATTTAAAACATGCAAAAAAAGTTTGAATTGCTGTGTAATACAAATGAACAAGTTCTTTTCAGATCATTTACTATTAGTCACTGAAATATATTCAGTAATTTATAATCTTTCTCTATAATTTTATAATTGATAATTGCATTTATAAACCTGTCAAATTATGATATAATTATCAAGTGCTGCTACATGAATTAAGGTTTCCACTTAGGCGGGGGTTCCTTAAATAATAAAATATAACACATGTATCATATTAAGCAAAAACAAATTTTCGTCGGGGGCCATTGTTCTACCAACGCAGAACAAAATATGCTTTTTTTCTGTTCACATTTCAAATACCACTCTTTTATACTCACATAGCTCTTCTTAAAATTAATGAATAATATACACAAATTCCTTCGAGGTATATTTTCCCTTAAAAATATTAGTAATTTATATTATTTTATTATGTAGTAACGAGCATTATTTTATTATTTAGCCGATATTTAGCAACAGGCTACATAACTAACCATTTAATGATAGGTGGGGAATGAAAATCAGGATATACAATACGTGCATTCTTCAGCTGACAGGATGTTAACTGGAATCTTAAATGCCAATTCAAGGTTTAAAACTCTGGCTGGATTATGGAAAATTATTAGAGTATAGCTTTCGTATGTTCTCTAAGGAGAACAGAATTAAAATAACTTAAGAAAAAATTCCAAAGTTCTCGATTTATTTGGAATTCATGAAAAAATTCGATTTAAATCTCATAAAATCTCCTCATATTCGCGTAAAAATTCGCAGAAACTCACATAGGTCACTGCTCTAAAATTATTATTCTTATTATGAGTTTCGGTCTTCTTTGCCTTCCTCTCCCCAAAATTTGCGAATGTATTCATATTTTAGCATAAAAATTAGAAAACTTTACTTCCGAAGTCGTAAAATTGTACGAAAATGATGGGATTTTAATTTCGACCTTTTCTCTTTCAACAACAAGTATTCGAACAGTATAATTTTATAGGCATTTAAAGATTCTGGAAGGTTTTTGAACACTTCCAGTTTCAATTGCATAATAATTCATTATAATTAAATTTATAAAATCTAGTTAAAAAACGAAAATCGTATAAAAGTTTACCCTTTGAATATCATGGACGAAAACTACTGGAAAATGAGAAAAAATGGATAAAATTAAAACAGTTTCAGCGAAATAAAAGGTCAGTAATTTTGGAAGTATTTTCATCAACTTAGGAAGGCAATTCTAGCAGGAGAATTTTGACTTTGTCCGTTCATCAACAAGCGATCAACGATTTCTTTTTGAAATACCTTAAAAAATACTGAACTTTATTTCACCAAAATTCTTTTATTTTTATGCATTTTTTTTTTTCGATTTTCCAGTAGTTTTGGCCCATGATGGTCAGATTCCAAAAAATGGTTAAACTTTTATATGTTTTCTCTTTTTTTCATCAAAAAAAAAAAAGCATAAAAATAAAAGAATTTTGGTGAAATAAAGTTCAGCATTTTTTAAAGTATTTCAAAAAGAAATCGTTGATCGCTTGTTGATGAAGGACAAAGTCAAAATTCTCCTGCTTGTTGGAATGCCAAAGACAAAATTAATTTGCTAGTCGCAATTAATATTTTTTGAACAAAATCTCGTAATTTATTTCACGGATATGTACTTCAACCAGGCTTCCTTACACTGTAGGTATAAAAGGAATTTTTTTGAAAACTTATAAGAATATTGCTGTCAACTGCAATAAAGGATTATTGCTATCAATATGACAACGATAATCTTTTATTTGTTTTGCCATTCTTAGCATAAAACCATAAGCAATTTCAAGATATTAGTGAATTAAAAACCGAAGAAAATATTTTGAGCAAAAATAGTTTACAGTTTTATTTTTCAAACATAAATAAATTTGAATTTAAAAAGTATGTATGTATAATTAGAGGTATGACACTGAAGTTTACAGTGTTTTATTGCATTCATGAAGTACAATAACTGATTTCATGCCGAATTTTATCACTTTGTTCATGAAATTAGGTATTCAGTTTTAATTACCACCTCAGATTACTGTCGGACAGATCTTTTCTTCGAAATTGAGCCATCTTAGCTGGAACGAAATGCCAGACGAAAAAAATTTCGCGCCAATTTTGGACCTATTTAGCGCTTCATTCATAATGCCATTACCAGGTTCGCCCGTATTGCACACTCCTTAACGCTGCCACGCTGTAATAAATACCCGAATGCTAAAACTGCTCATTTAACTGGTACAAGGATATCAGTACTGAGTTATATTTGTACGAGAGTGCTGGTAAGTTAAAATGTCTAAAACTCTCTTGTCGCTTAGTTGTGAAAACTCAAAAACTCACCAATAAAATTTCTTGTTAACACTGGCGCCATCTAGTAGAAATAAACTAAACAGTTGTTTGAATATAAGTCTTCGGCTTTTGTAGTTTAAAAGTTGAAAGTAAATTCGAAAATGAAATTTTTATATTTTATCTATAGACTAAGCGATTTAAGTTCGAAGCCTGGTACCTATCTTAAATACAATATTGTTCTATACATTAAAATTTAAGAGCATTTTAATAGCATTTGATAATTTAATAAAAGATCCAGCAGGAGTTATACATCCTCTTAAAATGTTCGATACCGAAATAAAACAGCACAGTAATGCAAACACAGATTGACGGGGAATAAGGAGGTAGGGTAAAACTAACGTTTATCCAAATTGTAGTAAAAAACGTCCAAAGAATTAGGTTCTAAAGTCATAACTTTTCACCACTCCCGTAAGCTAAGATTTAATTTCAGAGGAGGTTGTGACTTCTCTAAAACTCATGTTTTTGTATATATTTATAAGCCGAAACTTCAGTTTCGAAAGCGGGGGAACAACTTCAGCCCCTTCAGCTCCCCACGTGAATATGGTCCTGATATTCACCAACGTATATAAAATAATATTGATCTAATGCCTTTTCTTATAGCGTATACAGAAATTTTTACAATGAAAATTCACATTCTTTAAAGTAAAAGCAGAAAACTGAAGGGGTTTTGAAAGTTCGCAAACACTGAATATAAGTATTGTCATTCAGTATTATAAATTAATTCTATGAGCTAATAAAAAATAGTACAACGTTTTAAGGATAATTCATATGAATGATGCAATTCAATTATTACCTGATAGTAAACGTTTTTCTACTTTTATTTTTTCGGGGGGAGGGGACTTTTATCCGTATTTGGCTCTAGAAGTACATAACTAACATCAATGATAAAACAGCCACTATTTGCCATTATAATGATCATTATCAAATATAACTAAACGGATAGCTACTGCAATACAAATGTTTATTACTATAATATACTCTAGAAATTCAAGGCTATTTTCCGCTACCCAACTTGACTTATACCTATGGAAACAATAGCTGGAGGGAAAAGGGCGACTCGTTTAATTTTCTGCTCTCGCTTCACTACCCTTTAATTCATTTCGCTACATGAAAAGCACACAAATCAAAGTTGATTTGAACTACCGTCTCAAATGACGTGGCGAAAACAAATAATGGTCTGTGATTAAGACTCCCGAATAGCGGTCGCAAATGACAGGGAGGGGTTAACAACGGCCTTTAGGTGTTTTTAAAATAACATATTGCAACTGTATAGTTTTGTCCCAGTTTTAATAGAGAATACCCCAGGAGATGGATTCGAGGGTTTACCACCCTTTATCACAAACCACTGGACAGGACTTTTGGCTTGCTAGTATATTACATGCCCCATGTCGCACAGCCACTATACATTTATAGTCATTCATGCCTTACATGGAATATGGAATTCGAACACGGGCCAAATAAATGGCTGGCAGTATCTTGTCCTAAATACAAAAGGAATACAGGAAACATTATACAACAGGCCGTTAAAAGAAAAAAAAAAAGATTTTCATCAGAATTAATCTTTTTTTAGTAACTGCGTTTAAGAGAAAATATGGAAAAATAATAATACACAAAAACTATTTCTATCAATCTTCATTGCATCACAAAGTTTTCCTGAACAGAATAAATTAAAAATTCCAAATAATACAGATGCATATAAATTTATTTGGAATAGTTGCATGAAGAATATCAAATTTATTTTCATGAAGATAAATACTTGTTTTAAAAGGCTTCTTAAACGATGTGCTCGTTCTTTCATCCTCATCTACGAGAATTTTTTTTTTTTGAGAAGTTATACTATCAAGATTAAATTTGCCAAAATGTCGACTGTTAATATAAAAGGTAATTGAAATTCATAGAAATTAAAAAATACAAATTTTAATTATGCTCCTTTAATTCCGCTGAAAATGTTTTCTTATACATTTGGGAACACTGCAGTAACTTGTGACGTCTTTCAAGTCTTTTCTAATTATCTGTGAATCCGTTTTCATATGCTATAGTAGCGGCTAAACAATTTTTTGATTGAATGAAATGTAATAACTCATTTGAACTCGTTCAACAAGATTTAAACATAATTCACTTGCTTCTAGATTTCAATTCCGGTAATTTCATTCACTGTTCAAGCAGCAGCGTTTAACATATTAGCAAATAGTTTTTAGAAGGAATAGTCTTTTACAGTAGTATAATTTTTCACGTAAAATAGACACCAATTAAACAAGAAAAATTATTTACTGCATTAAAATTATATTAGACTATGTTCTCGGTATTGATATTCGATAAATTTATATTTGTTATGAATTTATATTTAAAAAAATCTGATATGACATGACTTCCTTGTAAGGTCTATTAAATTATACACATTTATTTCGCTTTATTCCATTTGAACTTATTTCCTCGAATTTCATTAGAGATATATTTCTCATTCAATTAATTCAGTTCTCACTCAGCGGAACGCAAAAATGCTTAAAACTCAAAACACCTTCATTAAAAATTGTAAAATACAGGAAAACATTGAACACCAAATACATTTAAAAAATTTTTAAAGAGTTTTAGAGTTTCTACGCAAAAACAAACAATTCGACCAGCGGGCAGGAAGTTAGCACAAAACTGAAAGTTTTCTCTTGGTCCCACTCGGCAAAAGAGACTGAAGTTGGTGCAGAAACTGACTCAATTCACTATTCTACAAAAAGTTTCAAATGTAAACAAAGAGCGGCTTCGTTAGGCTTAGTAGCACTTTAACAAATTTTAAATTGTTGATAATTTTACAACTATTGCATGCAGATTAACTAAAGGCATAAACACCTTAACAAGACCATAAGAACAACACAGTTCAAACACTTTTAAAGCAAAAAATGCATAATTTACCAACATAATAAGAATAAAAAGACTGAGCTCAACGAGCCGAGTAACTGTATTACCAGTCGCTTATTCTGTTAACACCGAGTGGGTTATTATATATGTACACACACACATACATATATATATATATATACATATACATGTTTGGTGCGACCGAACCAGAAAGAGAAGTCCACAGCTACATATTATAGCAGTCCCATATTTTCCATACAAAATTTCAACGTTCTGAGGCTACTCGTTTTTGAGTTACGGGAGAAACACACATGCGTGCGTACGTACGTACAGACGTCACAAAGAAATCTCTTCTGAATCTATTTTAAAATCCGTTATGAGAAAAAGAATCCTTTATTCTGTCCGTATGTTCAAACGTCACGCAAAAAAACATCATTCAAATGGATTCGTGAGAGGTCAAAATGGATATTTTCGTTGAAATATGATACCTGAAATTTTTTGCTACTACAATAACTTCTTTACTTCGTACAAGAAAGTAAATAGACGAAAGTAAGAGGTAATAGTGTTGATTTCCATCATCAGTTTGCCTTTCCACATGCAATAGGAAACATAATTAGAATTTTACAGCACATAATATTTCATTGTACTAACATAACCCTATAATCAGTATCTGGTTACGTTACCGTAAGCGTTATCAAATATTACGGCTTATTCCTTTTGCCAATTAGTGCACTAGTTAAGAAAATGTTTTGTTTTATCTGAATATTATCTCGGATGACTAATGTGGTCTAGGGCACCGTTAAGAAATTTTACTCTTGTTCGTAATTAGTTAGTGAATACCACTGAGCGGTATTCACTAACATACCGCGGATGCAGCCGAAAACATCGCAGCAAAAACATCGCGGACGAAAACGTCGCGGGGAAAAAGCAAGGCGGAAACGTCGTGGTACAAAATATCGTCGTCGAAAATAAAGCGGTTCAAAAACTTCCCAGTTTAAAAACATCGTCGTCGTCGAAAATATCGTGGTAAAAAATAAAATACCTACAAATCATCGCATGACGATAACATTAAAGCCTGAAAAATGCATGTCTGCGATGTTATCGTCATGCGATGATTTGTAGGTACTTTATTTTTTACCACGATATTTTCGACGACGATGTTTTTAAACTGCAAAGTTTTTGAACCGCTTTATTTTCGACGACGATATTTTGTACCACGATGTTTTAGAACTGCGTTGTTTTCTCTTTGCTTTATTTTCGCCGACGATGTTTTGTTCCAGGACGTTTTCGCCCTGCGTTGTTTTCGTCCGCGATGTTTTCGGCAGACACCCATACCGCTAAAGAAAGCTGCATCATATTTGATTTCGCTTTCAGAATTATTCATATGTTTACATGCGTTTCCTATCCCAGGAAGTCACAGAAAGCAGTCTAAGACTATATATAGCTCAGAAACGTACAAACATCTTAACAACATATCAGTTTCAATAGTTAACTCCAAAATGCTTTAGTGATACTCAAACTTCATGGCAGTGCGAACCTATAAAAGTGCTAAGGATTCGAAAAAACAATTTGATGACCCTTAGTTACGTCGACTCTTAGTTATATACCATGAATACAGACTTTTTTAAGGATTTTTATGCACATCGCGATTCAATTATAAATTTTCGGGATGGGGTCCCGACCCATAGTTTGAATACTACACCTCTAGTTAGTTTTTATCCTTAAAGATTTTTTGAAAGAATTTGGTATTCAGAATAAGTTAATAACTGGCGTACTGGTTCGAATATAAGAGGATGAATTTTGCCTTAAAAATGCCCTTTCTACAATTTTTATTAATTATACTGTATATACTGCATATAGTATAATAATAATATAATTATATAGTATAATTTATTATACTGCAGTAGTTTATTACTCGCTCCTGAATCAGTTCAATTATTTAAAAGTAAACGTATTAAAACGATCCATTCAAAATTAAGCAAACCTCAGCCTTAGGTAACCACTGGTGCCTATACAGAAAGCTCTAAGCATTTCGAAGGAAATTGGCAGGAGATTCCTCTTCCTCAAGAAGCAAAAATATTCTATGCCATAATTCGAAAGTACGTCACTGCATAAGAATAGATAGCGCTGCAATTCTAATTTCCTTTTTTATTTTTAGAGTTATCTCCAACTTAATGATTAATTTTCGACAGAGCAGGCTATTTTTACTTTTGGAAGAACAGCCTAAAGCTGAATTTTATATAGCCTTGAATTTCACATTGGCTTGTCTTCAACATAAGACGCTTATTTAATTTTACTTCAATATATGGAACTACTTCATAATTCCTTTTGCAGAACACCTTCGGCCGTCTTAAATGCAAATCTCCAACTCCCTCCTCCCGAACTAAAACGCCTTCAAAATTGCAAAGGGTTCTTCTTCATATCAATATCTTTCAGAATTAAAAAAAATATATAAATATTTAAACATAGCAAATATAAATAAAGCTTTCAATATTTTATATACTTAAAAATTTTTATTTGCCAGTTTTAGCTAAGTTTTCGGCAAACCAAACATCTCAAATTTGAACTCTGATAAAAATACAATCTCATTTGGATGTGATTGCAAAGGGATTACATCTGTTGCATGTATGTACGAATGCACATACATATTTATGTCATATTAGTCAAAATCTTGTCTTTTCAAACGTATACTACTAAAAATACTCTACTGGACCTCAAGCTCAACCCTTTCTTAAGCTGAGGAATGTCAACAAAGCTGTATAAATCAGCGCTACTAGAAATATACATCAAATTTTAGCAATCACAACAAATACCGCATATTCTTTAAATATACTGAAGGATTCTAAAATAACTTCCAACAACAGAAACAGCATTTAAATATTGTATTTCTTCACATTTTTTGCTTTTTTTCCCCTCTCAGTTTTTACTGCATTCAATTTAGAAGCCATACACGCACGTTGCTATTATATGAACAGTTTGCTAAGTAAATTGTGTAAATGAAAAGAATAATATCGAGAGTTACAACTTTTAATTTTTTTTAAACCCAAAGGCGCGTCTGTCGAAATGGGACTTTGCGTTGAATCACAATAAAAGCGTGAATCATTTGTTGCCATCAAATATTATCGCCATATATTATATTTAAAGAAATTAAATAATAAAGAATTTGCACGAATATATGCATGTTTTTCGCATTGTGAAAATAACAACGGTACTTACAGCCATTAAACTTATAATAACGTAGTCTTCCACCTGAGTATGGGCAGCTGGAAGCCCGGATTTTGAATTCCCCAAATTTTTTTTTTATTGTGTACTTCTTATTTTGTAAAACTTTAACGAACTTTTGATTAACAAACTCTATGATTTCAGTGCGAACAATGGCAACACTGTACAGAGAAAAAAATTTTATTTCCACCGCGCGAGACTGTCTATCGGGTATTCTACAGATATGCTGTTTTTAAATGTTTTTAGCCTAAAGCGGCGTAAGCTCAAATGCTCTCGAAACGTATCTGAAAGTGAAAAAAAATGTCCGTTTGGGGGTATTAGGGGGGAATGTAAAATCTGAAAGTTTTCAGATTCTATTTATTTATTTACAGAGCACAGAAAAATTCGTGCATCTATTTCCACAGGTTCTGTCTTTGTATGTATGAAAATGCTACACAGGTTTTTTTTTTTTTTTTAATTTTATGTGCTACGTTTTTCCTTTCGGAGATAATATGAATTGTATATTTTTTTTTTAGTTTAATTTTCAAGAAGTTAAAAAAAAGAGAGAGAGAGAAGGAGAGTTAAATTTTACTTTAATAAATGTATTAATGGCATCACTTAACAAGTAAGAAACATAGAATTCTAAATTACTCTGCTATTTAGCCAGAGTTTTCATTTAGAAGAATTAAAAAAATATATGGCAACAGTTAAAAGCCAGAACGAGTGCTATGAATGTTCTACAAGGATCTTTTTTTGCTAAAATGTTAAAGATTTAAGTTATCGATTATTGGCAATCACAAAAATAAGAGAATTCTACGTATATTTTACTTTGTTTCTGCTCCTTTAGTCTCTCTAGCGCTTCCATATTCTTAGACATTGATGCTTTTCAGAAGCAAGAATTCTAAAACATTATTTGTAAGCATATAATATGAATATTTACCTTTCCATTCTCTCGAATAATTGAAATATTATTTTCAATGTCATTAAGAACTATTTAAGTTTTATTCTAAGAAAGGAAAACAAAAATACAATGTGTTATAGTCATCATTTGGTGCTATTTTAATAACATATTGATGTATCTAGAAGGTTAAAGCATGCTAAGAATTTTTAGAATATTCGAAGTGCTTCCTCAATCAGAGCGGTGGAAAATGTTGTAATGTTTATTTTCTTAGGTTCGTAAGTGTATTTTCTATTCAGTACATTTTTTGCTAAGTTACTAAGGGTATTCTTCATAAAAACACTACACATACTGGTCCAAATTTATCTTGTAAAGGGCCGTGGAACGTCGAACACACCTAACTAGCGGATAGATAAAATAATCAAATTTTGGGTGTCGTAATATTTAATACCATAAAAGCAAAATACGATATTAAATCAAGGAATGAATAAAGCAAAATTCTGATGCAATTTTTTCTGTTAGTACAACAATACTATTGACAGTATTTTATTTAGAGCCCTTCATTCAATTTTCTATTTTTGCAAATTCCTTTTACGCTTCTACGCTTCTTGCAGATGAAAGACAATCGGTGAAAAAAGAAAGCCCGACATTGACTTTAATGACTGCAGCTATATCACTAAAGCTAGAGCATTTTGCGGTTTATTGATAAGAAAAAACGTAATAACTACATCAAAAATTAACGGGGGAAGCTATCAAATTACTGTTATTATAAAAGGCCCTTCAACTTGAGTAACAACTTATGAGGCCATTGTAATGCGCGTAGATATTCTCACCCCGTCTTTCGGACATACGTTGCTGTCGCCATTTTATTTTAACACAATTCGATGGCAATGATCGTTTCGTTTTTCTTGTTGCCATCTATCTTGCATTGAACGATTTTACACTTAGATGGGCACGAGAAAATTAAAAATAATAAATAGAACTAGCATTATATTAAGCAGCTGTTTTAATAAGTCTTACAATGGTATATTTTAAATAAACCGATATTTAGTATTCAGACTTATTTAGCCTGAGAATAAGTATTTCATTAGGAGCAAAATTTATTCTGTGAAATCAAATAATAAGAGGATGTGAAAACTGTTATGATTTTGATACATGGACCCAAATAAGATAATCTAAGGGCTTAGACGCAACATACCTTCAGACTTCCTCGTCCCAACCGACCGCTTTGTTTTTATCCGGGGGGGGGGGAAGAAAAATTTAAGCGTGATTTGGGGTTTTCCGTAAAATATGAGGCTCCAGACACGGTTTTGTTTGGCTATCAAGTGTTGCTTGAATATATTTAGTTTTATCCAAAACTAGCAGCATATTTTAAGCAAAAGACAGAAATGATAATTATTCTTAGCGACAAAGCACTTTTAGGTTAATTTTTTTCTCCGTATACTAGTAGATGAAAAGATACTACTGGTATTCCATTAAATCAATTTTATGATGAAATGAAAGTTGATATAAAACATGTTTTAACCTTTAATTAGGAACGTTGGAATAATAGTTGAGACTTGAATCTCTCATAATCTTGAATGCATGTTACTTCGCGACTGCCGTAAATATTGCCAAAGAGAAGATATAATTTTTTCTATTACAAATAAAATGCCTTTAACTTACTAAAACAAACTATGCAAAGCCACATTGAGCATTGCACGGGATTCCAAATTGAAGATAACAGTGATTTCCAAATTGAAGTCCTAGCTCCATCGAGCTCAGTAGACAAGACAAGGTTATGCTTAACCTTTCTCTTTCCGATGCTCGGGACAATGATGTCACTTTACCCATAACAGTGAGAGAAATCCTGTTTTAGAGCTGGATGTTGACGTCACCATGCTGGTTGACCTTGGTCGAGAAGAGCAAACTTTGTAATATAATAACTTTGGGTTCCACTATAACATATTTACACATGCAGGGACTGGAAACTAGATTTCTGTTGCTAGCAGTTAACTAATTTACCATTGTGTTGCAAATATAGTTTTATTTTATGATTATTTTCAAACTTAGACTGTTCAGTTCAGGCTATATATATATATGATTAGCTTGAGAATGAATTAAATAAACATTTTGACCTTTATAAAGCATTAAGTGAAATCCAATCTGTGCAGCGGATAGAAGAACAGAAAATGATTTCATAATATGAACAAACAAAGACTCTAATACAAGTTCTCATTAAAAGTCCAAGATTTTACAAAACAATTATTAATACATCCGTTTATGCCTAGCACCATGCCAAAGCACTTATTCTTTTCTTGCTATCAAAGTGCTGATTTGCGTTGCTTCGTATTAAAGGGGCTATATAAAACCGATCTGCTTCTAAATAGATCACAAATTATTACAAATATACATGAACTAGACTCGACTTGAATTCTGACCTATAAAGCTGTCTAACTAATGACAGCAAATACATGTGAAGGAATATCAGACTGGGGAACAAACAACCCCTTGTTTAGAGCAGGGTTTCTTAAACTGTGGGTTGCGGGAGCTGCAGCAGGGGGTTCGCCAAAAATTTTAGCAGTTATGAAGTTCTTTAACTAGTTTCACGCACGTGTGTATCGGATTTGCGCAATGCTTATGGGGTTTCACAAAATTTTACTAAATATTAAGGGGTCCTGGGGTCGCGACTATAAAAAGTTTAAGAAGCCCTGATTTAGAGGATTTTAGAAACGAAATACGTTTTAAGGTTCGTTAAAAAATGGAAATCCGTGAAGAATTTTCTATTAATGTACCAGTATCTAGAATAACAGTAAAAACATTTCAACGCATATTAAAAAAGATGTTTTACTTAGACAATTCCTAAAAAAAAAAAAGTTTTACTTAGAAAATTTGAAGTGAAAATGTCCGTAAATTAAACATTCATTTACTGTTGAACAAAAGTTTTTAATACGCGCACAGAAATACAATCGAGGCTTGTTAAAACAACCACCCGTTATAGCGACTGTTTCATTAAAACGACTAGTATAACAAATCTATTTTCACCGCTTGCGTTAGGCCCATGCATTGTATAGTGAAAAATGAATTCTGTCACCCTTTAAAGTTTTAAAAGGTGACTGTATAGAAGTTCTCAATACATCTTTTATTTGAATCATATTTTTAACGACATAATTATTAAATAGCACAGTAAAAACACTTGTGCTAGTCAGTAATCTAATTTTACAAATTTTAAAATTATTTTTTACCGATATATAATCAATTGGTTTCGTAAATGATTAACAATTCCATTTTAAGATAAAATGTGCATAATATTTACACTGAAAATGACATCGGTATGGAGAAATTCATGGTATTCGTAAGATAAACAAAAGTGCTATTGGATAAAACAAGATGCTTAGGTTCTTGAGACTCTTGAGTTGAGAAGACAGATTTATATAAATTAATAAAGATAAATTAACTCTTAAGCTATAAGTAATGGCGAGAAAAAAAGTATTTCGTGTTCTTAGAACAGTCGAGAAAAACTTCTTGTATACTGATGATGAAGAAAAATGAGACAGACTTTATCTTGCCCTTTATTAAGTAAGTCTATATACGCTTCTCGAGATTATTTTATCCAGCCTTTAAATTATAGACGAGGAAAATAATTCACACGCAAAGAGAATCTATAATCCACTTTTATAAAATTCGAAAGCTCTCTTCCAGTCTTCTACAAAAATAAACTAATGTAAAAAAGAAATTCTTCAAGCAAGGACGCATATTTCTTAGCTCAGCGTTAATACTAATTCCAGTCATGCCTCCCCGAAGAATGTTCAACAGAACTTGTAGATAAACGATAAAATCCATTGCAGTATTTTTTAAAGGCTGTTTAACATCGGCGGAGCAGCTTGACAGTCTCCCACGGTGCCATGAGGTACGTTTAAAGTTGGCGAAATCCATCTGGCGAAAGAAGACGTCTTTTGAAAAATATTTCTGTATATTAAACTAATCTAAGAACGCTCAAGGTTACTCGCATAATTATAATTCCCTATTTCAGATGTATAAATACACTTTAATGAAAAAGAGCAGTGAAAGCGGTAAAGATATCCTAAACATTTGTGAATACGTTTGTTAACGATAGATATAAGAGATATCAGTGAAAGGAAATAAGCAAGAGTTTGGTTTATATGCCTAGTAAAATGTTAACGGTGATAAGGTTATCCATAATGCTTATCCCTCCCTCCCCCCCCAAAAAAAATTACTCTCGGTCTTTGTTTACTACATCGAAGTCTCAGAAAAGTTTTCCGGTTACGAAAATCTGTTAAAAAGTTACGAAAGAAGAAACATTTTCAGCATTCATTCAGTTATTTAATATTATGGTTTAAAAAAATCGATAATATTAGACTAGTAAACTGACATCTCATACTACAGGAACACTCATCCGAGAATACAGAATAGCTCTCTTATGTCAGTTGAAATTATAAACAAATTGATGCTATCCTAATTAATAACTGAATGAATCAAGAATGAGCTATTTCTAACACTTTCAGAGGTGCCCTGGGCAAGAAAGAATAGGAAATGCAGAATGCTTGGTTGTAATTAGTATTCCTGCATATATGCATCAAGGACTTTCACACAGATATAAAATGGTCGCAGTCACTTGGAAATCACTTACATCTTATCTTACTAACGAAATTTTAAAGCAGAATGCGAAACTCGCTGAGATCATTGCATAATATACTAGTGTTTCATGTAACGTATGAACTCCGGACTACTTTGCAAAAATTTAATTTAGAAAAGTCATTTAATGAACAAAAAAAAACTTTTATCTTTAATAAGCTTATTAAAATCCTTCACATGTTTTTATAATAAAGGTACCAGCTAGAACTATTTTTCATTTTACATTTTACTTAACGCTTTTAGTAATATTAAAAAGTCAGCAAAAACAGGGGAGTTGCATAGTTGAAGATGTATATCGTTTTGTGTATCAGAAATTTTTTACAGGCAAGACAGAGTCCATTATTAGCTTGCTCTTTTCAGGAACTGCAGATACCTAACACATTATGTTAAAAAAAAAAAGGAAATTTAAATTTTACCTATGGAAATCATTTTTATGGTACTGTGATAAATTGAGACCTAGACAAAGTAACTGATTGCAATGGTATGGTTAAATCAATGTTTTATTCTCATTTAAGTGTAAACTAGATTCCACCAACCAATTTTCGACATTTTAATCGAATTAATAAAGCTTAATTTATCACTTTCAATTTTAATGCAACTGAAAGAAAGGGATTTTTAGATTTTCGGAGAAGAAAATTTGAAAAAAAGAAAAAAAAAAATACTGAGCAAGATTAATTCAATTCGAGAACTACAGGAAATTTTAGGAAACGAACCAATAATTATTGAATTTAATTAGTTGTTTAGATAAATATTTAAGACACCTTAAATAAAATTAAAAATAATGTACTTTAAATTGCTTTACGCTTTTATTTCATACATTTATTTTTTTATTTGTTTGAATTAGCAAAGCACGTAATAGTTTTCTGCCTAAAAAAAGGGAAGTCTTAATGGAGTGTTTTTTAAGGGAAACTGCCTCGTACCGAAACCTTGTAACAACTGATACTATTAGTTTTACTGAAGTTACTTGGGTATGATATCATTCAGTATATTTAAAGCTTTACATCTGCAAAACACTAACGCGTGTTCAAGAATAACTTACATACACATGCACAGACGTATATCATTGTGCAGCGTATTTGAAGTAAAAATGAATATTCATTGCCTTAAAATTTAGTAAATATTATCATTTAAGTGAATTTTTCAATGATTTCTTATTTTCTTCGAAGCTGAATTAACTAAAAAGGAAAAACATTTGTGTTAAAAATGACGTGGATAAAACCTAGGTAAGAAAGAGAGAAAATAAAAATTAAAGAAAAAGAATATGACAGTCTATTGGGAACAGCTGAAGGACCCACTTTTTTCCGTCTCTTTCATTCAATTAAATGGAACAGGGTCAAGCCCCAAGGGTTGCGGGGAACGAACCTAGGTGCCAACAGTTGAAGTCAGAGCGCACATCAATCTGGAGAGGTCACGGGTAGCAGCAGTGATTGCCCACTTCAGAAACGATCTGCAGGATCTTCCTCATGATTTCGTCCCACAACAATCCGCTTCTACTTCCTATATCGACACGTTTCGCGCCCACACGTCTGATGACAACTCATTCTCATTTGTGCATCGCAACAATTAAGAGCTTTACAGCTGGAGTTATTAGGAAATCTATTTTCCAGTTCCCACTTCTGCTAGTTGAGTTTGTGCGGTTTCATGAACTTTTCCTTGGCGGTTGTTTTTCTACAACATTCGAATTTCTCAAAGATGAGGGAGTCATTAAAATGAGCTGCTTTTCTTCTTTCATTGCGGTATAGATCAATATCTGCAGACATCTACAGAAGCAAAAGGAATTCAAGGGAGAAGAGAAAGTAATTAAGGCATTAAAAAATCAGCCGTGGATATCTTTAGTGCCTTCACCTCGAGTACCTTGCAAAAGATACACAAATAAAAATACTAGAATTAGCGATTAATTTGTGAAACTTTAATCAGAAGTTTATTGCTTCCCACATAATCAAACAATTAGTTCATTTCTTCGTCGAAATCCAATAAATATTCAGATAAATTTGCTCCAACTTTTTTTATAGCTTCCCAGGCATGCTTTTCTTTCTCTCAGAAGTACAGTAACAGTTTCCGGAAATATCATATTCAGATGTCTAATTCTTAATGTTTAGCAATAGAGTTTGGTGATAAAATGCTCAGACGCGAATTGGTATTACACCAGATGATTAGTCTGAATTATTTTATTTTGCAGAACAGATAACAATTATCTTACCTCAAAAAGTGAGTAAAAAAAAAGTTTAGATAAACAGTGATGGAAATGCATTTAAAAGAATTAAAATTTTCAAAGAGAGAAAAAATTCTAGAATTTTAATGAAAAGTATTTATTTGCTCTTTTATTGGTACTGTTGCGTGCCTACGGGTTCGTAATAGATTGAATGCACACAGAACCGATGACAGTTTAATAAAATTTTAAACTTCACAATTCTGGAACTTTCCAGAAAATTACTGGTACAGCTCTTCACAGTATCACAGAGTACAAGCGATAGTTACATTTCAAAGTACTAAGAATGTTAAACACAGAGTATCTAAAAGGCGAAGCTCTCAATACTCCGCAGTCTCTTTGAACTAGTAATTACTCAGAAACTGATGCTCTCCCTGTTCTTATATAGTTTTCCGCCGGCGGCCGAGAAATCTCTAATACTTCTCGAAATTACTGGAAGGCATATGAGGGCCGGATATGGTTAGGCTACATAAGAAACGAATACTAGCCATTCAATTGCAATACACGTTACGATGATACAAGGACTGAACCAAAATGTCGCCAAGTTTGGCAAATTTGGAGACAAAAATTAGTCGCCAAAACTATTAGCAGCTTGGCGATATGTCGTCAATCTAGCGAGATAGCCATTTACTCAGTGTTAAATAGACTTGGCCATGTATTCTTATTTTTTCCTACAAAGCATCGCTTCTTTAAGTTTCCATGTTGCATATACGCCACCCCTCCAAAAAAAATGCTAAAATGTCATATATAGTTTCACTAAAATTATTCACTTAGATACAAAATTCGTAACAACGTTAGAGTTTTGTTTTATTTTTCACTTACACGAAAAGGGGTGTTTTAAAAGGACAATCGGAATAAGACCTATTATTGTTTCCGTTCCGTGATAGACAGATGAACTTTTTATATAAAAGGTAAAATACATAGATCATTCAATTTCAAAGTTTAGTTCATTATTTAGCTTACAATAATTACTTAAAGCAGGGGTGCGGAGCTAACTGACATTTTTCATCTTGTCATATTAAGCGGGGAAAAAATAAGTGTCTATAAATACCACCAACTATGCTGTTTATTTACCACTGATTATAAGGTTATTTTCTGAAAACTACATCAAGCAGATAGCCTTCTTTAACATCAATGTATTGTTGCACACGTGTTCTAGAAGTTGTCATACATGCACCTCCGTACATCTTATCATTGGCTGAAACTTCGTCACCAATGGCTTACTGAGTTCTTGAATACTCATTACATGCCTCTGGAACATACGATCTTTCAGGAAACCTCACAGGAAAAAGTTTGGTGCACAGAAAGTTGGGCGACAACTGGCCAAGCGATTTCGCCGAAACGACAGATAGCAATTCCAAATATTTTACGAGCTACAGCCATACTGTTTCGCTCGGTGTGGGCTGTTGCTGCATCCTGCTGGGAATGTAGATTTTTAAGATCAATACCAAGCTGTTGTAACTTTAGTTCAACAAAGCCTTCCAACATAGTCCCAAAGTTCTGAATCGACGGTCATTGTTTGTTCACTGTCATTTTCAAAGAAATACGAGCCCTAAAATTCCGAAAGCACCGACTCATACCGTCAATTATAGGAGTCCGTAACGTCACTTTAGAGAGTGCAAGGGCTTTTCGTACAGTTCCTCAAGGTTCACTGATGATCAGTATCGCATGTTCTATTTGCTTACCCTGCCACAATCATAGAAATGTGCTTCATTGGCCATTAACAAATTATCCAGAATGTCTGGGTTTTCCTGTAACAAACCACTTATAGTGGTGCAGAAAGCAAGTTTTACTTCATTGTCTCTTTCGTTAATTTGTTGAGCAACTTGCAGTTGGTAAGGATGATTTTTTTTCTCTTTTAGCACTCGATTTAAACTTCTTCTACTGATGCCTAAAATGCGAAACTGTTAGGGCGCCGAACGGTGAGGGCTGCGTTCGAAAACTTTCTTCACTGTTTGCAGGTTCTCTGGCGTCCGCACTGTTCGTGGAGTTCGATGCTTCACGTCTAACTCGCTCCCAGTTGCTTCGAATTTCCTCACTCAAGCCAATATGTAGCCGTTCCTAGGCCACTGGTTGCCCGCCTACTTTTCTAGGATTGCTGCCTCCAAATTTTAAAAAAAAAATGTGCTCGATGATTAATAAAATTTTCATTTCATATTCACAAAGTGCTTACATATAACAAATTGTATAAAAACAATGAATGGATTTGTAATTAAATTTGTAATTTGAATTAAAATATTTAGTTGCGGTATCGCGAGAGTCCGTCCGCCCCCCCCCCCGATTTTCGCCGCCCGCGTATTTTTACGTGCTGCACCCCGCTTGAAACGGCCCTGGCTGCACTTGTGAGAGAATTTGTTTTGTAGTAACTGCAAACACAAGTAACACGGCGTTGCGCGTTCCAGCACACCATTATGACAGACACACCACGGCGGCTACGTCATGAAATGCGTCCGTCCTGTACCATTCCACTTCTCGTCAACCACGACAAGCTATCGGCGAACTATTCACATTTGAAATGTGTAAGCTGGCTCCGCGCCATCCTTTATAAATGTAAACAAACTATCACAACAGAATTTTCATATTACGACTGCACTTCCATTGCAAGAATCAGAACAAAATATAAAACCAGAAATTTTTTTTTTACCGCAGAGAAAATAAAAATGCTTGCTCAAAAAATTCGCATAATGTGGATGATGAATTATGTAAATAAAAATGTAAGAATATAGGATAACTTAAGAAATTAAAGGCTAAAAGCATCTTTTTAAATTACTTCGTGTTGTACAAAACCTAGTATATATTGCAAAATTTCTCACAGTCATAACAATGTTTCAGGCTTGTAAAAGTGTAAAAAATAGTGGTGAAATGAGGTGGATTAGATTTCCTCGAGCAGCTCATAAATAAGTATTAAAATAAGTTACCTTTTAAATCTAGAAACTACATTTCTTGCTAATAACTGAAGAATTGCAATAACGTTAAATACACGCTGTCAGGCAAGCTGCGGATATTCGAACCGGTTTCGAGTTATCAGTGTTTATAAGTAACGCTTCATAAATCTAAGGGATGAAATATTTTAAAATGGATAAAAGTGCTTAAAAAACAGTACTTCTGTACTTATAAGCAGGTCAAAGGTTTTCCCATGGTATACCAATTTAAATACACTACTATAAGGTACATTTAAATTAATTCAATCGCCTACATCACAAACGGCATGCCAGATAATATATAGTTCACTTGATCAATTAATAAAAACATACGTTCAAATGTTATCAACTCGTTTACAGAGGACTTTAAGATGACCTGGAAAATACTTCTACTGAAGCTGAGAATTTTTTTTTTTTTTTTTTTTTTTAATGGCGGGTCCTTAGCCGACTTCGACTTGGCCACTTCTAGGGCCAGGCATGGTGATCATTTTATTATGGAGGCACCTAATAGATGGATCACCTTGGCCTCCTATGAAGGGACGAACACTTATAACCATGTCTTCTTCGGATTCGAGCCCGAGCCCGTTGGTATCGCTGACGGCTCCCCTAGCCACTATTCCGTCGGGGCGGCACTGAGAAAATGTTAAAAATTTCTACTATCAGCCTACTCGTTCAGCACAGAATAAAATTCTTTTCGAACTACCAGTACATCGTGCCTTTATCCGTTCCATCTCTGGTAAGCATATGGGCAACTTGATTAGTCTTTAAAATCGATCTCTCTCATACGCTAGGAATGGTTGTACATCTTCACTATTAAATTAAAAAGTAATAAAAAAAAATGCAGTTCTGTTTTTCAACTGAGCAGTTCATGCTTCTTCTGAATTCGCTACGAAATTTCTTATTTTATTATTTCGTAGACTCGAAGACGATATTATAGGTATTAGAGTACTTGAACATGGAGAAACGTCGCAAGTATTGTTTAGTAAGTGCAATAAATATTTCAGAATTATATTTCCCTCCACATTTTTATTCTTGCACATACATGCAGATTAAAAAAATTCAGATTGTTAAGAACAATTGTCTAGTACTGATATAATTAAAAACCTTCGTTTTAAATCAAAATTTATAACTAAGTTACTTTAAAAATCGAATTTTTAAATTTAATAATTAATAAATAATACAATCTGATTATTTAAATTCAGTTTAGTGCCAAATGAGTACTTTTTTTTTATCCCATTATCCTTAACATTTTCTTAAATTTTACCGCTTTAATGACATCCATTTTATTTCTTAACCAAAATCAGTTTCGTTTTTAGAACTACGTATCTGACAGTTTTCAATATGATACGGTTATAAAGAATAATTAGTTGCAAAGACAACGAAAGATGCTGTCAATCCCTTTTATTCGCAGAGTTAATTAGTGTATCTAACTACGGCAAAGAGTTGAAGGTCCAGTGTGTGAAAGAAGAGATACTTTCGCAGAGATCTTTCTACAGGAAACGGACTCGTATTTATTTTACACGTGAGGAACGTGAGAAAGTAAACATACAACCAGACCAAATGCCGATTTTCGAACCTCGTTAGAGCTATCAGTGCTCAGCTGTCTTAACTACTCGGCCAGTAATAGGCTTAATCGCCTAGAATCTCGTATCAAAATATAAGATATATTGCTATTATTTTTTTTGTGTCTGAGCTCATTAGAAAAGGGTGAAGTCATAACCTGTCTTCTTAAGTCGTCATTAAGATTAGTAACTTCCAGCTCAACATGGAGGTACGAGAAATCGTTCCGCGAGCTGGTTGCCAGTCGTCAATCAATATTTATAGACTAGATTCTTGAACTTCTTTCTTAAACAAGAGTATTAAGAAATGACTTCAGTTTAATTTAACTCTGTTATGATGGCAACAATTATACGTAATCTGCCAGTAGTCGCAATGAAATAGCTCCACAAGATTTGCATTCTAAGGCAAATATCTAACGAGACTAAGCAAAAACCATTTTTTTTTTAGTTCATCAAGGTATTTGCCTTTTTGAGATCGTGAGCAACATTTATTGACTTATTGCCGGACTGACGATAATTATCACTATGTAGTTCGGAAGCCTTCATAACAGTGCTCCGTCATAAAAGTGCTTGCATGCTTTTAAAGATCCGTTTCCAACTGTAAAAAAGCATGCTTCATAAAAGGCGCTTCAATCCTTATGCTGGTGCTTCGCTCTTGCTATCAACAAAACAAATGAAAGCGTTTCTTGCATATCAGTGCCGTCATAAAAGTGCTCAAACCTTTATAAAGGTCGCTTTTTTATAGGCTAAAAATTCTACTTGAAGGCTGTCATTTTGAAAAGTGATCTAAATAACGGTGCCGGTATGTTTATAAAGGAGCATCGTTATTATGTGATCAGTTGAAATTTACTTTAATAACAACATCGCTCAATTTCATTATGCCATTGTCATGCAACTGGACTTACAGGCTCTTGATCTGTGGTACCATTGAGCTAAGTACCCTTCTGTTTCATCTAATGTCATCTATTTTAGACAGTTACATGTTGACCAAACCATGCGCTCCATACCCAGCTCAAACAAAAAATATAGGGGAACAGTTTGCTTATTTCTTGGAAACTGCATTATTTTCAAATTTCGAAGAATGTTATTTGTATACAAAATAAATATAGAAAATTCGATATAAAAGATTACTTAAGAATTATTTTTTAAAATATACAGTGAAAATTTTATAAAAATGAGTGCATAGTAACCTACAAATGTCTTACTTGTAGAAAATATTAATTATCCTTTAAAGGAAGATAAAACTCGAGTTTGGCAATAGTGATCTGAGAAACTGCAAAGGAGACTATCAAGTTAGAATTTTGATTTACAGGAAAAGAGCTCATTTACAGGAATTTTGACAATATTACTCAAAACTCAAAGTTTCTCATTGGTGGACTGTTGATCAGACAAATTAAATTTTATGTTATAGAGAATGTTTTACGGGTCACTTTATTTACAGTGTAGTAATTCTAAACTGATATTTACTTTTGCGTTAATCTGCAATGTATTTTATGATCATTGCGTTATTAAATATTTACGGAACTATTTATTTGATACCTGATATAAATAAAAAACTATCATAATATTTATCTTGAATGTATTTATTTCTATTTTTGTTACAATCAGGGATATAGGGGAGTGTCCTGCAAACAGGTAAACTGTTTGGTAACAGATTTAAACATTTGCGAATTGGACCGAAATTTCTTTTATATAGGATTCAAACAGATATTGTTAAACAGAACACGCAGAGTTAAATTACGCCTACAAGTCATCAAATTCTAGAACTTTTTTATTTTACGATTCCTTTTTCAGCCTTAGGGAAGAGGTCAACATCGAAAGCATTGTCACAAAAATTAATTCTGTGGTCAATTTACATGCAAATTAAAATTTAGAAAATAGAAACGATATAAAAGCGAATATATTTTTAAAGTCAGAACGACAAATTGTATGGAGATTAATGCAAGAATATATTTCACGATCTAAACACTTATAGGAGGCGTTTCTAACAAACATAGATAATACTCTTTAATCTTTTGTGCTTACATTTGCTCGCCTTTCATAAACAGGGCGTCGAGAAATGTTTTTTAATTCTCAAGTGAATACATTTAAGTATTTAAATAAATGTTTTCACGTTTCATACAAAGAACATGTGTAATTCATAGCAGACCCTTGGATTGTGAAAGATAATAAAGAGAAAGTAAGCACCTTGAGATATACTTTCTCTCTAAAAGGTGTACACTCTCTAGTTACTGTCTTTATTTTATAAGAATTTTAATGAATCATCTATGAAAAAACTAATTAAAAAAAGGAAGATGTTAAATTTTTTATGCTATTCTTCTAAAAGAGATATAATAATTAATAAGAAGGTGGGTTATGACTCAGAAGTGTTCTAAGATATTCAGCACATAAATAGTTAATGCCAGGTTTAAAATTTCACTTCCCCAGAAAAAATCTGAGCATGAATTTTGTAATAAACTTCCAAACATTGGTTTACTTATAATAAGTATGATAAGTTAGCTTTTAAATACGTTGTTTAAATTACAAGATGCAAATAAAAAGTGGTTTCTGACTCACTACTAATATTAAGATCTTAGCGGATTAACCTGCTGAATAGAATATCAAGGCATTAATGTTAAACGATATTTTTTCTACAAGGATATTAAAACGGCTTGGATAAACTTACTAATTCTAAACAATTTCCAACAAGAGAACGTCATTCAAGATTACGTCTTTTTAAGAGGCAAAAGCTTTTGAAATGAAATTAGGAAATAAACAGTTATCGAAAAAACTCAATGAACGAAAACGAATAAAGTGTGAAGAAACAAAAACGATTATAAACTGATGCTGCTTTATGTCGACATGAGAAAGGAAAGAAGAAATCAGAAGAAATGGTAACACGATTATAGAAAACACATAAGTTATGCAGCTAACCACATTAATGCATATTTGTTTACTTAATTAAGCACTCAAGGGCAACTGCCTTGCTTTTCCGTGATTCTTATAGGCCTTTGTGAGAAAATTAGCTCGCTTTTAAGTCACACACAAACCGAACAGTAACCGACTGGTCAAAGGCGCAAAACACTAATCCGCGGTGGAAGAACTACACGAGATTTTCTTCACTTGTAAGATATATACGGACTAGTTTCCCTTAGAAAATATTTCACGATGTCATTCCTCTTCATAAAGAAAGAACAACAGTGCGCTTTTACATCATTAAATAATCCAATCTATTCATGCTACAAATCAATACACTAAAACTCTCTCGACTGACAGGAAGAAAAAAATTATTAACAGTTATGCTTATTTTATACTCTCTCATTAGAGTTTATAGAAATGAAATAAATTAGAAGGAGAAAATGTAGTTTAAGCATTTTATGCCTTCTATTCCTTCAAAAGACAAGTTTCAATATGTCAGAACTTGGTATATATCTAATAAAGATACTTTTAATGTTTAGTTAACCAAAACGTATTATTAATAAATGATAATGCCAATATTTAAAACCTAAATAAAACTACCAGCTTTAAATGTGCTTTTAGATTTACTCAGTCATTTCGATACTTTAGACTTTTATATGGTTGAAATTGAAAGCTTTTAAAAATTTACCAAACTTTGCCAACTTGATCAAAGTGACAAATTATCTGCAAAAGAGCAAGGATGTCTTCATGCACGAATTTCTGAGGAGAACTTGCCCATATTTACACTATACATAAAGCGTGCAAACAAGTCAGTTCAACGGATAAGAATAAAATCAGGCTCCAAAATTTGAGTCTGAAATATTCTTCTTCAAGGTTTCTTATCCTAACATAATTTGGGCACACCAGCTGCTAAGCAGTAACATTGCTCAACAATGGTTGGTTGATCCGGGGTTTGAATCCCGGCGAACGGACTGGCCATATGGACGTTTTCCTGTTTTCCTCATATGTAACGTATATACGAGCTAGTTTCCCTAATCCTAAATGAGTCCTAGCCTCAACGAAAACATCCCTCATCTTAGGCAGATAGCCCTTAAGTATTTTGCGATAACCAAATAAACTTAAACCTTACATAATTTCAGGATACTTTCAATAATATAAAATTGTGGATTTTTTAGAGCATAATTTGATAACATGGACGCTGAGGAGATGTGTGAGAATCGATGTGTCAGCTTTGATTGGCCGTTGGAACAAAGGGTATTGAGAATCGACAGTACAAAAAAAAAAGTTTGAAATATTTATCTCCTTAGCATTTTTAAATAAAGGTTTAAACATTTAGTCGTTTACACAAACATTACAAATTTCAAAGAACGCGCTGGTTGCAAGTGTTTTTGCAATTTTCTCCAAGCGTAATG
>KK115971.1:592852-608244 GCA_000611955.2 Stegodyphus mimosarum | reverse complement strand
CTTTCCCTAATCAAATAATCCTCATGTGCTTTGATGTACTCAGTTAAAGAAATATTACAATTTTACATCTTCACAAGAATCATGCCAAATCTTATCAATCGGCGCTTCACGAATGTTCGTCCAAGTTATATGCATGTAAAATTTATTTTTTGTTCCATGAAGATGCACAAATTGCAAGTTATAATCAACAATGTCCAAAAATTTTAAAATAAAAGCACAGATTTATATTTTGAAGTGATAATCACTACGAATAAGTTATCTATTCTTTTAAGCAACGCAAGAAGATTTCTGGGATACATTTATATTTTGAATTGTTGAATCATAATTACAGTTCAAGAACATTTAATTGATGTATAAGAAAACGACGACTTGAAATTATTAAATAGTGGATATGAGAACTTCTGGTATAAAAGCAAATATTTTTAGTTTATTAAGCAGTATGCGCTACTGAAAGGAATATGTGTACTGTGTGTTCCTATGTATGCTGATATGTAAACATATTTACACACATGTATACATATGTACAACTGTATGATTTATTGGTATATACGTAAATATTTATTCGCATATACACGAATGAAACAGCGAGTTATGCATGAAATGAAAGAAACGATTTATTATTAAACTCATACTTGGTAGATCTGATATATACGATTAAATGTTCAACATGAAATTACCAGCAGAAAAGATATAACATGAGTTAATACGCCAGTGTACTTCTAAACTTTGGAAGAGAGAAAGAAGAAGCAATGCCCAAAATGACCGTAAGATTTTGTCAAATAGCTTCAAGATCCTGCATGTTATTTACTCAACCATGTTCTTTTTCGGAGACCAATATGATATGTTCATTAAAATAAAAAAATAATATTAATGACATGCATTTAAGTACGACTTGACATAATTCTTTATATTTCATATGTGTGATTAGAAAATTTGCAGGAACTAAAACAGTTTTTCTCCAAAGTTGAAAAAATGAACATTAGCTCTTTTTCTAGCAAGATATAAAATAGAAGTTAAGATTAACTGTAATTGATAATTCCATCGGGTAATATGACTTATCTAAGTTCGAGATTATTCTGTCAAAAGAAAAGAATTTAAAGATATTTTGAATAGTTTTATAATTTTAGATTTACTAAAATGAAAAAGCAATCCCAAATGCAAATTATTGAGCTTTGCATTAGTTTAGAAACAGAAGGAAAAATTATGGAACATACCACTTTGGTTGATTAATGCACATGGGAATCAATTTTCTTCAACTAAATTTAATAAACGACAATTATTTAAGTGGCGCGTTTTTTTGAGTGAGTAGTGAACGGGAATAACCAGCTGTAAGGAAAACATTTATCGCTGAAAACTTGTGGGCGGCAAGGCCTAGTGACCTGTTTCACAGACACCTGTCTACAATGCTATTTTAAAAGACTGAGTCAGCGACCTCCCCAGCTGGGATTTTTGAAGGAAAATACTCCATAAATCTTGGCTGCAGTATGCGATAGTTTAGGAAATGTTTTTGAAAAACTTACATAACTTTATTTACGTACTTGCATAATTATAATACAGATTATAATAGAATACAGATTATCAAAGACCGTCTGTACAATCTCAGGCAGAACAAAGCATTATCAGTTACTGTGTCTGATAGATTTTAAGCATCATACCTCCAAAATTTTAAATGGTATTAAAATTAATATACTTTTAAACAGCTGCATAAAAGAAACTAGGCTAAAAACTTGCGTAAGTCCTATTACCCGCTGGAATTAGTTAGAATTATAAACTAATTCAAGGGTGGAATTTCAGAATAAGAAAATGCATTAGAGTCAAATGCTTAAATTGAAAGATTCTTTTCCTTTGGAATATAGAAACGTAAAGGACAATAATCGTATATGTCGAAAAGGAAATCAAACTTATCATTACTTGTACATTTAAAAGAACAGCATAATTTAAAATTGCATTTAGACTTCCTGCAGTCTTAAGCTATTTTTAACAAATTGAATAAGCCCTTTATATACTATATTATCTCCACCTCTTAGACAGTGTTGCAAAAAAGATTGCACAGCTAAATAAACACCTTTGGAATAGCTTGCCGTACACCCATGAGTCCATTTCCAAGGTGTGTTCACAAATAAATAAACACTTTCGAATATAAACTTCTGAAATATATATATCTTTCCGTTAGAGAAATATGAGTATCAAAAGTATGAACATTGAATTCCCATTTATAAAATAAAAACAATCTCTAATTATTCAATTTTTATATGGCCCTCCCAAAATCTATCATTTATTTGCATATGAAAGAGTGCTTTAAATTATATTTTTACAAATGTTTTGGGGACAATTTTGCAAACTCTGTAAAAAGCTTGGGTAGAAATTAGAAGTGATTTGATTGTCTGAAAAATGGATCACATAATCGAAACCGATTTAATTTCAAAGCCTACTTTACTTGATTCATTTTTACAGATATTTAAATCCTGAAATCCTTAAGAAATACTCTGCATAAGGGGTGACAAATGAAAAATAACTTACCATGACTTCTAAGCCATCTGACGGTGTTGGAATTAGGGGGTCCCCGCTTTAGATAACCTCTTCTGCTGTATACATTCTTTACATAATCTGATAATGGGAGATTTCGCTTAGGTTGCGGCCTCGAGTCTAGACCGAGCATATTAAGTAGCTGTTTCTCCAAGGATTGCACTTGTTCTTTCCTGAGATTCACCTGGTAAAGTTCCTGCAGTTTTACTGCCGAAGCTAGCTTCAGATGGATTCCTGCGATAATGAAGGCAAGAAGAAATAGCGCCCAGATGCGCTGGCGCATGGTCAGGAACCTGCAAAAACAAATGCAGAATGAGTTTTAGCAGGTATTAAGTTTCTTGCTGTTATTTCAGAAACACTAGGCTGCACGTTTATCAAGTTAGCATTGATGCCCTATACAAGCTATGATAGCTGAGTAGGATGAGAAGATTTAGTGTAAATGAACTATAGAATGCTTTAAGTATTATGAAATCAACTTAGTACCCAATGCCAGGAAGGATCTATGAGTTTCAGTTTTACACGTTGAAAGCTATGTCACCTACATTTATATTACGCAGTGAGGAAAAGGCTCCGTTTTCTATATCGCATAGAATTATTTTTAATTAATTACATAAGATTTTGTAATTAATTCGCAAACTCGCAAAAGCTTCTGTTAAAATTATTAGTCTGATAGCAACGAATTATAAGACTGCAGAAGTGGGTTAAAGTAGTTATCACTAAAGCAAATTATATAATTTTATAGCTGGATTTTATAGTTTTATTCATTAATTAGATAAGATTCTGCAAATCAGTTTGCTCACTGAGGCTTTTCTTAAAAATAATTATCTAATAAATAGATAGCAAAATAGAGATTACTGAGGTAGATTAAAGTAAATTTGTCATTAAAACGAATTCTTAAAATCATAGGTTTATTTTATGGCTTTCTTCGAAATAATCTAAACAAAGTTGTGATATTTTAAGATGGTTAAGGCAATAAACCCCTTCCTGCTGGTTTCTTCCAAGTTTAGGATTTTAGCAAGAATGGACAAACTTCATTAAATACGAATTAGATCATCAATTCACAATCTCCTCCCAATTCCGGTATAAGCTACGTATAATTCGAGGTATGTCAATGCAACTTGTTGCCCCCAGATATAACCACTCTTTTTTTTATGACGATAACAAAGTAGATGCTTAAAAAGTAACATCCCACTGCATTACGTTGCAGGAAAGGAATCATTTGCCTTTTATTTGTTAATTTGATGATTAGCGCATTGTGCACATTTTGAAATTATTATACGCATACTACTACTTGAAAAATACTGGTTGCGTACTAGTGTATCGAAGGGCAATATAATTACTCTTATGTGATTTTTTTAAAATTATTTTCTTGCTTGCTCCAACGCGAACCGTATTTAACAGACCAAAAAAGCTGCATGAGCCTGGCGAACCTCAGCCCATGGTTTGATCCGTCTTGATTCACCCCACCTTTTTCGCAAGAATAGAAAATAATAAATAAATGAATAAACCCGCATTATTCTAATTTTTAGCTCCCGAAACCTTTTCTGTCTGCCATACTGCGTTTTATCCCGGTGCTTGTGAACAGCAAAGGATCTCCCTGTTAATATTATTAATAATATTATTCCCATTTTAGGAGAATCTAACTTAAAACTGCGTGCTCCGACCAACTTAGAATACATCTTAACGTATATCAAGTTTAATAATGTATCGAAATTTTAAGCTTTGAATATCAACGACGAAGCTTTATTAAAATTTCTCAAAGTAAATTTCTAGCAAAAAAAAAAAAAAAAAAAAAAATAAAACTGGAGGAGAGAAAAGGGAAAAAAAAAGAGAAATATAATTTTCGAAACTGAATTTATAGAAGGGTTTCTAAAACTAGTATATTGGTACAGTGTTAATGTAGGCTCCGCCAGCGGTCGCGGGGTTAATATTACTAAATAGTGTTATTTCGACCTGGGTTCGAATCCAGGTGAAAGGGTTAGCTGTATGGTTGTTTTCGCGGTTTTCCCCTTGTGCAAAGTGAATACGAAACAGTTCTAATTCGAAAGTTGTCTACGAAGTCATTCTTTCCCTTGGCGAAATACCTTGATTACTTTGATGTTCAAATAACCTAATCTAAACAACGTTAATGTTATAAAGGGAAATATGTAAAGAGGATTTCGTATTTTAAACACGCTAAAGTTTATAGTTTATAGTTTTATTCATTAATTAGATAAGATTCTGCAAATCAGTTTGCTCACTGAGGCTTTTCTTAAAAATACAAATAAAATTTTAAAGAATTTTTAAGAAAACCATTTTTCGCACGTCTTTAGCATATTTTATTATATCTCAAAACATTAGCTTTTTATTAATTTTTTTGTTTAAAAGTACTTAGTTCTTTTTTATAAACGTATAAATTTTAAACAAAATTAATTATATTTTAATAAATATGCCCGTTTTGACTTCGCAGCATTACATTGCAATGTATGGAAGAGTGACATCTGCTATATAAGACTACGAATCATTTGATTTGAAGACAAAATTTTCAGTTTGATATATTAGTAGACTAAAGAATAGCAAAATGCGTTTTGAATAAACTAACGTCACAAATGTTAAATCTAAGCTGACAGATATTTTCAGTTCATTATTTTATTCTCGCATCGATGATAAATTTTCAGAATGTATAGTAAAACATGACTACGTACCTATACAATTATTACAAATACACAGTTTTTAGAAATATTCTCCTATTTTTAGAATATTAGCGGTATATCTGCGTATATTATATTCGACGCACCGTGAATTATTTGGTAAGCATTCTGCAATACAAATGATCAATTTTAACAAAATTTTACTCTTTTGGCTTAAATTTTCGAAAATTAGGAATTTTTTTAAACGTTCAAGAAAGCAATATCATGTAGTTACATACCGCGTGTCAAGGCTATGGCAATACTTATCACTTTTAGTAATTTCAATCAGTTTTTGTTTTATCAGAAGTGGTTAACTTTCAGTAGGTTACTGTATTGCTGAGCAGTGGAAATATATGTCAGTAACAAGCACATAACCATTCATTGAAAATAAAAATTACGCACGGCTGAAAGTTTCTTCTCGAAGAAATTAAAATTTTTTCGAGTTTACTAGTAGAAGAATAACATTACTCAAGAATCTGGCTTTAGGATAAATGTTGCACGCCCTAACAACACTACAAGTTTTATCATTGATAAGTTAAAAGAAATTATACCGTTAAGTTTAGAAGAAACGCCGCCCAGACGGGAGAGTAATAACTTTGACTGCTGTACCGAAGGGCCCGAGTTTGAATTTCGGAGAAGGCATGGATGTAAATTGTTTGTTCCTTCATACGAGGCAACGGTGGCCCACCTATCATGTGCCTCCATAATAAAGTGACCACTGCTTCCGGCCTTAGTAATGGCCAGCGCCTTGGATGGCAAGTGCTCGCCATTGAGGGAGTGTGGGAATTTAGAAGAAATGATCTATGACAGTACATCATTCGCCAAATAATGCATCAAAGTCTTCCTTAGGAAATGGTACTTCAAAATTTGCAGAAATATCTGCAAATGTGATAAAATTAGAACTTTTTTTCCGTTAAACACTAAAATTTTATTTTCCTTCCCAAATACATGATAGATGCTTTTCGGAACTAATACGTTGAGAAGACCAATGGTTACATTACATGCACCCTGACTCAAAAATTATAAATATTTATTTAATAATTGATACAAAAAATTAAAAAAATTCAAGAAGAAAAATTTAGAAGTTCTTTACTGTTTCACACATTTTGAACGATGTCTGTTTATGTTGCAATGCTTATGTATTATTTCTTAGAACAGGTTCCATTTCTGATAATTGCGAAGAAATTAATGTAACTTTCGACTAGTAACTTCTGCAAGAACAGTTTATACTTTCTTTAATAATAAGCACATAAAAAGTACTTTTATTTATTTATTTATTTATTTTTTCTTTTTAAGTCTTAAATACACAAATAAAGTAAAATAAAAATGATGATACTACTTAGATAATTCGCATATCATGAGAAATAAACGTTTTGGCATTAGTTGTGCTTAATTGATATAATTCCAAAAGCACAATCGAAATTTTTATAGGTGCTTAAATACAAAAGAACCCACCTGCACCCAGCACAAAACTAAACGATTTCCGTTCAAAGACAAAAATGCGGACTTCTTGCGTATGCGAAGAATTCGCAGCATTTAAACAAGCGGAACAATAATTAACTAACACTAACAATAAAAAAGGTAAATAAATAAACAAAAATAATACAGATTACGACGAAAGCTATTTGGAAAAAGACGGATACTTTTATTTTTCTTTTTATTTCTTTAGCGTACTTTTCCAACTTTTTCTTTTCCCAAGTTGAACACGTGCAGAAACTGAAAAAGAAAAAAAAAAAAAGAGCTAAGTACTAAAACAGCCTCCCCACCAACTTGGCAGTTCCAGAGTCAAGTGAATTAAGTCAGTAATCTTACATATCGCCTATTGTGACTGACGAACTTGCATCATCAAAAGCTTTAAATTATAAGTGAAATAAACAATATGATTTTCATGTTTTAAAAAGTAATTGTTTAAGAGTTACCAAATTATCAGCTACACGATAAGTAGGTATTGAATTAAGCCTTTTTTTTTTGTTAAATAGTGAACAGCATTTTACGCTGTAAGCTGAAAAGAATGATAACACTATCAGCATATTTCCTATAGCTAACAGATCTTCAAAGTCTCGCCTCTGGTTTTCCGGTAGTTTGAAGGTTATCCATTGCGTCTGCTTTCAGAGAAGCAGAGAGATGGCAGGCTTTAGTTTCGGAATCCCATCCATTTACCTCCGCTACTGTAGAGAACTGAGTCTTGTACACGTGCCGGGACAGCTTTCCATCGTATGTGGACAGCTAATTTTAGTTAGGGTCGAGATGACGTAGGTAAAGGTTAAAGCTGTCAGAATTGTTTCCAGCTGTCACTATGGCTTTCTTCAACCTGTCAAATGCCTTGGCGACAGCAGAAGAAACTCAGTCAACGATTTGTTGTTCAATGGGCAGAACTTTTTATCGATTTATTGTTAAACAGCAGAAAATTTTCTTCGATTTCTCCAACTTTATTTTCAACCGTGTGTATTCTGCCTTTCATAGCCTCGAATTTGTTTTCTATTATGGCAGAAATTTCTTTTTTTATTTCCTCTTGGCCTACTTCCATCTTTTCTTGAATTGACTTGACGGCTCCATCCATCTTTTATAGGCCCGCTTTCATCTCTTCTTTAAATGCAGCAAAGGCTGTCACCAGTTGTCTTAGTTGTTCTCCATCGCTTTTTGGCACTGGCATTCAATCCGATTTCTGACACCAAAAATTGTTACGTGCATAAATGTTCGTAAGGGATTGAATGCACAGAACCGATGACAGCTCGATGAAATTTATTTTTCCAAAAGCACTTAATAATTCTGAAATTTTTCACACAAAAGTACTCGTACAGCTCTTCTCAGTAGGACAGAACATAATCAGTAGTTACTGCTTCAAACTACTAAGAACTTTGAACACAAGACAACGAAAGGTCGCACGTTGATCTTTGAATAATCTGAACTAAAACTGAAAACTAATACTCTCTCCGTTCTTATTTAGTTTTCCTCCGGACCCAAAGAAATTTACAGTACCTTCGATTTTTTGTAATATTATAATAATAGGAATAGCGTACAAAAAAAAATATTCAACTTCACTACTCTTTTTTCTGAAGATGTAGTATGTATAGTTACAGAAACTTGCACAAATTAGTTCTTTTTTAAACGTGGTTCAAGACACGTGGTCAAGACACATTAGTTCAAGACACGTGGTCCGTAAGACGTTTCGGTAGCCTGGGGAGATTATATGACACTAGATTAAAGAAATAAGAAGATTATTTAACATATTTAAACTTCAATTAATATTATAACGGCAAAAACTTTCCTAATACTCATATCGAAGAACTAATGAGAAAAGAAAGGGGATATTGTTCAGAGAACAGCCTTGACGCCAAAAAGGGAGAAACAGCTTATTGTGGTATGGCAGGCAATAGTTGTCATTCGATGACGTACTTCCTCTAGAGAGACAGCCGTAATACTTTTCCCTTGCTAAGGGATTATCTGTAGTATTACTTATTATCTGTAGTATTTATTATTGTAGTATAGTAATTAGTATTTATTATTGTAGTATTTATTCTGTAGTATTTACTTCCGTTGGCATGATGAAATGTCGCCCATATCCTTAAAGAAGTCAAGTTGGCACAACCAAGCCTGTTCTCAGAACAATATCCAAGAAAGGACTTTGCATATACAAGTTTCTTTCTTCGCTGGCCCACTTGCGGCCTAGCAGATAAATAGCTAGGCACTGGTGGTTCAGCTCTGATTCATATCCTGGTGAATGAATTAGTTAGGTAGGAGTTTTCTTTGTTTTTCCATGTGCAGCGTGTATAAGAGCCATTCTTTTAAAAAGACCTCCACGAATACTTCCCTTAGTAGATAATAACCCTCACCTGCTTTGCCGTAATTTAAATACTTCAATCTTTCTTTAGCGAAGCGCACTAATGGCCGAGTGGGTAAGACAAGTGAATTGCTTTTAATACTTTATGTAGTATCGGCTTCAGTTCTCAGCGAAAGAGCTGGCGTATTGGGGGGGGGGTACCGATCTGTAACATGAATACGTACTACGTTCTTTTAATCAAATTTTATAATACTTGCCATAATCAATTAAACAACTAATCACCTTCCTTTGGCGAGAATAATCTCTTTTTCAATACTGTTAGTTTTAATTCATTACACTGCAGGCTTACGATTAGTAAGGCAAATACTAAAATGGCTAAGCAGCGGTATTTTCATCCTAGGCTGCATTTGCTGGTGACCTATATATATATAGGGAACTATATGCGGTTTCACCATCGCTTAATGTAAATAGTGAAATTCCTCCGTATCGCATTCTTCTATAGATAATTAATTATAATTAATTCACACATGCCATTTTATATAAATTTAGATAAATGCGTAGAATTTGTTGCCTAAAAATTAATGTAGTTGTAGTTAACTACATTAACTACAATTTACTACCAAATAAAACAATTGGATTCAAGTCTTAAATCTGTAACCTATAATGAAGTCAACTGAGTAATACTTATTAGTTGCCTTCGTTAGAGATTTAAGTTTTGAATCCGAGTAGAAATTAGTTAGATTTATTTCTAACTGCGACGTAGAAGAGAATTTACATGGAAAGTGCTAAAAGGAGAGGAGACATATTTTTAAGATTTTTAAAAGTCGTTCTTAAAATGGAAATTTGCTCTTTAATAAAAAAAATATTGATCAAGAAACTATGAAAAACACCAAGAAGCCTGTAGACACATTAGGATTTTTGATACTGAGACATAAAAAATGAGCAATGCTCTCGCCGGGACTCGAACCACGGACCTCTCAAATACGCGCCAAGCGTGCTGACCGCTACACCAGCAAGGCATGCTAAGAAAACGGGAGCAATACAAGCTTTATAAGGCATTTCTCCCGCCTTCTTCGCATGCATTCATGGTTAGTGGTCTGCATGAACGACGCGTAACCGAGAGGTCCGTGGTTTGATTCCCGGGGAAGGCGTTGCTCATTTTTCTCTCTCCTGCTTTAAAAAAATACCTAATTTCTCTACTTTGGCGCCTGAACTAAAAAGGTGGTGGATGATGATTCTCCATCACCGGGATTTGGCGATTGGGTCCTCAAAACCCCAGTCGCCCTTTAAAAGGGGGAGTATATAAGGTATTTCTCCCGCCTTCGCATGCCTCGTGGTTCGATCACTAAGTTCGCTCGACGCGTAACGGAGAGGTCCGTGGTTCGATTCCCGGGGAAGGCAATTCTCATTTTTCATCTCTCCTGCTTCTAAATAACCTAATATCTCTACAGCCTTACGCTATAAAGTTTATCTTTAGATACGCTAAGCTATTTTTGTCACTTTATCTTTGGTAGAAAAGTAAAGTACAAAATAATTGCCATCCATAAAAGTATTTGAATATATGATTGATTATATTATTGAGTATATGTTAAATAACTACGTATTGGTACTTTTATTTCCGTTGATTCTTTTCTTCTTTTGGTAATGGGCATCCTGTGAAACATTATACACTCAATTAATTCATAGCGTTTACGATATAGACTCAGTTACGCATATGGTATTTTGGATATTGTTCGAAGAACAGCCTTGACGCCAAAAAGGGAGAAACAGCTTATTGTGGTATGGCAGGCAATGGTTGTCATTCGATGACGCACTTCCTCTAGGGAGACAGCCGTAATACTTTTCCCTTGCTAAAGGATCATCTGTAGTATTACTTATTATCTGTAGTATTTATTATTGAAGTATATTAAATAGTATTTATTACTGCAGTATTTATTATTGTAGTATTTATTCTGTAGTATTTACTTCCGTTGGCATGATGAAATGTCGCCCATACCCTTAAAGAAGCCAAGTTGGCACAACCAAGGCCGGTTGCGAACAATATCCAGTATTTCTCTTCCTGAAATCAAAAAGATTCCATCAATCGCTACTTCTGTCAATGAACGCAGGGACCTGAACGTTATCAGGAATGGGGTACTAACGGTTGAGTGATACAGGGATCAGATCCTCAGACCTACTGTGGTTCTTACGCTGCAGCAGTCGGTAAGAGTTCATTCGCCAGGTCACATCGCGCTAAGCTTGCGGACAACTTTCTTTCGACGAAGGAATCCATCGAATGGATTGGCCAGCATATTCTCCAAATATGAACCCAGTAGAAGATGCTCGGGACATTCTAAGAAGAAAGGAGGCTAGTTGCTTATCACTCCCAGATATAATTCGCAGTTTGAAAGCTCTCATCTGCCAGGAGTGCGATCAGTCTTCATTGATTCCATGCTTCGTTAGGTGTGCGATGTTCCGTTAAGATAAAACATACGCCTTATCGAAACGCATTTTGTATCCGAGAAATCGCATTTTTTGTTTGTTTGCATAATATGCACAAGTTGTGCATTTTTTGTTTACCGACAAATATCATCAATAAAATTTAATCATTCCTTGCTAGTTTCTTCTTGTTCGTTTCTCATATCTTACATCTCAAGATATCTCCTAACTGTTTTGAGCAGGTGTATTTGTAGTTGTTTATTTTTCCTTTCGCTGATGCAATAACCTTTGCAGCGCATTTCCGGCAATGTTCTCTATGATGAGTCGGCAAAATGATTAACGGAATTGGCCATTCTCCACAATGCATACCAATCAAGTGCAAAAGAATCAAAAGCCTAGATTGCTTTTGCAAATGTATTGGAAAACAGATGTAAATAAGTATTGCGATGAAATGATAATAGTTAATTTTATCAATATTTCTAAGGCCCACCAGTGGGCTAGCAAATTTGATCGCTGGTAACTAGTAGTCTGATATGGGACAAAATCTCAGAGAACGGGATGGCAGCATCAGCGTTTTCGTGGCAATTTTCCTCATGTACAATGTAAATACAAACAGGTTTCCTACAAAACTTCCTCCAGAAAAGCATCTATTTCCCTAGGTAGAGTGTAACTTGTCATAATAATGAGGTAAATATTTAAATTCATAAATATCTGAATTTTTCTTTATACCCATAAAAAAAGCATTAAATAAAAAAAAGGATTTAAAGATAATACTTAAGAGGCGCGTTAATAAAAAAGGAATGATACATTTTATTTATGCTGATGACTGTTCACAGTAAATCGCTATTTTTCAAACATCGCAGTGATATTTATGCACAAAACTTTATTATTGTGCGAATAAAATTATACTATATATTTTTCATTTACTGTTTCCTTAGAAAATATTTATTTTAAAAGTCCTTATGAAAGCTTTTTTATGTCTCAGAAATTTAAGTGTAACTGTGTAAGCCATTGTGCTTCTCAAAAATATTTTGATATTTCTGAGTGGAAAATAGATTCTTAGTAAAATATTTACCATTTGAGCTGAGGGTTTCGTTGTTAATTATAAATATTAATACATTCGGCGCTCATTATATACATATATTGTAAGAGTATCCGAATATAGAGCACGAGATAAGTATAAACTATCTACTTTGTTCATGAATTTACTAAGACTGAATGGAAAGATGATAAACGATGAAATGAACATACAGCTGGTAAACAGATGAAATTGAAATAAGCATTCGTTAACCCCACAAAGATTTGGAAGTCCATAACAGATTTTGTATAAGTCTGAATAATTCTCGCACACTATCAGTCTTCGAAGATCCAGCCATTGCCATGAATCAACTTGCACATAAACCTCGAGAGAGTATGTCTATTTTCCTCCATGGCTAGCTATATACAAGCATCGTCCGCTTGGACCTGGAACCAAATCCTCGAAGGAATCCGTCTGTACCCGACCAGGTCCGGTACTTGTCTGCGTATAGTTGTCCTTTCCACACCTCCACAATTCTGCGAGCTGCGCTGCGCTGGCGGTAGATCACGCACTGGATGACTCAACGTCGGTCATCGATGAGTATACTTCCCATAGATATATATAAAAGAACATCGAGAGAAAGAACTTTATAATAAATAGTCACTCAGACAAAAATATGTCTAGCATAAATTACAATAGAAGAGAAACACGCCAATGTGACAATCAAATTCGCTGAAACAACCTTGCATTTAGCGTACATTCACCAACAATCACTCAATCGATTTCGAGGGCAGCTATAGGTCCCTCCTCATCAGGAGAACAAAATATCTAGAAAGGGAAAGAAAACTGAGTAACGGCTTTTTATATACTCTCGGGTAGAACCACGCGCGAGGAGGCAACGCCATCTATCGGCAAAAATTGATGAGGAGGGACCTATAGCTGCCCTCGAAATCGATTGAGTGATTGTTGGTGAATGTACGCCAAATGCAAGGTTGTTTCAGCGAATTTGAATGTCTAGCATACTTTCACCAGTTGGAAGATTTTGGTACTGGTCATTATAATAAACGGTCTTTATAACAAACGTCAGCTAAATAACATTTTTTTTTAATTCCTCAAATTTCTCGCATAAAAATGAAGGAAAGCGAAATATCAGTTCAAATAGTGACGGGATTATTATGGACTGGACCGCCGAAACGGGTGGTTCTCTCAAATTATGTGTACCTGCAAGTTTTGCAACCTGTAGCTTTTCCTAAATTAAATTCATAAATAACTTTTTTCCCCCAAGAAACAGGTCAGAAAAGGAGTTATACGTATTTCATGAAATTATATGGGAATAGACACGTGGAAGTTAAAATTCGATTTTTCTCAAAACCAAGCTCGAATCAACCAACGATTAAATAACGATTTTGCAGATTCGTAACTCTGGTGTGGAGATAATTGTATAATAATAATATAATGATATATAATTGTTTAATTCTGTAGATGCGAAAACTAGTGTCATAACCAATTCCATAACGAGTAAGCAACATAAATACATTTTTCTTACATCGAAAGGAATGAATATATTTTAAAATTTTGAATAACAAATAAAACAGGTTCGGTCATTTTTGGCGCAGCGAACAAAGAGCTGGTTCAAAATTAGATTTATTTCGATAACTTATATCGACACAGCTGAAAAAGCGATCTAATATTAAAAAAAAATGAATCTTTTAAGTTTCTCATTTAATGCAGTTTTTTTTTAATATGAATATAATTTTTTTTCTTTGTTGCTAATTTTAAGATTTAGTAAAAACTTAAATCTCGAACTGCATCTTTAAAAAGACACATACTTGAAACTAAGGGGCTATCAAAGTACACCGTTTATGCCTTAATAGAATGACTTAAGCGGGATTCCCTTTCTGAAAGCAAGGCTGAACTATTTTCCTGGGTATTATTGACGTCACTCATTCCTTTGTGTATCAGTTTTATTACAAAAATCTCATCCTTTTAATGTTGTTTTTAATACTGAATTTTATAGAGAACTAAGTCCGGTTAAGCAGCTTAATATGCTACATATTAACCTGCAAATTATTGTGCGTAAATTTTATTCATCAATCGTTCATTAGGTTTTAAAATTATAGCCATGGTAGAGATTTTATATACTAAAGTGACGATTTAATTTCTGGAATAACCTTTTAGCGTTGTCTGTGATATACTGCAACTGTATCGATTTCACATGACTATTTGCATTTGAGTACGTCTCACTGAATACTAAGCAACTCAAGTTGATAGAGACAGATTTTAGATAAACTATTGGAAAGGTAATATAATATACTTGCTTATGGCCTTTGTCGAAAAAAAAATTATCGAAATAGAGCACTGTGCTAATATCAAATTTTGCATGAAAATCGGAAACGGTGATAATGCAACATTAGAACAGTGAAAGTCATATAGGGTTAAGATTCTATGATAACGGTCGAGTGGGTTTGATTGGGTTAACAGATTCAAAGATAAAAAAGAAGACACGACGAATGACTCCATAATCTGATAACCATTCAGCTGATAGTAATGGATATCTGTAGCAATAGAAAAATTAAACAAACCACTAAATATGAGCAAATGATAGCCGAAAATCTGCAGATTAATCCAGCGATATAAAATCGAAGAACTGATCGTAAGAGGCAACGTGAGTTTCTACCTCACAAACATGCAGTCACATTATATACACTGCTGGCCACCGTAAATGCAACACCCTGAAGGAAGCATGCAAATAACATGAAATTTACAACATACATTAGCGGAGGTGAGATATGCAAATGATTAGAATTTCAGCGCAGAAGCACATCACGCGCGCCTGTGGCGCCATTTCAAACCGCTATTTAAGGCTTGGAGTTTTCGACGATTTCAAGTTCGGCAATTGTGTTTTTCTTGTGGTTTTTTCAAAAAAAAAAAAAAAAAAAAAAAAAAAAAAAACATTTGGCCTTTTTGAAAGAGGATGCAC
>KK115971.1:536801-584269 GCA_000611955.2 Stegodyphus mimosarum | reverse complement strand
ACAGTTGAAGCAAAAAAATCACGTATTTAAATCTCTAAAAAAAGAGTATTGTATTTAAATTGGGATGAAGATAACTATATAATACTCGCATATTAGACATACTCGCATATTAGCTTTACATGCATTTTGATGTGATATGATTATATTCAAATTTAGATTTTTCTTTGCGGATTTTGATTATTTAAAAATAAGTTTGCTTATTTATTGCTTTTAATTTTTTTCTACGTTATATTTAATCGCTAATGTTTTCTAAAAGTTTATAAAATGTTTTTTATTCTCCACACTGCCTTTAAGTCAAAATCATAGATGAGGTAAATTATAGGTTGCATACGTTAAGGAATATTTTTTGAATGGCACGTGATTCACATTACGCTATAAATATTTCTGAAACATTTTCAGTAAGGAATTTTCTCCTTCCTCACTGCATGCCGTGTAACTTGAAGCAGCGAAATTGGAAGATTTGTAGCTTAAATCCCGTCGAGGGCATCAGACTATCTTACATTTTCTGCTTAAAAAAGAACTTAATGTCTTTAACACTTCATGTGGTATTTTTATATGCATTAAAAGAATTAAATAACATATAAAATTAAGAACGTTTCACTCTTTATTCCTTAAATAGCATACCTTTCTTAATATTAATATTTATAACTCAGAAGCTTATGTTTTCCATTTAATGGGATTTAACATGTGTAATAGTCCTGTAGATGTTTTGAGTAACAAAACAAATGTCACTTATATATTTTTCTCCTTATGTGACTATATTTCCATGACTAAGAGGCACGTTTAATCAAAAGATACAAATAATTCATTGCAGAAACAAAGTGCATATGAAACTGCGGATCTGTTTCTTAAAACGTATAATTGAAAAACAAAATGTAAAAAGAGTCTCGATCATTAGATGGCAAGACACATTACAGTTACATTACTTTTTAGAAAGTTATTTAATTTCAAAATTACGCTTTTTCTTTTGTTAATTACACTTTCTGACAAACGCATATGTTTTTCCTTAGTTCTCTCTCTCTATATATATATATATCTGGAATGTTCGCCCCTTCTTCTGAAATCCACTCAAAATGTTTTGCTTTGTTTGCTAATATTAGAAGATTATCATGCACCAATTAAAAGAAAAATTATTATGTAAGCTGAAGAATATGAGGTTAACCAAATGGAGCCGGTGAATCAGCGAAAAAAACATAAATTTAATGTTTAAATATAGCGCATTACTAAACATTCATTGTTTTAACAAAAAACGAGTTTGTCTAGAATTATTAATAAGTTTCTCAGTATTCCTAAAAGATTACTAAATATAACAAAGTCTAAATACATCTATAATCTCTAAATATAGTTCTTTATTAAACAAACTAAATTCGTGGTTCATAGTGTCTTACTTTCTCATTGGTTGGCGAGAAGTCAATAATTCTTTAAAATATTTTATATTAAATATCACAAATATGTCTATACATCAAGGGAAGATGGCCTTAAGATCAACACAATGACACTAGAAAATTTTCTTGAACTGGAAGCATTGCTGATATAGCTCATCAAAAAAACGTTGATTGCCATAAATCATAAATTACACGAGCAACCAGTACAAAAATCAGAATGCTAAAGTAATACTTAGTGCTGAAAATTCAGTAAATGTTGCAACTGAAGAAAGAAGGAACATATAGAGGGACTGCTTTATAACAATCAGTTAAAAAAAGTCCTGAGTTACGGCTTCTGAATTCTGAATTTAAGGTAGATTTTTAATCTATTTAAGCTTCTCACTTTATTTTATCATTATACAATATTGTCTTCTGATGACTTTTAAAGTGCAGTGTAATTATCGATGTCTCAATCGAGAAAATTTCTGAATTTCAATTTAATTGCGCTACCGAGTGCTAGATTAACTCATTTTAAAACCCATCTTCAAGACATCAGTACTTTTTTCTATTGTTAAATGCTCAAACGTTTTTATAGGCTTACTTTAAGATATCAGATCAAAAAAACTTTTAGGAGCCTTTTTAGACGATAAGATCGTTTTGAAATCGTTCAAAAAGAACCATAAAGTTAACACACAAACCTTTCCTGACCTAATAGACAGATCGCTAAGGGGAAGGGGAAAAACGCATTTTACATTCCAACAGATTTTAATCAATTTTACCTCAGTTTACGAGTTTACCACCAATGTGCAATGCTACCTAATCTATAAAGTAAATTGCCTATTTAATGACGTTGAAAAGTTTATGTTAATTTCATCTTTTTCTGCTATTTAACCACTACGCGAGTTTACAGTATCTTTAATTTTAATTGTTTAGCGCAAAATGAACAGTTAACCATTGTAAACAATGTGCATTCATAGCAATTCGCGTAGTTTTCTCATGGCGGTAGCATTCACATGTGGGAAATGCAGAAATATTTTGTGACAGTTTTATACTTCATATGCTGTAATATACAATGCTACAAGTTTAGTCCTATTTTGATAAAGACTAAATGCTGTGCTTTAATTGCTTAAGCTCTGGGTAATACTTGCACTTAAAGAGCAAAGAGGCGATGAATTAATTAAACAAAATCAAGATGATTTAGCAAAAATATCTCGATCTTAATTCGAACTGTGGAATATGCCTCATTTGGACATAAATTCTGTAGAATTTGTTAAACAACATCACTATTAATTATTTTAAGCTTATTTGCTGCTGTTTATGTTAGCCTAATCAAAAACAGTTTTTTTTTTCCTACTCGGTTCTGTGCCTCTTAAATTGAGAAATGCCTCAAAAATATTTTGAATACTTTGATTTTTAATAAAACACAATTAATGTTACAGTAACTAATACGATTTTTATGGAGTATGGTTAATTTTTATCGACTGTTTTGATAACTAAGAAATTTTTCGGATTATAATGCAATAATTAATTGCATAAAAAGTGGGCAGAGGAACTATTTGAGCCCATGAAAGCTCTCAGTTCCTTTATAAGCTTTGAATTTTTTTATAATTAAGTTACAATAAGTTTTCACTAGCATAATGAATATAAAAGTGGCAATTATAAGCATAATAATAATTATTAGCACAGTATAAAAGTGGCTTCAATACGAACCCCTGAAGCTTTTAACTTCTTTAAAAATGGGAGCTAATGAAATTAAGAAAAGTTAATAGCATATCAACAACAGCCAAAACAGAAATAAACGTTATAATGAAAACGTGCTGTTTATTTCGAGAAGAGAGAGTAATTTTGGTAATAATAATACACAAAGTATTATAATAAAACACAAAAAACATCATTAAAGGAAACAGACGTAGAGAAAGAGAGAGAGAGGGAAATGCAAAATTTTTGGATTTTTTTAAGTTTTAAGATTTAAATTAACGTATTTAAAGGTTTTTTGCTTTAGAAAATATAAGGGAATTCTTGACATTTCAGTTTTGTTTTTTAAATTTTGATTCTTAAATTCATAATTTTTTAAAATGTTTTACATGATAAAAATTTTAAAATAGCTCGTATTTAATAATTTATAATCAAAATGAGAACAAACGGCTTCTTTTTTCTATAAAGCTGAAATATGTACTTGTATGTGTAGTAGATATTTATCTTTGGAATTCTTGACTAGAGAAGAAATTATAATTCAAATTCGGTGGCTCAAAAAGAAATAAATTAAGAACTATACTAAAGAAGTTGTCGTGTGCGGACTTAAACCGCTTTCGCTGTTAGCAGTTTAGTCTAAACGCTGCGTACGAAATTTCAGTTAGTGAGGCCTCCGGCAACACACGTGTGCTCTCTTCAATAGGAGCACGAATACGTGATCTTTCCCCGGCTCTCTGGAATGTTTGGCCTCGGGACGGACACTTTTTCTTTGCAATAGCCTCTCTTTCTCTATCTTTCAGCAATTCTCTACGTTCCATCGTGCCATCGTAACCGTATTCGAATACGAACATTTAAAAATAATTTTCATAATCTTATTGACTCTCAAACAATGTAAAGGAAATATTAAAGATGGTTTTCATCTAATTTTATCACAAAGGGGACACGTTAAAATATAATTTCAAAATTCCCTGCCATCCGAAGGAACAGAGAAGAAAATCATAGTTTGCAACAACATTAATATTCTACACAAAAATTGTAGCTAAAAATTTTAAACTACTTTCATTCGTTGTTCCAAATTCGGAATACGTTCACACAACGAATAAATATCGTAAAAATGATTTCAGCGGCTCATCGTGAAGTCATATGATTAGATTACTGAATTACGGCGTAGCATATGAAGATGACCTACCCACATTATGGAATATTTTCATGGACGATTATCTAAACAAAACTGCCCATATTTACATTACGCGCCGAGGAAACAACAGTAGTCGCTTTCAACTACAAGGAAAAGGATTTGAAATAAATATTTTGTTTTAAGGATTAATCACTCGGTCACAGTCCGTGTATAAAATTGGTATAGTATATACATAATTAGTATTAAAGACTATCAGATAGAGCGAAAATATTTATGCTTTTCATCAGTTCTCACACAATAAACGTAATCGTAAAGATAAAATTAAACAGTCTTTAGCTTAAATTTAATGCAAAGCTAATACTTTTGAGAGAATCAAAATCTTATTTTAAAAACGGAAAAGAAAAAACTAAACTTTTCTCCCGGACGTATGGGGAATAACAATGTAATCAAAATCAAAACTATTCTACTACTAAATTCGCTGAATTTCGATGGAAACGTATTTATTACCGACCGTTTATTAGAATATTCAAGAACTTTAAAAAGAATTTTTAAAAAGAAGGCACTAGCAATGGTTAAAATTCTTGATCGTCTGTGTAAATTAAAGAGGAGGACAAACAGAATTCCTTATACACTTTTATTTGTTTTTTCATTATACAGTTTGCAAACTTAAAAGCTCTTATACAAATTAAAAACTGAATGTATGCGTCAATAATTGTATACCATATAACTTGAACAGCCAAGTCTAAAACGACGTTTCACGTACCGGCGTTCAAGAGAGCACGGATAATAACAATGACAAATTTGGGAGTGTACAAAAATAAATGCAAGTAATGCCCCGAGTCGAGATTAAATAAATCATAAAACTGATACTGTGGTCAGTTTGTAGTAAAAGAAGCACAATATAAGCTATCCTCGAAATTTATTGATTGTTTCTCCATTTCTTCTTAAAACGAATGAATAAATAAACAAAATAAAATAAAATAAATAAATAAATAATAAAATAAAAATAATAAATAAATAAAAATATTATTATCAGAAAAAAAAAACTGCGAGTACACATCGTCGTACACCAAGTAGACTACATACAATAATAAATGATAGAAATTCTTTTTACAACAATAGTTTTGATTTATAGACTCAAAAGAGCCGCCCAACCGGGATAGTGGTTAGCGACGCTGAATGCCGTACAGAAGGGTCCGGGTTCGAATCGTCGAAAAGGCACAGATGTTTGTAAATGTATAATACATGTGTGCCAATTGACACTTTAAATATGCGAGGAGCCGAAAGTTCTCTCGAGAGGTTGCTGGTAGGGAGGGATGAGAGACACTTGGACCCGTCCCCCTCAGATGCTCGTCATCAAAATTGGAGGTGGAATTGAGCAAAGTCGTACTTTCCCCTGTAAGGTGCTCAAGGCTCTTGCCAACGATAGGCGCAATCTTGAACTCCTTCCCACGATAAATTTCGCGGGCGTGTTCTGATGTTACTATCAGACACGTGAAATAAGTCACAACAGCAACATCTTTGAAAGATTATAATTATAGTATTGCGAAAATGAAGAGGTTGTGAAGATCTGCCTAACTTTCAGCAGCTTTATTTTCAAAATGCATTATACTAAAAGCAGTAAATGTAATGTATACTTCACGTTTCAGTTTTCGTTTTAATTTTATTCTTAATTCCTTTTTATAATCATCTATTCATGGAAAATTTATAGTTTATGAAAGCGAAATTTACATTTAACCTTACTTCTCCAGGATATAATATGCATTCTTATAAAAAATTATTATCATATTTTAAAGACAATTAATATTGGAAACTATCTTTTGCAAATATAGTGAGTAAGAAAAGAGATTCCACAAACGAATTTTGCATGAAATCGCTCATAAATACATGGTTTATTTACTCAGTACTAGCAAATAATCAAAAGTCACATTTATATTTGAACATAGATTTTAAATAGAAAAGAATGAGACTGGGATTTCAAGGTCATTAAATGCTTCCTTTCTCTTGAATTTTAAAAGGAATGAATTTAAAACATTATATATTGCATGAATTTGGAGACAAAAAGTATCATAAAAAAATTACCAATGTTTTACTTGGAAGGACATGAAAATCTGCCATAAGTGATGCTTAACAGACTCGTTTTAATTGCATGCAAAATTTACATATTGCATAGAATCTGATATGCCAAGAATTCAGAATTTTCGGATATTTGCATATTTAGATGGTTTAAAATTTGTTGGAGAAAGTTTATATTTTATCTTGTTAGAACAGGAACCATGAAAAGTATGAACTTTACGAAAACTTTATTCGTGCAAATTTCAGAATAAACGAATTCACTTATTTTCCCACTTACCACAAAGATTTTTTATAATTGCCACGAGCAATTTTTGTCGCTGTAAAATAAGTTGAAATTTCCATTTAGTTTTAAATACATCCGAATCTGGTCCTATTTCTAACAAATAGAAAGGTATTAGTTTAAATAATTTTAAACTGGATGAACTTACATAGCTTGTCTTAAAATGAAGCTGTCTTAAGGGGATACCTTAATATTATATGTGTGTAACATAAAATATGCCCTCGCTAGATTCGAACCGCGGATCTTTCATTTTCTACATGGAGATACTAATCACTTACATCGAGATAAAAGGCAGGGAAAATGCGATAATTCTTTATAACATTCTTCTTGAAGTGAATTAAAAATTGTTAGGATTATGTTTTCTTAACAGAGTTTCATTCCGTAATACTTCAATTTCTCTGACGAACATCAAATATTTTATTCTGCAAATCTTTTACTTTGGAACAATGACACAAAGTGGTCAATCGATTCTGCAAAATCAGCCAAATTCGCTTTGAACTTGCTTTAGAAATGTAGATGGTAAATGTAAATTCGAACATTTAACAGACAATATTTTATTTAAACGTAAATTTTCGATAGAATCGTTGTTTATAAGATTGTGATATTCCAAAAAGGTAACTTCGTAAGTTCTTTGTCAACATTAATTAAAATAACTTTTTTTTTTAGTTCTAAATTCGAGCAGGATGTATTTATAGCTTGCGTTTGAAATTTGAAACTGTGGAATTTTTGTAACACATGTTCATTACAAAGTCATACCCGGGTTACAAAAGCAGATCTCGAACTATAAAGAGCAAAATGCTCGAGTCACAGAACTTCAATCATATTATCGAACACACGGAAATAATTCAATCTCTATAAATGAAGGGACTATTTAAGTTTACATCGATGCATGGCAAAAGGATGCGAAAGGCAAGTTCCAACGCCTAGTCGAGAGTAAATGTATGTGAACATTTCAAGAGAAAAAGATTTGTCATTTTGAGCGCTAAGAACTCCATACCGCAGTACAATTGGTTTGGTTGATGTAGCAAAACCCGCAACGCCTGCCCAAGAACGGGGTCGTGGAGGAATTTTCAACGGAAATTGGCTGGTATGCATGTTACATATGGGGTAAACCACGAAAACGCCCAAGCAGCCGGCCCATTCACCACGATTCGAACCCAGGTAGAGCTATCAGTGTTCAACGAATACCGCTCGGCAACTTCGTTGGTGACTCCAAAGAAGCATACCAAGAGTTTATAAGTATTTTAGCTCTTCTTTCCACATGCCTTAGGGATGTAATTAGAAGTATACGAGGAATGGCCCCAGAGTCTCGGTGAGGGCACTGCACATTTTTCACTTCTCCAGCTTCAAAGTATTCTAATGACTGTACAAGTTTCTATCCAAAAGATGCTTTCGAGCAGAATTTCCTATGGCAAACTGACTCTTATTTTACGCCTGAGTAAAACCCATGAAGATACCCATGCAGCTATCCCGATTGTCATGACTTGAATTCACTTCGAACTGCCAATGTTCAATTTTACAAGCCGTTGGTGAAACCTGGAACTAAAGGGAATAAGTTTCAAAATACCTGCTAAGAGAAAAAAGGCAGCAAATTCTGTGAGTCTCCAGTGGCACATCCAGTGACAATGACACAAATTATGCAAAATCTTAAGCATTTCGCTGTCTGCACTAACAGAATTCTCAAAAACTCCGCAATCGTAAGAGAAAAAATGCAGCAAATTCTGTGAGTCTTTTAAGACAAAGTGAAACATTAATGCATTTTTAAGCATTTTAAAATTTGAATTACTATGTTACGTTTAATAGTTTTTGTAATAGTAATATTATAGTTCCGATATCCCCTCCCCCCCCAATATACTCTGTATTGTGGGTAAGTGATAATTTTTTGTTCATCCAGATGCAGAAAATATTTAATGTATTAAAAAACAAAGGAAAAGAAAGAAAAAATTATTTTTGTAGTCGCCTTTAACCTAATAATATATAAAGTTCAAATCAAAGCCTCCTGAATGCCAAGATTTACGAGGTTTTTTAGTCGTTGAAAAAAAGTCTGCGAGAATGAGACCGGAATCGGGAGGCACTTAATCTCACATTTAGCTAATAGGTCACTCATTTCATTTCAACCAATTCAGATTGATCACTTTCCCGTCCGACCGGTTCAATTAGGAAAGGAAATTCGAATACTACTGTTCGCAGTTGGGGATGAAGAATTCGGCCTATCTGAGAGAGACATGTCTAAGAAAGTCGTTTCTCTCCCTCTCGCTTTTAGCCACCTGGGATAACTGAATTTTCATTAAGCATTTGAGCCTTAAGTCAAATACTTAGTCTACTTCAGACGAACACTGACGAAGAAAATGAGTAAAATTTTACAACAGGGAGGAAATAAATTCTCAAGGAAATAATACATTTTTAAGACCAATTTTCAGTTAGGAATGAATTAAAATTACTGAATTTACATGAGACATGACATTTTTGACGTACAGTTTAATTCCTTCAAAGTCAGTATCTAGCAAAATAAAGAAAAAAAATGAATTTTGCCTAATTTTTTAAAATGTTTCTGTTGCACATATTTATATCAGTCACTCAATTATGACTTTTAACGGAAACACCACATAATAATACGTCGTCATAAAGCTTCTGGCACCTTTATGTAAATCAATCGACGTTCTTCAGCGAGGAAAGCTTTCAACAGCACTTGGTATATTAGCCGTTGGCACCTTTCTACAATCTTTTTTGAGTTACAAAAAGAAACTTTCATAAAATTGTCTAGCTATAATGCTGGTGCACTGCCATGCACGTAAGATTTTCGATTGATTCATTAATCAGCACAGCAAATTTGTACAGCAGCGCAATGCCGCTTTATGAAGGTCGCTTTTCTTTTCTTTTTTTCCAAAAAAGTTAACTCATCTTTATACAGGTGCACATACCTTTATACCACGGCATCATTCAGCCTTAGAAAATACTGGCCAACCCGCATCAATGTGCCAGCATTTTCGGCTTTCAAAAAGTTTGTTATGGCTTCTAGGAATACGAGCATTACATCTCACTTGATGACATTTTTTTCTCTTATCTATGTTTTAACATGGATGTATATATATATATATATATTGATTTATATATATGTATTTTGATGATTTTCAAAAAAAAAAGTCAAGAAGAATTTTTTAAGTGTGTATAAGTTACAAACTTTTAGACGCATAATAGATTCCTTATTAGAATCTCAAAATATGTAAGTTTATTTATAGGTTCCAAAGAGCCAATCATATCAGATTAATTATACGTGTTTCATCAACTCTTTCATTCAAGTATAAAATGTTTGCACAGTTTATTTTGCGGAGAATGATTTGGAGTAAATTAAGACATTTTAAAATATAATTAGAGTTAATTTTTGAATTTTAAAAGACTTTAACAAGGAAGTATATATAAAATTACTAAAATCGGATTTATGGACCATCTAAAAGTGCATTTTCAGCTAAAGTTCATTTGAATACATCCAGTGACAATGACACAAATTATGGAAAATCTTAAGCATTTCGCTGTCTACACAAACAGAATTGTAACGTTATAGTTATAATAATTTTCGTTTACTCAAAAACTTCCCAATCGTAATCTTTGCTATATATAGCTTCGTTAAAATGTTGAAATTATGAAGAGAACTTCAGAGCGATTTTTCACAAAAGAGTACGATATCAATAGTAAAATCGATATAAAAATTAACTTCAGCCGAAAAAATATCTAATTTTGTTTCGATACTACTTTAAAGGCAATATTTTTTTTTTCCTACTCACTTATACGAGGTTTTGCCATCGAATATGAAGATGATTCAGAATAAACAAAAGAACAGATTCACATGAATACGTATATTATTTTGATAACTGCGTTAGCAATAGAGAATGAAGGAGCATCCATTGCGAATTTAAAATATTGAGAAAAGTGAATATCAGTTATTCCGCTACTTACGTTTTCATGATCGCCAAATTATTTATCATAATATAATATTTAGAGCACAATATTATTTAACAAACGTATTTATTCTGCGCTTCATTGGCACTCTAGTATTTTAATTCGTTTTACATTTTTACATGAAGTATTTGTGTATATTGTAGTCATAACTAATAACAATAATGTAAATCTTAAAAATGCATTTTTTAGGTAGGTAGATCACTAAATACTAACTAAAAATTTCGAAATACATCTGGAGCTGAAATAATGCAACAAATAATAATACAGTCAGCAAAATAACCATAGGATATCATGCATCTTTGATTGCGCAATTATTCTATAAATTTTGCCCCTCTTACATCATTATTCTTATTTTTCAGTAATGTATCAATTTCCTTATCTTTATTATTGCTAATAGCCAGTAGTTTTGGGGAATTTATAATTGTGATATTAAACCTGTCATTTATCTCTATAATCCTTATCTCCTACACTTTTAGTTGCAATTTGGTGGTGTATATTGCGAACACCATTGTATAGGACCCTTGTCGGTTTTTCTAATGCCCAAAATTTGTATAGACAAAAAAAAAAAAAAATTTTGTAAAAAAAAAAAAAAAAAAAAAATATTTGTGGTTTTACGATTCATAATTCCCTGTAGTTTAACCTATAATAATTTTCATCGTAAATATGAATGTCTATTGTGGCTAATGTTATCAATAATTTTATTTCATTGCCCACAGTATGGATATGGATAAAAACTCTAGATATGGATTAAACTTTAAATGAGACTCTTCTGAAAAGTAAGTACTGCACAACTAGCCAGACTTGTAATAATTTTTATATGTTCTATTTTTTAAGTAACCTCTATATGTTTATATGAAAACTAATACGCAAGCTTTCCTAAAAACTGTATAAACATTTTAAATTATTATAACTTTTGATCTAATATTAGCTTCTTATTATGTGACGTTTCTAAAGAATGTACTAAATTCATGTAATATAACACTGTCAATGTATCGTGACGCAAAAAGCGCAAATTAGAAATTATTTATAAAAACAAGATTCAAAGTTCAATAGTACTTGCAAAGTGTAACTTACTTATTTAAACTCGGATGTGATGCTTTGTAGAGTCATGAATTTTCTGTTTTTTTTTAAGCATAAGTAGTCCTAGCCGGGATTCGAACATGAACCTCTCGAATATGCGCCGCGTGTGCTACCGTTACACCACGAAGGCATGCTGGAAGGAGGGAGATAATATCTTATATACTCCACCTTTCAAAAGGCGACTGGGGATTAGGGCATCCAGTCGCGAAATCCTGGTGATGACGAATTATTGCCCGCCACATTTTAGTAGAGTCTGTAGAGTCATTACGCTTTTTTGAAACAGGAATACAGGAAAAAAGAGCAATGCCCTCCCCGGAACTCGAACCTGGACATCTCGAATATGCGCCAAGTGTGCTACCGTTACAGGAAGGAGAAAGAAAATACCTTATAATTCTATGGGAATCAGGCAAAAAGTTTATACCATACCTATTACAGACATTCCTGAATTAAAAAGGAGGATCATTTAATAACATTTTGCTTAGAAACCGTCCATCAATTAATGCTCATTAAGTGAAATCGCATTAAAGGAATAACAGTAAGAAGCGGGGGCAATAATTACTCTGTTAATCAGCGTAAATTATTAAAAACAAAGAATTATAATATATATCAGGTAATAAAAATCAATTGCCTAAATTTTTATTTAATGTCTTAACATTTGAGTACCCTTTTAAGCATACACACACTCATACGAAAAAGAAATTAAGTAACGATATTCGAATTTTTTTTTTCCATCTTGCCATGAGGTTTGTAAAGTTGACAATTGCTTTGTTAAGATTTTTGTGGACTTTAAGGTTTTTGCTGCATGTTAAGATCAGTATGCATATATGCAAGATGAAAAATATGTAAATCTCAAAATTACAATTTAAACTAGCAATAGCCTTTAATTCTCCCTTCCCATTCTAAAAATAGTAATAACTTTTCTGAACTGCGCCATTTCTGGATCAGTTTGTGTCACATGGCTTGCATAATGTTGATGACGTAGCTAATTTGGAACCTGAACTCAGAATTTCAAGAACTGAAACCATTCTCTTAACAAGCCACCTAAACCAAACCTTCTCTTGCTTAGCTTCCATCTTGGATAACTGCGCACTTTACTTCTACCTCTCTTCCTTTTAAGACGCTATTTCTTCCTATCCCAAAACAGATGTAAATGTTCTTGAATAGGCACGATTAGGGTGCAAGTAAAATAAAGTAGAATCAAATTCGCTAACACAACCTTGTATTTGGCGTACATTCACTAAAAACACTCAATCGATTTCGAAAGCAGCTACAGGCCCCTCCTCATCAGGAGAACAAAATACAAGAAGGGGAAAGAAAGCTGAGTAACGGCTTTTTATACTCTCGGGTAGAACCACGCGCGAGGAGGCAACGCCATCTATCGAGAAAAATAATCATCAAGAATTATGTTGATAGAATTTTAAAAGCGCTAGGAAGGACTGGATTAGACTTAAAATCGTTCACTAAACTTGCTAAATCTTTGTGAATATGAAAAGCCTCAAGAAAATCCAATTCACCAACGGAAGAAGCTTTTTGGATAATTTTTTCAGATCCAAAGTCAAAATTATGATTAAATTTCCAACTATGATACGCTATTGAAGACTTGTTAATTTCGCCCTTTCGGACATAAGATTCATGTTCCTTGATACGAAACTTTAACGCTCTTCTTGTTTGGCCAATATATCTCAAGCCACACTGACACGACATACTATAAATTCCCCAAGAATTAAAGTCAGAAACAGAATCTTTTAGAGTCGAACCGTGAATTTTATTGATAGGGAGGAAACTGACCTGAAAATTGAATTTGTGGAGAATCCGTGCAACCTTATAACTAACAGAAGGATAAAATGGAAGCACGAGAAAGTCATTAATATTGTTTCTAACCGTGGAATGTCTTCTATGATGGGAATCTGAAAACTTTTTAACAGCTTTATCAATGATCACGGGAGAAAATCCTCGGTCAATAGCAACTGCTTTTAAATAATTAAGTTCATTGGTAAGCAAGGATTCTGTGGAACAAACTTTGAGCGCGCGAAATACATAATAGTAAAAAGAAGCCATTTTTTGCTTAACAGGGTGGCATGACTTAGCATGGGGTGGTAAACAAACTGCAAAGGGTTTACGGTACACAGTAGTGCTAAAATCAATTTCATTGCGGATTATAAGAATATCAAGGAAGGGGAGGGAATTGTTGGATTCAATTTCAAGAGTGAATTGGATGGCTGGATCAATTGAATTTATAGTAGATAAAATCTCGGATAAATCGTCTTTATTACCGTCAAAAAGTGCGAAAGTGTCATCTACATAACGAATCCAGAGACGAAAAGATAGTTTATCAAATAATTTTTCCTCAAAATAGTGCATATAAATGTCAGCAAGTACAGGACTGAGAGGATTACCCATAGCTAATCCTTCAATTTGACGATAATATTCATTTTGGAAAACAAAGTGGGTTTGACTGAGAGAGACTTTAGTAAGTGAAACCAACTCATCAATTTCAGTATGTGTGAAATGGAATTCCCTAGGCCTTCTTTCAAGACATTTTAGTGCTCCTTCGACTGGAACATTAGTAAACAGTGATTTGACATCAAATGAAACCATAATGGAACGCAGTGGAGAAATACCTTTAAGTTTATCGATGACTTCAGAAGAATTTTTTACGGTGTGAATATTGTTAGCAAGTAAAGGAGAAAATCTGGCAACTAAATATTTGGCCAAAGGATATGATGCTGTACCTATGTTGGAAACAAATGGTCGAAAAGGAATCCCAGTTTTATGGACTTTTGGGAGAGCGTAAAGCCTAGCACAGTTAGCAATAGGTGGAATAAGTGATTTCTTCAACTGTGTTGGGAGTATGTGAGAAGCTTTAATAGTTGTTTTAACTTTTTTGAGGTCCGAAGTTGAAGGATCTTTAGGGATCGAGCAGTATGGGCCCTCATTTATCAGTTTAGAGACTCCAGCAATATATGTGGGTTTGTCCATAACAACGATCTGTCCGCCCTTATCAGCTTTAGAAATAATAATATTAGCGTGGTTCTACCCGAGAGTATAAAAAGCCGTTACTCAGCTTTCTTTCCCCTTCTTGTATTTTGTTCTCCTGATGAGGAGGGACCTATAGCTGCCCTCGAAATCGATTGAGTGTTTTTAGTGAATGTACGCCAAATACAAGGTTGTGTTAGCGAATTTGATTGTCACATTGGCGTGTGTCTCTTCCATTGCAATAAAGTAGAATATTTAATCTTACTCTGCTGCCAAGTTTTCTCCTCAGTTATGGGTTTACTTTCTACGCCATCAACACTGCTACGTCTTTTTCTGTTTCCATTGCACATATATATATATATATATAAAGAGAGATGATAGATAGATAGATCGTGCAAGACTATTAACTCAACTTCCTCTGGAACTATCTGTGTATTCTAGTTTAATTACAGACTGCACACTCACTCAGAGATCTAAAGAGAGAATAACTTTTGTTCTTGAACGGGAAGGGATCATGCATTTCTTAAGATTGTTAAATACTCAGCCCTTCTAAGAGGGAAGATTTTGCGGTTTATTGTTGTTGCTACGGCATTTAACAGATCTTATTAATAAAGCATATTAATTCTTTATGTTAAGCTGTTGTTCCTAGTAAGCAAATTTTGGTAAAAAAATTAATATTTTATTAAAAATCCCATTTTAATGTCATCAATATCGAAAATTATTTGTTTAAATGAAATCGGCAGAACACACAAGTGTAGTATCTGCCTACGAGGAGGAATGCCTTCAGTGGAGGACGATCATCGAGGCATAGCGCAGTATTTCTTCAATGGAATAATTATTATTTACGTATTTTAATAACATAGCCATCATATTTAAAGCAAATTTGTTGCTAAAAACTGGCGATCAGATAGCGTTAACTACTCTAATTTAAAGCAGGAAATGGTATCATTTCATTAATTGCACTGATTAACCAACCGTGCAGGAACCATCAAGCAGGGTTTTACCCGGAACTGGCTGACCGTAGATACTTAACAAATTGTGTATTCAAAATGTTTACATTGATGTTTTATGATCATTTACAACGAGTTACAATTTTTTGGGGAACGCCTAGTATATTCTTATTTCCGAATTCAGAAACAGGAAGTCGTATTGCTTCCTTTCTTTACCGTAAAAAAAAAAAAAAAAAAAAAAAAAAAAAAAAAAACACTTCCAATCGCTCTTTCATTTCATAGTCTTTACTGATTGTTGAAATATTGGTTCTACAGAAAAGTCCCTCTAACCATTGATTTTTTTGCCACGGGAACAAATAAGGGATTCATAGTTGCCAATAGCAGTTGCATCACCGCATAATCGAACGCTTTATCTTGTAATAACTGGAGACAGAGAGAAGAAACAAATGAATCACGTCAGGGTTCCAGAATCGTAACCTTGACGAATTTAATTTCGATCACGTTCTTTCCTAATAGGACCAAAGGCGCCTCTCTACGACATATTCGGAACGCCCCATTTCATCGACTTTTATTAATTCCCGTCATTAATTTCGAAATGATTGAATTTCTGTCCAGGGCCCGGGGAATGAGAGATTCCAAGCACTAGAAGTTATCTGTGGGACCGAGTTCCGAATAAGCTCACTTGGTATCGCATTCCTATTTTTCAATAACATACTGCCATTTAGAAAATCATTTGAGTCCTAGTGCTGTTTCAGTTCCTAGTACAGTATTTCTGACATATGTTCAGCGGTTTAGACAAACGATATACATTTCCCCAGGTGCAAAGTATGAAGCTCGTGGAAGTTCATGAGTTGCAAGTAATCGCAGAGTTTATTTCCATATATTTGTATAACATATAGCTTTTTTTAAAATGCTTTAGAAAAGGAACCCTTGCTTTAAAAACTACTAATTAAATTATTCATGTTGCATTGCTTGAGCCCTTATCGAGCCCTTTTACTTGAGACCATTGCTTGAGCCCTTATTGCTGTTTATCTTGAGCCCTTATGTTAGCCACGTGAACAGGCATCAAGAACAATGATTCATCGAATACGTTTGCGCTTGTCGTTGAGCATTAAGAAAAGAGGTACAAGACTCGGATTCACGAAGATCGAAAGTGGGAATGAGCGAGCAGCGTAATACCCTCATATTTAAACGACCACCTTCTCGATGGCATTTTAATCTAAATGTTCTTCATACAATTCAGTATGAAATTAATGACTCAATTCTTACTTAATATGGCAGTAACGTTAAACTGCAGAAGGGTTTCACTATTTAATTTCCAATAGTAGATTGGAATTTCTATAAATGTATTAAACTCTTCAAAAATAAATTAAAAACTATTTCTTGGTGAAATTTTAGTGACAGAAAATACACTCATATGAGAAATACAAAGCAATCTAATTATTTTATTATTCAGCTGATGAAATAGGTAAAACATGTTCGTAACAAATAATCTGCGAATATCGTTTAAATATTTCACACAGCATAAATGAAAAATGCGGTATCAAAAGTATTTGCAGTAACAATTTAAAGCAACACAGATTGCTTTTTGTGAATTTTAGTCATAATCTGAAATCAAGTAAGATACCAAGAACTAAAAACGAATATAATATTCCATTCCAGATGCAGTAGAAATACTCCTTTCCTCCTGCAAATTAGTTTAATTTTTGTTTTATGAATTTAAGAAAAAGCGTTTTTCTTTTTGCTTTTTTTTTACCTAATGAAATATTGGAATACATGGCATCATATATGGCATTGATTTTTACTCCTTATACTAATGAAAGAAGTGAATTTACGTAGTCTTCGACATCGATGTAAGATCGAGCCTAAATTTTGAGGTCTTGTTTAGCTTGTGTATTGAGAGGCAGGCCGTCGATCCTATGCAGCATAAGAAGTACGTGTCTGATAGCTCATTTTGTTTCTTTAATTAAGAATATATTGTTACTGTTTGAAAAATAAACTAACTTTTTTCGCATGAATTGGGAATAAGCTTACCAAAAAAAAATCATGACATGTTGTATTATTAATTTGCGTAAACTCTTTTCTTTTTCCTTAAAATATTAAAATCTTATTTGATTATTATTATTGTAATATATATATGTAATAATAAAATTCCATAGTCAAAAATACACTTAAAACCCTAATTTAAATTTCGTTTTTTCTTTTTGTTTTATTTCCAGTCACAATTCTAAATGCATGTTCTTTTCCTTTTAATGGCGACGATCTGTTATTTGAAAGTATGTGGAATTAAATCCACAGCCCCGTAGTCAAGTTGATTTTCCCCCTTTTTCTACACGTACAATTTTTGAATTTTCTGGAAATATTTAAAGCAAACTGGATTGGCTGACGTCATTTCATAGAAGCTCCGCCTTTCCAGGGGTTTATAAAAGGACTCGCAAAGGAATATCTAGGCGTCTTTTCATTAATGTAACAATAGATTAAACTTCAATACAAAAAGTTATTAGTTGTTCTTTTTTATTTACTCCGAGGATCTGATTTTTGTAACTGCTGTTTTTCATGGAAATTAATAAATGGATCCTGTTTTTTCTTTAAACTTATCGTCTGATACTTTGAGCTACGACTACATTTGGTACATCACACACACACACATATATATATTAACTTTTAAACTAATGTAGATGAATGTCACATAGCCAACAATTTATTTACTTAGATATTTACTGATCATTATTCAGTAAATATGTAGAAATACCTTTTGTCCTTATGTTAAATAATAAAGTACATAAAGGTATTTCTGCATACTTACTTCGGCAGCTAAATTCTTTTTAGTTTGATTATGAAGCAGTCTATTTAGTTAATTTTAAAGCGATACACAAGATTACATATTCAGTTTTAGACTTTATATGTGTAAAATTAATTTTATTATTTTAGTCTGGTTGAAACAGAAATTGATTGTTTGTCCGAAAATGCATATTTTTCATTTATTAATTTAGCATAAAAGAAAGCATTTTATTTTTAACTGTATATTTTTATTGGGATAAAACGTAAATAAAAAAATGTAATGCTCCGTCATTTGCGTAACAGTCGTCTACGAAATAAAAAGCTATTCAATTATTCACATGGACCAGTGTTCATTTAGCCCAGTGGGTTCACGATGGGCTAATGTTCACGTCAAATATATTATGAATAATATATTTAGAATTACATTACAATAAAATAGTAAACATAGAAACAGATGCCGTTTTAATTTTTTTAAAGCATATCTGAACTGATTATCATAGACAGTAATTGTAGAACTATCGTCATAAAATTCAGCAAATGCGATTGACAGATTTTTCCATACTAAGGCCTTTAACTTCCAAGCTGGAAAACATTCGATCCCTTAAATGATACCTGAAATTCTATTGTCTTTTAAATTGATTATATCTAGTTTAAAAATGAAAAAAAAGTTGTATTCAAATTGGTAATGCTAGCTAATTTTAGGTCATGGTAAATCTTCAGTTTGAAAGAGTTTGTTCTAAAGTGACAGGTAGCGATTTCTAGCCATCAGAACGCGGAAGTAGCCACTGTCAGGTCTGTCTTGGGGCCATTCACTGTGCAGTTCAATCACTGATACATTTCGATTGCATTCCTAAGTTTTGACTTATTAGCTAGTCAATACGAAATTATGTCCTGGAAAATAATTGTCTTTGAGAGATTTAAAAATGTTTGATAGAACATAATTTGATGCTAAATAATAAAGCAGCGTCATCTTTGGATTTTCATTTTGTAATTTTACATTTTACCAGTAATGGACGAAATTTCTTATAATAAAATTATCACATTTTTGCTTAGGTTCAAACAAGAGCATCTGAATTACTAAAAGTTAGCCTAAGCAATTTTAGGATTCCTAATATTTGATAGTTTTCTTCAGGTGATGGTAATGAGAAATAAAAGTTGAAATCGAAGATTTCTAGCTTAGAACAAAAGATAAAGCGACGCACATGGAATGCTAGATTTAAATGCTAATTTCTAGTCAGACAGTTGCAGTGAAATGTAAAAAATTCATCGCTAGGCGAAGTTAACAATTATGAATTATTTTGCCATCGAGTACGTAATAGCATCGAATGTTAAAATGGACTAGCATAGAATTCTAAACTCATACTAGGAACATTAACAGCATTGATATAAAAGCAAAAGTTGCAAAAGCCATTTACAAAGCTGTGTTTCGTAAAATTTACATTAATCGTATAATGTTATGAAAATTATCAAAGATGTTACGAATTAGACATAAAAATACCTATAAAAATACATATAAAGTACATATAAAAATTATTAAGAAACACATATATTGTTTTGAAAGCTCTAATTCTGTTAAATTATACGAAATATATTGCTGTAATTTCTCTGATATGACAAATACCTACATTAATTATACTATGCACGATTTGTTAAGGTATATTGTTGAGCGTGCTCATCTCGCTGGAGAAAATCAGAACTATGGTTAATATATAAACATGGCATGATTCGGCTGAAGAGGGGTAATCACAAAAGAAGGGTGTTTTTTTTTTTTTTTTAAATATACTTCTTATTTCAGATTTTATTACTTTTTAGGCCCACTTGTTTTACAACCCACATATCTATTTCACAACATACAATCTCGAAATAAATAAAAGAAATAACGTTAGAAATTATATTCGATTTGCTGTGCAAATCCTTTTCGATTTCTCTAATCACAATTTTGATCATGATTTCTAATCCAAAATAATTCTGTCATTTCATTTTAAGCAACTCTTAAACATGCTGAGTATTGAGTTCTATACTTTTTTGCAGTGCTTTCTAGGAGAACGCGTAGAATATTTCATTTTAATACAGGTTTCTAATTATGATACTAAAAGAAAGCTTTGATAACCGGTGACATGAAAATTTAATATCGAGTAATTTTTTGTATCCGTGCAACATATAATTGCAAGATAGCCAGTTAATAAATAAAACAATTTATAAATATTTCCTGGTTTCGCAATTGCGTCTTGTAGTCATACACTTTCCGTATCTGAAAGACAAACAGCGAAGATAAGTTCGCGACTGCCGGATATGCACAATGCAGTTTATCCGTTTTGACCTTGCAAAAATAAAGGTTCAGTTTCGGTTTGGTTTGATGTCCTTACTGAAATAAATATACAGAAAGATTCTTACAGTGCTTTTGTAAATGAAACACTTTCGTTACTTGATGACATAAACAGGCCTGATATCAAGGTCATTTGAATATGAACTGGAAAAAAAAAATGTATGCAAATTTTTTGCATTACATTTGAACCGTCAGATGGAAATCATATATGATTCAACAAATGCTCACACGGTAATCCTATTCCTGCAGCATTAAATTATGGCACAAACCTCAAACTCAAATTGCATGCGGTTCGAATGCACGATCTAAAAACAGTTGACTTGTCTGAAAGTGCGTGCGTGTTTTTTTAAAGAAAATGTTTTTGTAATAAAATAAAAGTTTTTTTTAGAAAAATAACAAAGTTGACTAGATTTTAAATTTCACTTACTAAATATTTATCAAAAAATACAGAAACAATATTAAGTATAATAACGGAGAGGAAAATATTTAAATTCATATCTCTTCCCGATCTGAAATCTAAGGGTTATACCTTCAATCAATTTCTGTAAGCTCCATATTTAATTCGTTCAAAAGCAAAATAGAGAACTTACACACGATCGAAACATAAATGATATAGGGTAAATGTAATTAAAAAGCTCAAACATTGGATTTATAAGCTATACGTTAGTTTGTGACTATGTATATAAGTAATTTGAGTTGCGCAGCTATGCATCCAGCCAACTAACTGGTCACTGGCTAAAGAAACGTATAATCAGAATACCATCTCTATGGAAATAAGAGGAAACACCAGTATACTGAAATACCAAGTGTCGGCTGGTCAACTAAATTTGTTAATTGTATCGACAAGAAGAGTTTTTCCACCCCAATCTATCACGTAACCTAGCATACAAACATACAATGGCAAAGATAAACCTCAACCTATTCATTCCTTCCCCATTTAAATTCAACAGCAGTCGCACGCATAAGCTCAGTCCATATTTCTATGTCTGCATATCATTCTATCAAACTACAAGCACAGTGTTTACAACAAATATATAACTGAGATGCACTGAGTCTTGTAAAACAGCTTCGTACTCAGTTTGAGACCACTTCTTTATAGTACCCCTCTCACACACACACAACCTGCAGTACTTTCACCATCACTTCTTTTCTGAATAGCGATACCTTCTTCAGGTCAGTTGTCCAACTCTTAGATAATACGGTGCGAAGATAGAACACAAACACTTTCTTCGGAGTTACACGTTTGAACTTAAACCATTTCAGTGAACAACTATCGCTTCCTGAAATATGCCCATTCCATTAGCAGCATAGTTTTAAAATATGATGCAAAATATACATATATATAATTTTTAGAAAGTAGTACAAAAACGTGAGAGACCTATTTGGTCAATGTTTTTATACTGTTTGTTTTAACAAATCATTGAAAGAATTTTTGTCATCTGTAAGCAATGTATAGATGCAAAAAATGTTTGTAAATTTCTCTGTTTCGGCTATATATGAGAGAAAAACTGTCTTTGGTCTAATACTTGAATAAATAAGAATGGGCTAAGGGTAGAAGGAAAAGGCATAAGACACCCATAGGAAAACATATAAGATTGTACCTGTACTTAGTACCCATAACATAGACATCTATTGAAAACTTGACAAACACCATCCCATAGATACAGCGATATGTGTATTTATTTATAGAAACAAGTACGTGTACCTAGAGAAATGTTGGCGCGACAGAAACTCGATCAGAATGCAACCTTGAGCTAAACTTCTGTAAAATTTCGGTCACGTAAGAAACTGTCCGGCGCCACATTTTCGTCACTTTTTAATCCAAACTCATCGATTATCATCGATACGAATTGTGGAATGAATTTCACTAATTCCTAATACTATTCGCTTTCTTAAGGAATCGATTAAAAACAGGGCTTCCGCTCCAGTGCGGTTCGAACTGGTTGTATTTAATCGAAAATGACTTCGAGCTTTTGCGAGAAACTGGTTAAGTGATAGAAGAAGGAAAAAAATTAATTACACTTATCGATTGCAAAAGCTTTATCGCTGGGAATGTTCAAGAAAAAATAAATTTTGAGATATAATTATTAGAATGTTATTAGAGATGTCTACTTGTAAGAATCTCCCATTAAATATATTAACATAAGATTCGAATGTTATTTATATGTAAATGTCTTTAGCAGTTAGTTACACAAAAGAAAGGGATAGCAAAAATATTGCGCAAAACGTGATAAATGATATTTACTTGATTTAAAACTTTTCCACGGGAATAATTTGCAGCAATTAGACACTGCCAAATAACAAGCAATGAATAAAATTTTCTGTTAAAGAATTTGCAGTCGAAATAGACGATTCTTAACGAAATAGGTAAACGTTAGATTTATTTCACCCTGCTCAGTCTTTAATAAATAACTGGTACAATTGGTAGCAAATGTGAAAGCCAAACATAGCAGTATGATTTTTTTTAAATAAAATCTGTTAAAAAATTTTTGGTGAAAATTCATCAAAAGCATATGAATTCAATGTATTAAGAAATCATTATCTCTTAATCGATCCTATAAACACCAATATTAGTTAAGCAAAATTAATTTTCTTGTCCTATGAACACACATGACAGTGAGTAAATATTCTTTGTTATGACCTAAATAAGAATTTCTTCAAGACTAGTTTCAGGTATACATGCTCACTAGATACGAATAAGTTGCCCGTTCCATACGGTTACTACGTTAGCCCTTAACGCAAAATTTTCAGTACCGCTTTGTAAAATAATATACAAACAGCACTATTGCATTATTATATCTGCAGAATTAACAGAAGCTGCGCTGGTATTCCAGCTACGCATTCAAAGCACTTAAGAATATTATAGAAATTATTATTAACTATAAAGCATATATATTTTTTTTTCGGTCTGTTAAAATTTATTTATCTATATGTGAAAGAAATGGTCAAAATAAATAAAAACAATGAATTTAAAATTTTATTTGAAAACATGATTTAAATTTCGTCGAATCCAAATTATATACTAGTGTCATTCATAAAAATATACAGATTATTTTTTTCAAATATGTTGACGGGCCTTTTTCTGTAACACTCAAATTTAAGACAGCAGGATTCTAAAAATACAAATATCGAGATTGAATGGCTGTGTCTTTCTTTCAATGAAGGAGTGGTTCTTAAGTTGATGCACGCCACGTATTTTTGCCAGGCAAGCCGTGCACCGTCCTACGGCAACGTGCAGGCAAATCACTTCATTGATGTTGTCAAGCATGTCACATTATAGTTGATGGAAGTAATTTTTTGCTAATATTGTAAACATTATTGTGAAGAAGCGCTTATCAGTGATGCTGTACGTGCTCATGTACATATAAACTTTCATGCTTTGATTTTAAAGTGTATAGCATCAATCCTAGTATATCCGCCGGTAATACAGCGTTTCAGATTCACGAAACAGTGACTTCGCAAACACAAAGTTTTTAAAATCGGCCTACCTCTGGAATTTCCGAAAGAGTATTAAGAATTACCCTTCATTTTCTTTCTAGTCTATTTTTTTAGTCTAAATTTTTTTTAATCATAAAATCAGTCTTTTTTCAGTCCAAAGGAGTTTTGTCCCTGAGGGACTTTTGTTTTCGTTTTGCGATTTTGCTTCGAATCACTCTGAATGCCCGTTTCACTTTTCAAATTGTTGCCATCAAATATTATCACCCTGTGTTATATTTAAAGAAATTAAATAATGTAGAATCTGCGTAAATGTATGTATGTTTCTTGCATTGTGATAAAACAACGGTACCTAGAGCCATCAAATTTTGAATGACATAATCCTCCTACGAATATGGGCATCTGGAAGTCTAAATTTGAAATTTGGAATTTGCTTTATTATCAATTTCATATTTTGTAAAACTTTAACGAATTTTTGATTAACAAATTCAAGGATTTCAAAGCGAGCAATGGCAACGTTGTACAGAAAAAACATTTTTATCTCCAGCGTCCTTTTGGACGTAATTTAAAATCTGAACCTTTCAGATTTTTTTTTTGGTTGTTGTTATTGTTATTTTCAGTTATTTGTTTTTCGAACTTCATGTTATCAATGTTCAGTTTTCTTAATAAAATGAAAGACTTTTTTTATTTGTCATTGTTACTTTATTTATTAAACATCATTTTCTTCGCATTCACTCTACAAAAAATTCAACAAAAGAAATCACAAGATCTTTAAAAGCAGCATGTGTAATCCGCAATAGAGTGTTAAGTGTTGCAATACATTTTATTGCCATATATTCGCTATAGTATTATTTATATTTACCGTATTATTTCTGTTAAAGTAATACATTTGGTGGCAACATCCTTATATTTGAAAAGTTATTCTACCCAAAAGTGAAACGAATACAAAAGTGAGGATTGTGACTGACATATTTAATTGCTTCATAACGAGAGTTTGTCTTCATAATGAGCTTATTCTCGTTGCATAGTTTAAAATAAATTAAATGCTTATAAATGTAATAGGTTGTTCTCAATCGCACAGTATATAATTTTTATGACACTAGTACATTCTTTCGATTCGACGAAATTTAAATCATGTTTTCAAATAAAATTTTAAATTCATTGTTTTTATTTATTTTGACCATTTCTTTCACATATAGAAAAATAAATTTTATCAGAACGAAAAAAATATATATGTTTTATAGTTCAATCGTTCAGGTTTTAAAATGCGAAATTTGAGAAGCTTTGGATTATTTCATATACATTTATTAATATATTTTTTCATGAAAATCTGTTCAAAGCTTTAAGTAAAGTCTCACTTCCAATTTATCAATTTTAGCCCAAATCTTATGTGTTGTTCCCATTGATAAAAAATTTAAATGCTATAAAAATTGAAAAATTTTAGATTGTATCTCAATACCGTTTCTCATTAGAAGCTGCTGTTTGCCTTACGTACCATTCCTGTTCATCCAATCTTAACCGAAATTCATAATCATAATTTCATATTTATAATTTACATTTTAATATCATAAATAGTGTCATATTCTATTAAAATTATAGTTACATTGTTATTGTAATTCACTTCCAGTTTTTTAATCGCAATGAAATGAGCCTACAAACATTTTCATCTAAATTTGGGCAAATCTACATTAACTGATTACTGCATCAGTGGTTAAAGGGTCTCAAGGAGTTGCTTGAAAAAACCTCCGTTCGTTATAAGGCCTTTCAGAACAGAATTTAAACATTCCAATAATAATAATAAAAAAAAAAATTCTATAAAAATATTGTATTCATTCTTAAAAGCGGTAGTCTTCAACTTTTAACGTATAAGAGAGTAAAAGGAACAATTTACTTTCAGGGGTAACAACATGATCCTCTGCGATTTTGAAACAATTCTTCCTCAACACAATTCTATACTTTACATACCCATTAGAAATAATATCATTTATTCAGTATAACTTTCTCTTTTTATACACTTCAGTCTTAAATTATTTCACTCATAGTCAGTTTTATTATGCTCGTTCAATTACTTAAATCCTTAGTACTTTTTTACAATAATACTGAAAATTATAGCCTTTACATCTACTCTATTATAACTAAAAAAACGTATTAAAAAATTCTATACTAAGATTCAGAATCATTTTATTCATTTTTCTAATTTACCCATTCTCAGAATAATTCAAAAATGTTAAATAATAAATAAAATTTTTGACAATAATATAAAAATTATAGATATTACTACATTAAATTTTAATAACTTTCGCTCACGGAAATGTCTGAAAAAATTATTAATGTGTTATTAAATTAATTCAACAGAATTATTAAAAAAGTGAATTTCTGATACCATAAATTTCAATTAATTAAAAATAGCATTACATATCCTAATATTAAAACAATTGATATGACTGGCAATTTTTTATTCAAGCACTGAATGTAAAAATTTAAAAACCATTGCACATTGTTTCAGTTTTAATTCACCGACAATATACTTAATTAAGATCACTAGAAGACAAATGTAGTTTTGTTTTAGAAGAAGCATCTGTTAACCCGTAAACTTGAAGATCTAAAGTAGTTGAATAAAATTTCGCCAGACTCTCGAATAAATGCGGAATAAATGACACTGAAGCTTAATGACCTTTGTTAATTTTTGATACCAAAACGGAGGTGCACAAAAAGCAACACGCCAAATTCTTAAAATCGCCTTATAAACACTATGTTGGATTTATTTGAAGCTGGATTTATTTTCTGGATTTATTTGAAGCTGGATTTATTTTCTGGATTTATTTGACACTTATTTATTGACAGATGACGACAGAGCACTCTTTTAATTTCACTTTTAGCTTTTCTGTATCGAATTTATCATACAAGCGAGGATTTGAAACACTGGATGAAATATTTGCAAACTGAAAAATTTTCGAAAGTGCCGCATTTTTGGCAAGGCTTTAGAACTTTTGAACTTGCAAATAGAAATAAACACCCGTATTTAATTCCACAGATCAGGGATTCTCAGTTGCTGGTTCGGCGGACTGGCAGTGGTATGCTGAAAAATTTGACGGGTACTCGGAGTTTTTTACCTTAAAAAACCAAGGGTTCGCGAATTTTTCTGCAAATTTTATTGGCCCGCGGGCCGAAAATGGTTGAGAAATATTGCCATAGATGAACTTTACATTAAGGTTTGGTTTGGTTTATTTTAATTATGGCAAAGCACGCGAGGGCTAAGGTGACAGATGCGTTTGTGGACCTAAAACTTTTTCCTTAATGTATGGAATGGAAACTTAATTCCTTAATGAATTCCTAAATTCCTTAATGAATGGAAACATTTTCCTTAAGGTATATTAAGGAAAAAGTTTCGGAAGACAGGTGATGCTGTTCTGTCGCCTCGATAAAATTATTTGTGAATGTTTGAAAACAGATATAAGTGCGTAAAGAAGCTTTTAGTCACAGTCGAATTAATATACTTTTTTATTATCATATGGTAAACGCTGCATATTCAACACAAAAATATTGGCACAGAAATGAAGAAAACATTTCAATGAAGAGAAAATGAATGAAATTTCAATGAAAACATTTCAATGAAGATTTCTTTTCAATGAAGAAAACATTTTTTGAATGAATGCGGCAAAGACAAAGTGAACATAATGTTCACTTTATATCGAGGGAAAAAAAAAATTTAAAGTGAAGAAAAGTCACGGCGCAGAAATTAGAATTTTAAAAGCTTTGGAAAAAATTGTAAGGAAATTAAACGTCATTTAACTCCACTTTAGGATTAATTTAAATTTTTTGTAAATGTGGAAAGTTTTAGATTTTTCTAACTGTAGGAATTTATTTACCGCTAAAGAATTTTTTTTCCGCATAAAATTGTACTAAAGGTGTTCCCACCCCATATGGAATAAATTTATTTTAAATAACTTCACGTCACAGAAATGAAAAAAATACCCTCTAGTGGGGTTTCCGAGCAAAACGAATACATTGTTTTTACAGTGATTGCGTCGCTACTTAATTGACAAAACTGGCATAAAATACAACGGGAAAATTACACGACACTTACTCTGGTTATCAACTTTCCATTTCAAAACCACTAATTGGAGATTTAAATTTATGTATCTTTTGAATTTCTTATCTACTACTTTGTTATCCCGTATTTCACTTTGCAATGATACTGATATTTCCTATCAATAAGCTTTTTTAATGGAAGATATGCGACTAATTAATTCAAAATATATATATTATTATTATTCCTGGCTGTGAAAATTTGAAAATCATTTAGGGTATTGCATTCAAAAAAGTATTATTTTCCTTTTTATACAACAACTTCTGTTTTATACAACTAAAACGGATGTATACTTTTGCTTTGCTATAACAATGATTAACAATGATACGATGTGCCTGCCACAAGTGCTGACACAAAGAATTTCGGTGTGAAAATATAAACTGTAAATATTTATGGCTCACATAAATTTGTTTGTCTAGCTGCGTTGCCCATTTTAATGTAAAATATTCTGCACAGAATCTGTAAGAAAATCTGAAAATTGACAAGTACAGCTGTGCAGAGAATCTTAAACATGATTAAAAAAAGTAAAGCTTACGACGATCATCGCTGTTAAAAAACATGCACCTACCAGCTTTCATTAAAATGATTATTAGATTAAAATTTAAAAAAAATAATTAAATTGCACAAATGCTGCTGACTGATTACTGTTTACCTCAGAATCGTCTGAGCAAAATAAATAAGATTATGCTTTCGCTTTCATCTCAAAACGTTTTTTACAATGTTAATAATAAAAATTCAATTTTTCCATTAAAATGAAAAAATATGTAGCATTCTCGAAATGCTTATTGAAAAATCTTATGTTATGTAACAAGCTGCTAGCGAGACATAACTGCAACTGCATTATTTAAAAACTCGATTCAAACGAGTTCTGAAGCCGCAATTGCTCCAGGCATCTCATTAGTATAATAAACACTATAAAAATGTCCCCACAGTTTGTAACAGGAAAGAAATTATTAGCAATCCGCAATACACACGAAAAGTGGTATTAAACCATCACTCTTCAAATCTCGGCTACTCTTTAGGAATTAACTAAAATGACGATAAAATATAAACAAGCCATAAAGCCATAACCACTTGAGTATTACATACGAAATTCATTAAAAAGATTGGAAATTGTATGTCAGGTGATGTTTGTTTAAATCCTATCTAACAGATGAGCAGATTTGAAACGTATGGTTATGCGATTTCTGATTCATTTTTGATAACAAATACATCAAAATATGTATTGCATCATTTCATTATTTCTGTCTTTATAATTCTTTCCGTGCTTAGTTTAGAAGTAAATTTAAATGGACTGATAATAAAAATCGTAAAACTTAAGGTAGAGGTTTAAAATTAAATAGAATATATTTACATATCAAATAATACAGAAATTATTGAAAATTAACAAGAAGCGGATAATCTGCTGATCTAGGTGAAAATTTTCTTGATTTTAAAGTACTGTTAAATTGTATTAGGTTTCTTTTCCTAAAACCGTACAGTTTAGAATATTTTTTTAAGTATTAAAATTATGGCAGAGAAGCAAATGTAAGCAATTAAATGAGCCTCGTGAACTGAAGTTACGCTCACGTAGAGATTTCCAACAAGGAAGAGGCTAAAAGCAGGGAAAACCGAGAGCAGGCGCTATAATAACTGAGAAAGGGAAGCATTTTCGAAACTGTTAGTAATAGAGAAAAGGCCGAATAAATCTTTCAGTACATTCAATAAAATTTATTCAGAGAAACGCCCAAAATCCTGAAAAAGTGACCGTTTTAAAAACTGGTACTAGAGAAGGTCCCAAGTAAAGCTTTCAGTGTATTTATTGTTATATAAATTGTTTAGATAAATAGAATTCCTGTATTAAACTGAAACATACAAAACTGCATTTGTCTTTTATAAGAAAGAATTTTAGTAAAGATCTGAATCGCTTTAGAGATGGGAAATCTGTGTAAGGAATTAAATGAAACGACGGAAACTCTTCCTTCCCCTTAGGCAGCAGACCCCCTCCTAGATGTTTTGCCGTAATGAAATAAACCATTCCTAGTACTAAGAAATGGATGAGCTGTATTTATGAAAATAAAGTGCTTCACACGATTATTTTGAGAAGGAACATATATACAATTTATGCCCCCCAAAACAAAGCAGAATTTTGTTTTGATTTTTAAAATGATAGGCTATTTGTTAAGATTAATTTAAGATAGCAATAAGGGCCTGTTCTTGCGAATTTTCTGACTGTGACAACTGTATATATGCTTGAATTTTCTTATTAGTGGTGAGATGGTAACACTATTGTAGCATTTTCACCCTATAATCTAAAATATATATATATATATATATATATATAAATCTTAGTTTTGACTTGCTGTAATACACGAAAACGAAACACGAAAGTTATGAAAATTCAGCTATGTTATTAATATGACAAACTCGCTAAATTATTTAAAAACTTGATTAAGTTATTTTCTTGAGGTTTGCTTATTCTGACGGTTTTATGAAAAGAAACCTAAAACAATTTTACGGTACTTTCCAATGAAGCAAAATTTTCTTTTTTTATAAACTAATCACTTGAAGAAGGAAAATTTTTGATGATACAGCATTGAATGCATCTGAATTACATACTACCTTTCCCCTTCTCGGTCTGAAAGTAGCCAAATAGATTAATGGCCCCAAATTTGCATTTGCTAATGTGACATTCGCGTGATTATCCGGAAGCAAAAAGCAAGAGATTGACTCTACTTCCCAAACTCGGTTTTTTGGAAGCGTTATAGGAAAAGGTAATCTCGAAATGAACACTTATAATGAATATAAGGAGGGGCACTGTCTGTCCGTTTCAAGGCCGTTCACATGTTATGCTCAAGGTAATAAAATGTATGAAACATTCTAACCACGCACTTTGTTTTCTTTGTTGTAATCAAGCATTTGAGTTAAAGAAAAGAAGTAAGACGTAGAATGATTTATCGTGGGTTTTTCGGTAAGCTGTAGTCATTTGCCAAACCTGTAAAATCACCAGTGTCATTAAACTCAGGCGAACTTAACTTTATTCGTGAAAAGAAAATGGGATGGTGTTAAATTTATGAAACGAAAAAGACAGAAATGCAGTTCAAGCATGTTTTCTCTAATCTGTCTCTAATTTAGATAAAGACCTTAACTAATGGTAATCCATGGCTAAAAAAACATTCTTGAACTCTGACATAAACTCCAAATAATGCTCATTCATTCTTTTGTAAGTTGTTCAACATTCTTCGTGTCTATTTTCCAATCTCTTTTTTACGACCATTTTTCAACCGTAAATATGCTGCAGGAGTATCAAAAAAATTTATTCCTTAATGAGTGAAGTAAAAAAGCTGAGTGGGTCACGAACCGATAAGGATTTTAAGATGTATTATAAAGATATCAATGTAATTGTCTGTAAATTCTTGCGTTTTTATCTCACGTAATTTTTTATTATAACTAAAGGGCTGATAATGAAAGGAAGTCACATATTTAATTGAAATTCCTTAGCATATGACTAATCAGGGAATAAATGCACTTAACTACATGGTAAATATTTCATTGAATTTAAAAATTATTAGTAATTTCTTCTCGCTTTTCTAAAGTTTAAATATTTGTAACACTTTTGAAACGAAATCAGTCAGAGAATTTTTTATCCTGAACTTCACAATTTGCTTTAAAATAATTTAACAATCTAATAATTCTAGAAAAATATTGCTAAAATAAATCTATCCAAACCTTAAGTTTTCTATGTATTTATTTATGCATGCTGATTTCACATACTCGGTGAGATTTTAACTATCATCCACAGACTCTGAATGACATCTTTGTTGGCGTCATTTGGCAGTATATAAATGCCTCCTGAGAATATGTGGGTACACCGAAGGTTAAATTACACATGTAGATATATTAAAATTTAAATTAAGTGAAATGTTTTTATTTCTGTTTGCAAGCTGTTTTATTTAAAATGAAAGCATAAATATGTTAATGTTACCTATTACTTCTCCTCCCCGCCCGAACTGTTTTCGAATTTTACTTCCAACTATTATTACACTCCACTTAGGTTAACAATAAAACATAATGACAAAGTTGTAATTTGAGTTACTACATTTTATGAATTATCCTTAGGAAATAGTTAGTCCTAAAGGCGAAAGATTTCTATTCATCTCTTAGCTTAATATTCTTATCAATATAGTATTTCTTAATATAGTTTAATAATTAGCTTAGTATTATTAAGAACTTTTGAAGTAAGTGCTAGAAATGACTAGAAATCACATACCGGTGAAATTAATTCCTTAATAATGAGCGATATAATTTTAGCTGTTTTTACAGAACTACATATTAGGAACTCATTTCTGCTTCAAAAATTCGATGAATATATAAAAAGCTGAATGGCATTCTTTCAAAATAATTTTCAAACAATTCCTTGTAAATTTCTGACATGTGTAAGTAAATAACTAGTGAAAAATAGATGATCTTTTATAAAGTCATAGAATTTCACAAATCTTTAAAATCTCACTTCTTATATTTTCCCTCCTATACACTTTTTTATCTCCGACAATGCTGCAGTGGTGGGCGATTAACATAGTGAGAGCTTTTATGAAAAATTTCTCATATTGAGAAAAGACAACAAGACCACTGAAATCCCAATATGCTTAAAGATTTCTGTTTGGTTCTTAGTAAAATTTTGTAGATCAAATATAGTAGGGCACCCTATACTACATTAAAAAGATTCCTATCGTTAATGCACATATTAATTCATACATACTTACATACACTTAAACAATATCACAAAAGCGTATACCGAATTAAAAAATTCCGATTAATAATTTGATTCAGCAAAGTTAATACTGCCATATTCACATATTTTGATTCAAACAAAATGTTAAAATATGTTCCTCAGTATCGTAGCTTTGCCAAATAATTTGTGAAAGTTAGTGACATAAGAAGCCTGCCCTCTTGGTAACTCAGAAAAATAATCTCTTCGTAAATGAGTTTTATTTCAAGAAAATTGATTTTCGCATTATTATTCATTATTGTATTTTTTGATGAAGCCTTCATTCGATAAAACTGTCTTTCTTGTTCGTACGCATTCAAAAATATTTGAAGTTCGAAATGTTGTTTTGTTTACTTTTTTTCTTATTTCTTCCCTCTCTTCCACTATCGTGAAAGGTTGAGCAATAGCCTGCCGAGCGAGATTTTGTTTTCCTGTTTATCTCGGAAAGATACTCAGTTGATTATCATATTAATAGAACATAATGATATTTTAATTGATTTCCTGTTGATTGAAAACGAGCAAATACGGTAACTTCGTGTCTTGATCAGATTTCATGACCCTGGTGTCATTCAAGGTTGAACATGTTTAAGAAGATTTTGAACATTACGGAGATAAATCCTGGATAACTTGTACGCACTGAATGAGGAAAAACAATATTACCTAAATAGATGTGTTTTTCTATTGTTCCTCGCTGTTTATAACACTGTCTTAAAGGATAATTTTATTGTTTTAGAAAACGAAATGATGAAAGTTAATAACGGTAGAAGAAATACACAAGTGTTAGGTAAGGAACCCAAAAAGCAAGAAGTTTACAGTTCTAATTATGTAAGCTAAAAACTGATGTCATAAATAAAGAATGATATTCAACCAATATTTACATTCAGCCAGGTATCAATATTCGAGTAAAATTTTATTCATCAAAATTCTTCTTTGGTGGTTTCGTTCATTTGTAACATTAATGCCATCCAGTGATCCTTAAAAAGGTCTATTATAAACGCTGTAGCCCTCCTCTCAGACAGATTTCGATGCCATCATCTCAACAATCCAATTCTCTTAGCAGATAACAGGATTTAATTGCCATCTACAACAATCAATGAACTGACCAGTCTTGTTGGCATTCACATATTGCAATTTATTATTACTATGTACTGCAATCAAAAATATTTTCTAGTACAAAACTGCTATTTAGAACTTCAGAGATTGCCTAATTTACCAAATTAAAATTGTTTTCTATTCATAGTACTTGCAAGTGAAATTTAGCTTCTTATTCAAAGGAACTTTGCTGTTCATTGATAGGTAATTTTTTTTTAGTTTTATGTTTCTCAACTGTAATGTTTTTGCTAGTAAATTCAACGGGCTGTTGGCAAAGTCGTTGTGTTTTTTGAATGCAAGTGGCTATTCTTATCTGTATTTGTAATAAGATGCTTTACTGTATTATCTGGAAGTAAGTTAAACTGAAAATTTCCTCAGTTTCTTTAGAAGTATTCATAAGTCAAAAAATAAATAGCGGCAACTAAATTAGCTTTTGTTAGCTACTTAAAAAAAGGGGGGGAGAGAGAATTTATATTTTCAGTAGCAAAATTTCAGAAAACTAAAATTTTCTTCCTTTCACTTCAATAAAAGGTTATAACAAAATATAGGAATATATAATATAACAAAACAAAGGAAGGACTTTGTATCGAATTAAGATAACTGTAACAACCACATTGCTGAACTACAGATGAAACTCATTTAATATATTGACACTTTTCCTTCACGCTTCAAAACAATGATTCAATAAAAGATATATTGTTAAAATAGCAAATTAATTGGTAGCTTCGGTCTCCAAATCATTACCCGTAAATTATATGTTACTCTTTATTAGTAGCACAAAAAGATCTCTCAATCGTGGTAGATGGATAAGACTATTGAACATCAGTGATTCCTCCGCACTGATTAGTATAATACCTTATTTCTCAATTTAAAAGCGTTATGTAAGTGCTTACACACTTTTTACGTTAATCTGTGTTTTAACCTACTGACAAAATTTTAAATGCGAATTTTAAAATGTTCATCTACAAATATATACACTTAATATCACACAGTGCAATTAAAATCTAAGAACAATACGCAATTATGATTCTGATTCATTCGATCCCTTTTACAAACACAAGTTTTCCATAAATGTTTACAAATCTTTACTGAAGATGTAGATTAATACAGCGTTTGATATAGCTATAGAATTAAGAGTAAACTTCTTCCTATGCAGTGAAGAATACCTTTTTTAATTTTTAAAATATTGAACTGACATTTTTCATTCGGTTCTTACTGTTATTTTACGGGTGTTTCTTTATAAATTGTTTAAAGATAATTGCATAATTTCACTTAATCACATATTCTTATTACATGTTACTATTATTTATTACACAATCGCATTCCTCTTAATTATAGAAATAATTATATATTACAGAACCATATTAATATTTATCAAAGAAAATAAATCTAAGTACGGATAAATAACACATAAAACACTCCCAATTATCTACATCCATCTTCTTGTTATTAATATTTAAATACGTATACTGCAGATACGTAAGTAGTTATTCACATTAAATATACTATAAATATACAACACATAAAAAAAGGTGGGGAAAAAATCGCTTTAAGTGCACTTTCAAAGAGTCACTCTTCAAAGAGATCACAATATGATCACTTTATTTTTTACTTTCGTTTTCGGATGTTCGCGTGGTTTCAAATGAATAGACATTAAAAACTAATGTATTCGTTGGGAATGACCAATACCTATCGGTCATCTAACCATCTCATCACCGAGAACGTTGATCAAGATGTATTATGGAACTGTACCAATTTTATATCCGTGAGAACGGAGAAATTCCATTACAGTTTTAATGGAGAACACACCCAAACGAGTCCAAGGTTCTCCATCCCTCTTCTACTGCCATCAAAGCTTTCAAGAAGCTTGCCAGTATTAAGTGTTTTCATGCCGTACGGACACTCACTTATAAACAAATAAACCTCCTTGCGGGATTCGAACCAGAGCCAAACGAAATGCAACCAGCTGCATGAGCCTCTGTACTCCTTAAGGCGGCTCGGATGTTCAATAAAATCCCCTTTTCTTTTCCTATTAAGTTTACCTGTTGATAATTACGAATCTTAAGTTAGTCAATAATAACATAACAAGTATGTTATTATTTCTTTCCGGCATCATAAATATCGCATGCTGTGTTTTCGCTTGCTCACTTTAATGATGCTGTATTGATAATTTCTGAAGGACACGAACAATAATCCATAACTGCATTTTTTCAGGGAAAAAATTGGTTTTGTATCAACTTTTGTTCATTAATCATAATACTATTATGGTATTATTATGGTAAAAGTAGTACCATAATGCTATTATGTTAACCCAAAAAATATCTAATAAAGCGAAAGGCACGATATAAAATATCACTGATGCGAAAACAAAATAATTGTTGAATTTTAGATATCAATCATTGTCACCTGGACAGCATAGCGCACAGATTCTTTACTAGGAAATTCCTATACCTGGAACAGAGACTAGCGCGGTCGCATTTGTAACGACGCCAGCAAACAAAAATGTCTGACCTCAAGCAGACACCGATCAAAACGTTAAACGACGTGTATAGAATACTAATATGCTTCAGTCTCGGAAGTCTACGGAGATTGCGAAATCTCGTCGATCGTTTCTATCACCTGCTTGTAAAGAAGTATTTCTAACATAGAAAAAGGGCTTTTTGAATTAATTGAAGTTCGTAGATGGGAGATTAAATTTTGATGCAAATGATCAACAAATCAAACTTTTTATTCTGTATTAGGCATAGTGATGCGCTGCTTTTTGTGCTGCTTGCTTTAAATAGTCTTCGATTATTAATTTGAATTTGATGAAAGACTCTTTCTTTGAAAATGAATGATTGGTCGAAATCCATATTTTAAAATCAAATTAGTAACAGAAATTACTCTTAAAGGGCCTGACCCTTTTGTTAAACAGTGGTCAGAATTTCTTGAAAAGGTCAGTCAAAATATATGCATTCGGAAAAATACTTACTTTTATCCAAATAATTCCTGTTTTTAAATTTTTAATTTCTGTAGCACGGTTTATATAAATATTTTAATAACTTAAATAAAGGTTAATTACAGCAAGGATAAGGCTCAAAGGCTCTGTGCCTCACGTAGAATTCCTTCACTGATAGCTTTCAACGAGAAATTTATTCTCATTCCCGTTATACGACAAAATATTAACCAATCTATTCTTTCAAAGGCTAGGAATCAAGACAGACACTAATGTTATCCATTTAATCACTGCAAGATAGTCCATTTGATTGCCATATGATTGCAGCAGAATTAAATTTTGGCAATTTAAATATGTCAAAATCAAATTCTGAGTACTTAATTTTGTCGCAACCATACCGATGAATTGATCTATTTCTGTAACATGTATGTTACAGAATGATGTTTCTGTAATGTTTATAAATGTAATGAACCTTCTCTAAGACGACGACCCAGTATTTCACACAATTTTGATAATTTCTGACCTTAAACGGTGACATTTTGTCAGTTTGCTTAGAGATATTGGTCAGGGATACTTACAGATGTGGCTGCGACGAGAGGTCTCATTTCATGTAACTTCGTTCTTGGCAATGATGTAGCTAGAGGACGGGACATTTTTAAGGAAAGCATTATTTGCATGAAACATTATTTTATTAGTCAAGTGGATCATCAATGCAACTAAGGAATAAATGGATTCTAAACTGTCACATGGAAATAAATTAAGAAAAGAGTTTACTCGAGATTCGAAGAAATCACCACGATTTAAACAATTATATACTGTTATACATTTTTTATTTCGTCGAAACTTTTGCAGAAATTCTGCCGTTCATTCTAAACTACCTTCTCCAAAACATAGTTATAAATATTATTACATTAGCGGAACCTCTCAACTGTTGTAAGTATTGATAGCTGTGAGAAGCGTTTCCTAAATAAAAATAATTTAATCACCAAGTATTTAAAAACTACAAATGTATATTCTGCATTTAAGAAATCTTTCTTTACTATATACATTACAGCAAAAGCAATCAAATAGACCTCTGACTTATCACTAATGGTTCTACGAACAAAAGAAACAGAAAAAAAATTCTTTTTTAAACTTTGGAATAAAATTTCCTTCGGAAACAAATAATTTAATTTATTTCTCTGTATGTCGTTTTGACATTTATCATAGTTCTTTGTTTGTATATTAAGAAGGGCGGCAAATTCAGCAATTGCCCCGGAGATAAACTCAAACTGGGCTACCAACAATCAAATCTAAAATCCTTGTCTAAAAAAATCCCAGTTTATTTATTATTATGGTTTAATTATTGATAGGTTTATTGCCTAAAAATTGCTATCGCAAATTATCAGAGTAAGGCAAAATTTCTACGGAAAAGGAGAAGGAAAAAAAAGAGAAAAAAAAAGTGTGTGGAATAAGTGTAGTGATAAGAATCCGTAATATAATGTAATTAAATTCTATATAATCCAGAACTGGCGTCCGCAACTTATGGCACGCGTGCCAGCACAATTCTCTGTGGCACTCTACGAAGTTATCAGATAATCGTCCTGTCTCTCCTCTCTCCACCATCAAGGAAAGTTTAGTTGCCAAAATTTCGGCACAGAGATTAATTTCTCTACTGAACGCTGTTGTTAAAATAGTAAATTTCATAGTGTCTCTGCTTCGTTGGTACACAAGCAATTTAAATCTAGAAGAACTGGAAAGCGAATATGAGGATCTTCCCCTTGTACAACCACTTCCGTTGGCGAGGTAACGCCTTGAAAAAGTTTGTGTCATGCATAAAACACATTAAAGTTTTCCTTAATGAGAAGAATCAGCATTTTCCCGAATTGAACGGTAAAGAATGATTATGCAAATTAATTTTTCTCACTGATATAACTAACGAATTAAGGATTGCATTTGGAAAGGCTTTGTTACAAACTTAAATATATTTTCCCGTAATATTAATGTCAGTAGCTATAAATACTTCTCAAATGAAAATCGCACTGTCACCTGAAAGGTGCTCAAGGCTATTGCCATCGGCAGGCATAATCTAGCGCAACTTGGCACGAGGAATTTCGTGGGCTTCGGCTGACTATACGTCAGACAAGTAAGCATAAGCAACAACAACAAAAAATTCTCAAATGTTAAAGAGCTTGCAAATAACATCGACTATAGACTGTAAAGTCATTCGGTATTTTTGGAGGCAGAAGACGTGAAAAATGAGCAATGCCCTCGCCGGGACTCGAACCACGGACCTCTCGAATATGCGTTGAGCGTGCTGACCGCTACACCACGAAGACATGCGAAGAAGTCGGGAGAAATACCTTATACACTCCCCCTTTTAAAGTTCTCCTGGGTATCAGGGGATTCAATTGCCAAATCCCGGTGGTGGAGATCATCATTTACCACTTTTTTTTCGCTCGGGCGCCACTTGTAGAGACATTGGGATTTACTTCGATGTTGGAAGTTGAGGAAATAAGCAATGCCTTCACCGGAACTCGAACCACGGACCTCTCGAATATGCGTCGAGCGTGCTGACCACTACACCACGAAGGCATACTAGAAGGTGGGGGAAATACCTTATGTACACCCTCTTTTAAACGGCGACAAGGGATTAGGGTACTGGTGGTGTAGAATCATCATCCAAGACCCTTTTTTAGTTTGGGTGCTACTGGGTGCTAATGCTACTTTGGGAGTCATTAGGCTATTTTGGAGCCGGAAGACGTTAAAAAGGAGCAATGCCCTAGCCGGGACTCGAAACTCGGACCTCTCGCAGACGCGCCAAGTGTGTTGGCCATTAGACCGCGAAGGCATGCTAGAAGGTGGAAGAAATACCTTATAATATTAATGTGAAATGTACATGTATGAAATTTAAGAGAATTTCATGAAACCAAAAATTTTGTTGTATTCGTAAATTTTCATAAATTTTGTTGGCCTTTGTTTACTTCTGTTTTTCACATATATTTTTGTCATGAAACAATTTTATATGAATAATTTTTTAACAGAAAACAATTTTTTTTCTAAAATTTAATACTTGTGAACATAATGTTAGAATTTCGATTAAACACTTCTATAAAGCTTGGTGAAAGAAAAGCCGGCATAATTTAAAATTTAGCCTCCAGTAACCAAGCTTTTGATTATCCGATAAGGTTACGGTCCCAAGTTATCTCGGATAATATACGTTATACTGTAAACAGAAGAAAATTTTGTATTAAAAATGTTATTATGAGTTATTCAAAATAGCAAAGCCATGCTCTAATAGCATTTCATTTCAAATTAATGCTACGTAAGACTCCGACCTTATAATAGTAATAAAAATAATACTTAATTATTCAGAAAGTACCTGTACATTTGTTTCACAAGCATTTTTTCTCAAGAATCAATACATTTTTCTTTTGCCAGAGGAAGATATCAGCAAACTCGAGTAACACCTAGAAGATACTCCCTAGAATAACTCGAGTAACACCTAGAATATTTAATAAATTACTTTCAGCCTGGTATCATTATAATTTTATTAAAATGATAGAGTGAAAATTATATTAAACATTATTTCTATTCTGCACTTTTTTCCTATGTTTATTCCTGAGCGAGATGTAAAGAAGGGAAGGTACTTGAGTACTTCGGTAACTTTTATGTTCTTTCTAAAATGTTACGTTTGATTCATACTTTAAAGAAATCGATGATTAATTTACATAAAAAACAATGCCGCGTTTTTCGGCTTTAACTACTAACAAAGACATAATGCAAATGAACCCGAGAAACGAGTTAGAACAAATAAATAAATACAATAACAAATTCTCCATGAGCGTTATTGTGTAAAGTGAAAATTAAAAAAAAAATCAGAAATAAATTGCTGCAGAAAAAATAATGCCTTGTTCAATAACTCAGGAATCGTTATTAAACTTCATATTGTTGATAATTTTTAATTCAGTATATTACTCGGAAAAATGATGAACCTTTCTGGAGAAATTATTTTGAATACTTATTAGATTAAAATTCCCTGTAGAGTATTTCCGCTTGAAATATATTAAATTTACTCATGTTTTACTTTTATTTATTACCTTATTTGTGATATTAATGGTAGAAAATAAAGGCAATGCTTTCATTATTTCTCATGCAGAACTTCTGAAGTTCTTTGCTTTTTTACAGACAACTATTACGTACGAACAGCTTGCATGTAATTAAACTAAGTATGCATTTTGCTAATTTAAGAAATAAAAACTAAGAAAGAATTAATAAAAATTGATATTCATTCTGTATCGTTCAGGGAAATTTTTATTAATTTAGCTTTTGGCAAGCCATGTAAAATTCAGAAGGTTTATAATTTTTTTAACTCTTAAAAACGAAAATATAAACATCCTCTCTACATGCTTCGAGATTTTATACGAAAATCATGAGATCTGAAGATTAATAAGACAAGCTAACATTTTTTTTTCGTATAAAATAAATTGATTTTTGTTATATACAAGGTCTGTCGCTAAAGTAATGCGCCCAATTTCTTCTCCCGCACAACGTTGTCACTTGCACTGAAAAGTGGGTGGAGTCTTGGGAACGCAGCGTGACCAACCAACACCGTCTCGAAAGACGGTCTTTCAAGACGGTGTGGGTTTCAGTGAACCCCTGTGTGAGTGCTCTGTCGAAATCAAGATGGAAAAAACTCTCGAGCAGAGATGCTCAAAGTTTCGTTTCAAACTTGAGAAAACGCCTTCGGAGACTTTTGCATTGCTTCAGTCCTGATTTGTCCCCGACCGACTGTTTTTTGTTCCCGAAGATTAAAAAACTCCTCAAAGGACAGCACTTGGGGCCCTGGCCTTTTATATTTCATCAAGGCGGCTACGACAAGATTACTGAAGGACATCTCTGTGACGGACTTCACAGCGCATATAAAGCATAGAAATCGCGTTGGAACAAGTGAGTTAAAGCAGGAGGAATGTATTTAAGAATATTGAGTAATGATACGAATCGGTTCAATAAATTTCTTAAAAATATGGGGGCATTAACTTTCAGGACAGACCTTGTATCCCATGCTGCGTTGTGACTTATCTTACTTGTCTACCAGCAATATAAAAACAAGCCTACGAAATTCATCGTGGCAAGGAGTGCAAAACTGCGCCTGTCTTTGGAAAGAACCTTGATCACCAGACAGGTGACAACACAACTTTGCTCAGTTCCGCCCCCAGTTTTGAAGAAGGGCAACCTGGGAGGACGGTCTGAGACTATCTAAACTCTCTTTCATGCAACAAATGCAGTTATCAACTGCCTTATTGTTCTTCCATCGCTCGCGTTATTGGCATTCAAATCTCACTTCTGACACCAAAAAATGTTGCGTGCATATGGGTTCGTAATGGGTCGAATGCACAAGTCTGATGAAAGGTTAATAAAATTTATTCTTATCGCAAAAAATAAAACAAAATGCTGAAATGTTTTGTCACAGATATTTGTACAATATCACACGGTAGTTATATTTTTAACTACTAAGACGCTAAATAGAACACAATTCAAAGAGCAGAGAAAGCTAATCCGATCTCAAAATTACAGCAGCGAAGTAAGCAACATATGAAATATATAACGATTGTAATTAATAAGTTGTCTGAAAAAGGTAATGACTCGTATTTTTAATGTTTTTCAAAGGTCCTTTATTTATATGATGAGTTAATAGTATGCTACCCGTTTTGTTTGAACGTTTTTGCTTTCTTCTAATGCGCTTCGTAATTATTCATAAAGGAACCTAGCTTTATCAGCAAAAATTGCATATTAGTGCAGATTTACAGCCTCATTTGAATTGAATGTTGTACCATGAAAGATATTTTCAAGAAAGCGAAACAAGTGAAAGCCTAGCGGCACAAGATCGGGCATGTGTTATACGCTTGACAGCGTTTTTCATCGAAAGTTCAATTATTTGTTTCAAGTGATCAGACTTGTATGTGGTCTCTTGTTTCGTGATAGAATGCAGGTACGATAAGATGAATGAGCTCTGGAATCTTCTGGAAGATGGATTCGTTGAAAATGTCTAGTTGGTGACATATAGTTGAACTAATTTGTTGGCTTGTTGGTGAACGGTTGAAACAATGTAGAGTTATTAGGATTTTTTTTGGAAAAAGAGGTCTATGAAAAATGAGCAATGCCCTCACCGGGACTCCAACCACCGACCTCTCGAATACGCGCCGAGTGTGCTGATTATTACACCACGAAGGCAGACTAAGAAGGTGGAAAAATACCTTATAACAAGATCATGCAAAAGTTTCATCACTGACAAAAATTATTGGAGTTTAGATGAAAGTTAATGCTTTTTTCAAGCACAATTTGATGCCAAATTTAGCAGATACAATCAGCATAAAATTGCATCGTTCAGGTATAAAATAAGATACTTCAGAGTTGTTATACTAAGTATCATTTTTATTCTTTCAAAACACATAAAAATATCGTTCTGTTAGCTCTGCCTTTTATGATATAAAATTACAATTGTTCAATTTGGGATATCATCTTTATTAGTAACGTCCTTTCAATAGAATACTTGAACCCTTATATTTTGATTTATGGCAAGTGTTCAGAGATGGGAGAGCACTTCTCTTAGAAACCCACTTCAAATAAGAATCTGGAAATTTACATTCCTGCCAACAGTGATTTATGACAACAGACTTAACTGCAAGAGTTAGAAGATGGGAGAGCGCATTTTTAGAAACTCCCTTCAAATAAGAAACTGGAACTTTTACATTTCTGCCAACAGTAATTGATGACAACAGATTTAATTAATATTGTTCTATGCTTGGATGCCAACTATCTTTGTAATGCAATTCCAACAAGAAATTGGAACTTTAACATTCTTGCCAACAACGATTTATGGCAACAAATTTAATTACTACTGCTCCGGGTTGGGATACCATCTTTCCTAGCAGTTCACTTCCAATAAGAAACTAGATCTTTTATATTTCTGTCAACAACAATTTATGGCAACAGATCTAATTAGTATTGTTTCATGTTGTGATACCATCTTTCTTATTAAGACATGTCCAATAAGAAACTGGAGCTTATGCATTTCTGTCAAGAGTTATTTGTGATAACAATTTTAATTATTATTGTTCCAGTCTGGGAAACCATTCTCTTAGTAATGCACTTCCAATAAGAAACTAAAAATTTACATCTCTGCCAACAGTGATTTATGGCAACAGATTTAATTATTATTGATCCAAGTTGTGACGACATCCTTCTTAGTAAAGCACTTCCAATAAGAAACTGGAACTTTTACTTTTCTGCCAACACTAATTTATGACAATACATTTAATTACTTTTGGTCCAAGTTCGGTTACCATCTTTCTTAGTATCGCACTTCCAATAAGAAACTGAAACATTTACATTTCTGCTATCAGTGATTTATGGCAACAGGCTTAATTACTATTGTTCCATATTGTGATACCATCTTTCACCATCTTTCTTAGTAACGCATTCCCAATAAGAAACTGGAACTTATGCATCTCTGCCAACATTGATATCTGGCAACAGATTTAATTACTGTTGTTCCAGTTGGGATACCATGTTTCTTAGTAACGCATTTTCAATAAGAAACGGAAACCTTTCTATTTCTACTAACAACGGTTTGCGGCATCAGATTTATGTCTAATAAAATAATTTGGTCATGGTATGAAAATAGAAATTACATAAATTTGCGCATCATAAACAATTAGGTATTCGTGTTGGAATAATTCGATACTATATTACAGAAAGTACAAAGACCTTATTTTTGTATAAATTATCTAAATAATTCGTATAAAATTTTACTTGGAAGTGAAACATCGGAAAGAAATTTGGTGTTTATTAGTGAGTTAGAGATCTGGATTATATTGCCTGACATGCGTATCATATTTATTAACACACAACATAGTCGGCAAGTTTTTATCGATAAGTTTTTACCAGGAGCAGTTTGAACAACGTAATATTTTACGGCTACAGCCGAAAACATCACGGAAAAAATAACGCGAGCCGTAAACGTCGTGGTACAAAACATCGTCGGAGAAAATAAAGCAAAGAAAAAACATCGTAGTTCTAAAACGTGGTGGTACAAAATATCGCCGTCCAAAATAAAGCGGTTCAAAAACTTCGCAGTTTAAAAACATCGCCGAAAATATCGTGGTAAAAAATAAAGTACCTACAAATCATCGCAAGACGATAACATCGCAGACATGCGTTTTTCAAGCTTTAATAATTGTAAATGGATATTCGCTTGTGAGCGCAAGTTGGAAAGAATGATAATTTTACTTTCATATTTTTATTAACTAATAATTTTTTAAAAAAACAGAACAAGAAATTTAAACAAAACAAGAAATAATTTCAACTATAAGAGCAACAGATAACAAAAGTGAAGAAAATAATCTCATAATTAACTTAAGAATTTTTTTATCGATAAAGTCATGCAGTTACTTATCCAGGTGGTGAATTTCATAAATTCATTAATTATGTATTTACATTGTAGAGTCATCAGGTGATTTTTGATGCTGGAGATGTGAAAAATAAGTAATGCCTTTACCGAGAGTAGAGCCTGGACTTCTCGAATGCGCGCCGAGTATTCTACCATTACACAACGTAGGCATACAGAAATAGGGGAGAAAATACGTTACATACTCCCCATTTTAAAGGGCGACTGGGGATTAGGAGACCCAATCGCGAAATCCTGGTGCTGAAGAGTCATCATCTACCACTTTTTAGATCTGGTGTCACTGTAGGATGATAAGGTTAATTTTTATGGAGACGTGAAAAATGAGCAATACCCTTCCCGGGGCTCTAACCTTGATCTCTCGAATACGAGCCGAATGTGCTACTGTTACACCACGAAGGCATGTAGAAAAGAGGGAGAAAAAACCTTGAGGAAACTTTGGTCGAAATTATTGTGCAACCTATTTTATTTTAAACGAAAACTTTCATTCTTTTCCATCTATAAAACTTTGTCTTTCATTATAAAAGTGCGTCTTCCTCATAATAAAAATCTTTTCAGGAAACTGATAACAGCATTCAGTTACATTAAGAAAACCAGCAAAAAGCATGTTCTTCAGTAATATTTTTACCAGGATACTGTAAGTTTCTTAAAACAAACCGATCACACTGTGCGAAAGATAAACTATTCTAAAGTGTACTCTGTCATTTATATCTTAATCCATTCCTTGTTATTTCTTTTTATTCGAAGAGTAAAGATGACTTTTTGAATATTCTAACAAGCCAGGTAAATAGATTTCTTGTCCAAAAACCATACCATTTCTTTTTTCTGAAAGTGAAGAAATAAAAATTTGCTAAGTAAAATAATATGCATGGACGAAAAACTTATAAAGTATTTCTTCCGCCTTCTTAGCTTACTTTCATGGTGTAACGGCCAGCACACGCGGCGCGTATTCAAGAAGTTCGAGGTTCGTTTTCCGGCGAGGGCATTGCACATTTTTCATGTCTCCTGCTTCGAAATAACATAATGACTCTATATTGGCGCCCGAAATAAAATAGGTGGTGAATAATGATTCTTCACCAGCAAGATTGGGTGATTGGACCCCCTAATCCACAGTCGCCCATTTAAAAGGTGAAGTATACAAGGTATTTCTCCCCCTTCTTAGCATTCCTTCGTGGTGTAATGGCCAGCACACTCGGCGCGTGTTCGAGAGGTCCGAGGTTCGAGTCTCGGCGAGGGCATTGCTCATTTGTCACGATTCCTGCTTCAAAAAAATCCTAACTTTTATTTAACTACAAACTTTTATTTAATTTCTAGTATTCTGAGTATGTGGCAGTCGAAAACGTTAATTTAATGTATGGGGGAATCGTGAATTTTTGTATATGGGAGTACTGTAACATCTAGCTGTGCACCTCCCGTTTTATTACAATCGGCCGCGCCAAACGTACACTGTTAAACAGTGCATTTTTTGCTTTAAATGTGATTGAAGTATACTGTTCTTCTGTTTCGGTGAAGGATTTTATGGCTTTTAATTATCTCCTTAATTATCAGCAATTTTAAGTGTATGTGGGGATAGGCCTAATGTGACGATTGTTTGTATACAGTTGAAATTCGTACTAGTATAGTTGATGTATCAACTTAACTGTCGTTTTGCCCAGTTGGACCAGAATTTATTTTTAAATATTTGTGCACCAAAAATTTCGTCTTCTTGCCCGTTGGCAGAATTGGTTGTTTTCCCGAAAATACTCTAATTTCAATTGCAAAAAATTGCCTTTTATCTGTTTTTTAATCACATTCATTGTTTGGGAGTTTTCTGCATTTTACAACTTTTAATGAAGATAACGTTTGAGTTTTTATGTATTTTTTCAGTGCCGCGAATTGAGAATTGTGAATGAGAAATGTATCTATAACGAATTCAAGTAAATAAACTTAAATAAATTGCGTATAATATAATACACTGTAAGAGGAAGTCTTGTGATGTCCACATCAGAATTGTTTCAGATGTGTTTGTTAAGAACTAATACTTTTATTTTTATAAAACTTAATATAAGTCTGGTCACATTGCAATAAGCATTATAAGTTTTTCGTAAAGTTTACAAATTGTTC